>JAMZEH010000004.1:1672500-2200000 GCA_024699665.1 Ostrea denselamellosa
ATACACATATATATCACATTACATGCTAAAGTTCTTGTACATAACCAGACATATAGGTATATACTCTTATCGATCTATTAATCTACTCAAATTTAAACTGGAAATAAAGTTGAAACACTTGGATATTTTCATCGCCTACTTCGATATTTGTAACATTCCTTGTCGGATGTTGTGTTATCTAAATGGAAATGGTCCAATTAAACGTGTTATTGGTGTAAATTCAGCTACCAAATAGTGTAGTGTATGTTTAGAGACTAAGAATTCTATTTCTGTGAACGTTGATTACAGACTACCGATGTCGCTCTAACTCGAGTGATATCATTACGTATTTCGAAGACGGGTCAAGGGTGACGAGACTCACTACACGCTTTACAGTTCACATGGATGACATCATCTCTATTGATATTATAAAGTAACGATGTTCTGATGCTAGCGTACCTTAAAACGACAGATTCGACATATGAATGACAATGATCACTGTTAATATAAAACGGTACCACGTTTGATGCACCAGATGCGCACTTCGACAAATAATGTCTCTTCAGTGATGCCCAAGTCAAAAATGTTGGAAAGAAAGTTAAAACTTTGAAGAGTTGAAAGAACCAAACAATATCAAACACTGGAGCCAAATCCGGCTAAGGATCAGAGCTATGCATGAAGGGCATAATCCTTAATTTTGAAATTAATTTGAAAAAATAATAATAATAATTAGATAAAACGTTCTCAAAGCATCTGTCTAGCTGAAGATCACAGGCAGAATTTTTTTCTTCTCATTTATTATAAGACTGTGTAAATTGTGCCTCATAGCAATATAGAAATCAAATCATTTCATTTTGTTCCAATAGATTTTGTTAAACCGAAGGGAATGAATATTTTTCAGTTTTATACATTGTAATACATGTAAATCTGAAAACATTATTTAATTTACGTCACCATGTTAATGAAACAGAATCTATTTAAAATCCTCCTACACTAATAAATATATCCCTTAAATCATCATTTGACTCCTAATAGTTTAGAATCTGTCGTATCTGTCTTTGATAGTATACCTGACATCATGGTGTAGCTTAGTTTAAATGAAATGGTGCAAATTTGTAGTGGTGATCACTCCCATAATTGTTAAAAAGTACAACACAGGTAACAGGGGAATCACAGGATCGTAAAAATACCAGGGAAGATATCCGGCGAATAGGAGGAGTAAGCATCCTTTGTTGACCGATTATTTCAGCATCACAGCTTGACATATCATACCCGCTGTGAACTATGAATCTTTATCAAGTAAATGCAATAATCCTATTAAATCAACGTTTGATTCTTACACCAAAATTCCTTGATACATTCTTACGTCTCTTATTTGTTCTGGTCACGTGGTAGATACATAATCGGCTTAGAAATTACTTTCCGTTTCAAGAATTCAGAAAAATAAATGATGTACGTGCAAAACCAACTTTTCTAAATGCTTATCTCTGAATAGAATTATAAATATCTGAAACCAAGGAACACTTATCAACCTCATACCATTTCAGATTTGATAATGGTGTCACATTATAGTTTATCATATTCTGTTTAACATCCATGCTCACATCCATGTGATGAAATCAGAATATTTATGCAAGGATTGATCACCAGTGTCAGAGGCATCAGGTCCTTATAATAATGTATCTATAATCAACAGAACAATATCCATGCCAATGATTGCACTCATGACAAAAGGTCCTTATGACATGTTCAACAGAGAAATAATATCACAAAGCTTTGACGTTACGTAGCGCCGTAAAGCTGCATGCACTCATGATTCAACACCACGCGTTAGATTTAAACATTCATAATGATATCTAAGGTTTAAAGCAGATTAGAAAGTCAATTTGGAAGAAGTATGTTTGAATGAACTATTAATAGAATTATTCAATGATTTTTATGATATACAAAATCTGAGTATTCCGCGTCGGTTTCTTTTCTATAGACCTACGGACAAAATAAAGCATATAAATATTAACACAATAAAGGCTCAACTGAGATTTTTTTTGAACAATTAATCATGGATAAGTCTGGGGTAAAAACAATTCATAATTATCAATACAAAAGTTGAACCCACTATTTATAAATGCAAAATCCGCCTTTGTGTTTGCAATATTTACCCTGCCAAGCCCATGTCAGACAGATGATTTGTTATATCTCTCCAGTTTATTAGGTTATACACAAATATAAATCATTGTGCACTCTACAAAATTTAAAAAGTCATGAAAAATTTGATATTTATTGGTTTAGTAGATTCTGTACGAAAATTTTGTACGTTTTGTAATTTATTTATCAATCCAAGAGAGATAACTCATTCACAGACACATAATCGGCTTAGAAATCACCTATCGTTTTAAGAATTCAGAAAAATAAACGATGTACATGCAAAACCAAATTTTGTAAATCCTTATCTCTGGATAGAATTATAAATATCTGAAACCAAGGAACACTTATTAATCCCATACCTCATGTAAAGAATACAAAATGAAGAAAAGGGCAACCAGAAATCCCTGGATATGTCAGAGCTACATTATTGTACCATGAGGTACCAATGAGGAGAAAAAGATTAGTTTCGACCGGTCACACCCGCCTTGAGTCGTATATCTTGATCGATTGATAGGAATAATTGGTATGATAAATGTCAGACAACATTTGACCCACTGGCACTTTTTAATGCCAAACTAGATTGTTATAACAATCATAGAATGTGCAAACTGATGTCTTTAAACGAGACTGCTTATATTCCTATAGATCAACTTGTTTCTCGGTAGCCTATCCACATGCAAAAACTACTCCTTCGCAGAACAAGCCCCTAGTTATCGGATCAGTTGAGATATAAACATTAGATGCAAGTGATGATGGAATATTTCTAAATTAGATGATATGAAATTTTCCCGTAGATGTAACTAAGAGTGTTTCAATACAAGTTTTGTACTTTATGATATATTTCAGCATTGTACAGTTGATCAATTAAGAATAATCAGGATGTTTTTCTCGTGCAGATACCTGGCAAACAATAACATAACAACGTTACCGAGTGGAATATTCGACGCACTGACAGATCTACAGGGCCTGTAAGTATATCTGCATGAATACTAATTACAGGTATACTAAAGACGGTAATTATACGGGGTTTGTGTCAAAATGTTCAAAACTGAAAATGTAATTGATTTTTCCGTCACTCTTTAATGAAACAAAATTTAGGTCAGATCCTCATACAATAATAAACGACTCCCTTAAATCACCATAATAGTTTATAATAGTTTAGGTACTGTCGTGCCTGTCATTGATAGTAAACATGATATGATGCCGCACCTAAGTTGAAAGGGTGAGAATTTCGAAATAGCAATCAATCGAATAAATGTTATCAAAATTGAAAAACGAGAAAAGTGCAAACACGGTTCCGATGAAGCATCAAGGTAGAGATCAGATGTCTAGGAGGAATAAGCATCGGTTATCGGGACAACGAACGTAAAAATTACGTATACATAATAGAAATCATCATATCAAATACATACTATAATCCACTGCAAACTATAACACTGATTCCTATTTTGAAGTCAAATGAAACTGAGTATTCTAAGAAGGAAATTCGGAGTATGTGAGTGAGCGTAGCTATTGAATTTGACCGATATAAAACATCTATCACAACAACTGTAAAGCTATATGCAAATCCAACACAAGAACTTTTGTATTTCATGGGATTGATATACTTTTAAAAGTATTCTGTCACACTATAAAGATTTTTCACCAGATTCACTGACATTGACTTTTTTAAGAATATATCTAACCTCCTCCTCCATTTCCAATATTTTAAAGTAAAATGTTTATCGGTCAAACTGCATCTTGTACATTTTGAGATGTTTGTAACTCTAATTAACACAACTGACGTGTTTCCGAACTCCATCTAAATTATTTTAAAAATTACAAACAATTGATGGAATATAAAACATAGATTTCTAAATATTTGAAAATAATTGTGATTTAAATACAAAACATAGATTAGCTGTAATAAAGTAGTATTGAAAAATATAAATGGAATTTAAACTGTTGCTATTTTATTTAAAATACATCATAGATTTAGATTTTTGAAAAAAAAAGTTGGGTAACGCTATATGGGTTTGTTTATGCTTCGGTAATCTCGCACTTGTTCAAGAGAGAATTGCTTATACAATAACGCAAAAAAAAATATTAGAGCGCGCGGAATAACTCTGACAAGCTACTAATAAGAAGTATTCAGACAGGGGTAAACACGGACGATGGATATACCAGATGTACGATCAGGTGCCTGCAGAAGTAAGCAACCCTATTGACAGGACACATCCGCTTTGCTTTCTAAATCTTGATCAGTGTGCCAAAGGTGGTCTCAATTAGTATGAAACATGCTATCATTATGTATTTCGAAGACGGTTCAAGTGTGACGAGACTCACTACACGCTTTACACTTCACATGGATGACAACATCTCTATTGATATTATAAAGTAACGATGTTCTGATGCTGGCGTAGCTTAAAACGACAGATTCGACATATGAATGACAATGATCACTTTTAATATAAAACGGTACCAAGTTTGATGCACCAGTTGCGCATTTCGACAAATAATGTCTCTTCAGTGATGCCCAAGTCAAAAATGTTCGAAAGAAAGTTAAAACTTTGAAGAGTTGAAAGAACCAAAAAATATCAAACACTGGAGCCAAATCCGGCTAAGGATCAGAGCTATGCATGAAGGGCATAATCCTTAATTTTGAAATTAATTTGAAAAAAAATAATAATAATTAGATAAAACGTTCTCAAAGCATCTGTCTAGTTAAAGATCACAGGCAGAATTTTTCTTCTTCTCATTTATTATAAGACTGTGTATATTGTGCCTCATAGCAATATAGAAAGCAAATCATAAGACTGTGTAAATTGTGCCTCATAGCAATATAGAAAGCAAATCATTTCATTTTGTTCCAGTAGCTGTTGTTCAGGCTAAGGGAATGAATACTTTTCAGTTTTATACATTGTAATACATGTAAATCTGAAAACATTATTTAATTTACGTCACCATGTTAATGAAACAGAATCTATTTAAAATCCTCCTACACTAATAAATGAATCCAATAAATCATCATTTGCCTCCTAATAGTTTAGAATCTGTCGTATCTGTCTTTGATAGTATAGCTGACATCATGGTGTAGCTTAGTTTAAATGAAAGGGTGGAAATTTGTAGTGATGATCACTCCCATAATTGTTAAAAAGTACAACATAGGTAACAGGGGAAACACAGGCTCGTAAAAATACCAGGGAAGATATCCGGCGAATAGGAGGAGTAAGCATCCTCTGTTGACCGATTATTTCAGCATCACAGCTTGACATATCATACCCGCTGTGAACTATGAATCTTTATCAAGTAAATGCAATAATCCTATTAAATCAACGTTTGATTCTTACACCAAAATTCCTTGATACATTCTTACGTCTCTTATTTGTTCTGGTCACGTGGCAGATACATAATCGGCTTAGAAATTACTTTCCGTTTCAAGAATTCAGAAAAATAAATGATGTACGTGCAAAACCAACTTTTCTAAATGCTTATCTCTGAATAGAATTATAAATATCTGAAACCAAGGAACACTTATCAACCTCATACCATTTCAGATTTGATAATGGTGTCACATTATAGTTTATCATATTCTGTTTAACATCCATGCTCACATCCATGTGATCAAATCAGAATATTTATGCAAGGATTGATCACCAGTGTCAGAGGCATCAGGTCCTTATAATAATGTATCTATAATCAACAGAACAATATCCATGCCAATGATTGCGCTCATGACAAAATGTCCTTATGACATGTTCAACAGTGAAATAATATCACAAAGCTTTGACGTTACGTAGCGCCGTAAAGATGCATGCACTCATGATTCAACACCACGTGTGAGATTTAAAAATTCATAATGATATGTAAGGTTTAAAGCAGATTAGAAAGTCAATTTGGAAGAAGTATGTTTGAATGAACTATTAATAGAATTATTCAATGATTTTTATGATATACAAAATCTGAGTATTCCGCGTCGGTTTCTTTTCTATAGACCTACGGACAAAATAAAGCATATAAATATTAACACAATAAAGGCTCATCTGAGATTGTTTATTTTTTTGAACAATTAATCATGGATAAGTCTGGGATAAAACAATTCATAATTATCAATACAAAAGTTGAACCCACTATTTATAAATGCAAAATCCGCCTTTGTGTGCAATATTTACCCTGTCAAGCCCATGTCAGACAGATGATTTGTTATATATCTCCAGTTTATTAGGTTATACACAAATATAAATCATTGTGCACTCTACAAAATTTAAAAAGTCATGAAAAATTTGATATTTATTGGTTTAGTAGATTCTGTACGAAAATTTTGTACGTTTTGTAATTTATTTATCAATCCAAGAGAGATAACTCATTGACAGATACATAATCGGCTTAGAAATCACTTATCGTTTTAAGAATTCAGAAAAATAAACGATGTACATGCAAAACCAAATTTTGTAAATCCATATCTCTGGATAGAATTATAAATATCTGAAACCAAGGAACACTTATCAACCCCATACCTCATGTAAAGAATACAAAATGAAGAAAAGGGCAACCAGAAATCCCTGGATATGTCAGAGCTACATTATTGTACCATGAGGTACCAATGAGGAGAAAAAGATTAGTTTCGACCGGTCACACCCGCCTTGAGTCGTATATCTTGATCGATTGATAGGAATAATTGGTATGATAAATGTCAGATAACATTTCACCCACTGGCACTTTTTAATGCCAAACTAGATTGTTATAACGATCATAGAATGTGCAAAATGATGACTTTAAACGAGACTGCTTATATTCCTATAGATCAACTTGTTTCTCGGTAGCCTATCCACATGTAAAAACTACTCCTTCGCAGAACAACCCCTAGTTATCGGATCATTTGAGATATAAACATTAGATGCAAGTGATGATGGAATATTTCTAAATTAGATGATATGAAATTTTCCCGTAGATGTAACTAAGAGTGTTTCAATACAAGTTTTGTACTTTATGATATATTTCAGCGTTGTACAGTTGATCAATTAAGAATAATCAGGATGTTTTTCTCGTGCAGATACCTGGCAAACAATAACATAACAACGTTACCGAGTGGAATATTCGATGCACTGACAGATCTGCAGTTACTGTAAGTATATCTGCATGAATACTAATTACAGGTATACTAAAGACAGTAATTATACGGGGTATGTGTCAAAATGTTCAAAACTAAAAATGTAATTGATTTTTCCGGCACTCTTTAATGAAACAAAATTTAGGTCAGATCCTCATACAATGATAAACGACTCCCTTAAACCACCATAATAGTTTATAATAGTTTAGGTACTGTCGTGCCTGTCATTGATAGTAAACATGATATCATGGTGCACCTAAGTTGAAAGGGTGAGAATTTCGAAATAGTAATCAATCGAATAAATGTTATCAAAATTGAAAAACGAGAAAAGTGCAAACACGGTTCCGATGAAGCATCAAGGTAGAAATAAGGTGCCTAGGAGGAATAAGCATCGGTTACCGGGATAACGAACGTAAAAATTACGTATACATAATAGAAATCTTCATATCAAATACATACTATATGTCACGTGGTCAAGCTGGCCTTCTCCAATAATCACACAAGATTTAAGATGTTAGAAATTTATTCACAAATGAAAGAGAAAAAAATAGATAAAGAGATAACTTCACTGAACTTCCACACCCACACTCTCACTCAGATTCATTCAAAAAACATAAACACCTTCCTTGCTATTTACCAAAAAAAAAAAAATAAAAAAAATCCACCAACATACAATAGAAGTTTCAATTACAAACTACTAAATTAACAATTAATCCCGGGTTCTAAAAAAAGAATGAAATCACTAAATATTATGCTAGCTAAATTATTGCCCAACTGTTCACATTGAAACACTAGTCAGCACCGAGGCTGCTTCAGTTCATTTCCGGTTTGCCACTAAACTGTGTTGATTTGGGACTTATCTGTCTCCCACGGGTGATATGTTTCCACTTCCGGACTTTACTCCAGGAACCTTCGGTAGATACCACTCAAACACTGTCTTTCTTCACGATCGGATCCCCAAGTACCACCAGGCGGTCCTATCTCAATGTGGCTCCCCACTCTGTCATGCCCATACCCTTGACGCTACAATATTGAACTGTTTTATAACTCAAATGTTCAACATCTGTTTGGCAATACACACTCTTATAAGTTTGGCAATATAAATATATAGATATATAATTAGCAAAGAACTTGTTTACTGTTACAAGTATAAAATATAAATAACAAAATACTTCCATCATGGCGCACCATACTCTCAACTTCCGGTCATTCCCTTCCGCTCCGAAAATTTAACTAAGACATTGAAATGGACACAATATTTCCAAATAAAGCCACTATTGACACAAGAAATAAAACCATTCACTGTTAATACAACGTTATCGATAAATACACAAAAGCCAAACGAACACTCTCGATAGCAGTCACACCTGAGCACACATACAGGTAAGCGAGAGCTGGCCAAGTTCGTGCATTAAAATGAATATGTGTTTAAGAATGAATTTAACAAGAAAATACTTTATATTCGATAATTTTGCACCAGATACAAATGTACTTACCACAGACCTTCCTCCGTGCCATTGTCAAATGAGTTTATTGCATGAAGACTGCCGAAAATTGTCTGACAATCACCATCACGTCTGTCTACTCTGAACTTTCGGCCGGTACTACCCTAGCTACCCAAATTTAGGTTGACCTAGCTAGGTTGCAAGGAACTATGGGAATGATTCCCAAACGCGGGAAATATAAACTATTTAAAAATGCGAGCAGATAGTGATTGTTACACTATAATCGACTGCAAACTATAACACTGACTCCTATTTTGAAGTCAAATGAAACTGAGTATTCTAAGAAGGAAATTCGGAGTATGTGAGTGAGCGTAGCTATGAATTTGACCGATATAAAACATCTATCGCAAGAACTGTAAAGCTATATGCAAATCCAACACAAGAACTTTTGTATTTTATGGGATTGATATACTTTTAAAATTATTCTGTCACACTATAAAGATTTTTCACCAGATTCACTGACATTGACTTTTTTAAGAATATATCTAACCTCCTCCTCCATTTCCAATATTTTAAAGTAAAATGTTTATCGGTCAAACTGCATCTTTTAAATTTTGAGATGTCAGTAACTCTAATTAACACAACTGACGTGTTTCCGAACTCCATCTAAACTATTTTAAAAATTACAAATAATTGATGGAATAGAAAACATAGATTTTTGAATGTTTGAAAATAATTGTGATTTAAATACAAAACATAGATTAGATGTAATAAAGTAGTATTGAAAAATATAAATGGAATTTAAACTGTTGCTATTTTATTTAAAATGCATCATAGATTTTTGAAAAAAAAGTTGGGTAACGCTATAAAAGGTTTGTTTATGCTTCGGTAATCTCGCACTTGCTCAAGAGACTTGCTTATACAATAACGCAAAAAAACTATTAGAGCGCGCGAAATAACTCTGACAAGCTACCAATAAGAAGTATTCAGACAGGGGTAAACACGGACGATGGATATACCAGATGTACGATCAGGTGCCTGCAGAAGTAAGCAACCCTATTGACAGGACACATCCGCTTTGCTTTCTAAATCTTGATCAGTGTGCAAAGGCGGTCTCAATAAGTATGAAACATGTCAGACAACATTCTGCTTAATAGCTGGTTGTATTGAAGAATTCAAGCGTTATAGTGACCATAGATTTGCAAAGTACTGACTTTAAAAATCCCTGTAACATCAAGTTACTGGTCAGTAGCCTTCATCGACTCCAAAACTAATCATTCCCAGTCAAATGTGTTGCGTACTGAATCAATCGAGAAACATAAACACCATGTGCAGATGATAATGGTATATTGCTAGATAAATGTGGGGCGTGGACGATGGAGAAACTGAAGTCACCCCGTCGCAAACTCTTCCTCAGCATTATTACACAATATCCTTGGGGTGGCATACTTTCCTAAAATCAGTTAATTAGCTATTGATATCAATTTCCAGATCAAGTTGTATAAGTAGAATGATTCTCATTCATTTCGAATAAATGCATTTAAATTAAAATACTGAATTTAATGTGGATGAAAGTAGTCGCAAATGCAGTTATCCATACTAAACATAGAGTACGTAAACTATATTAAATAATTGAACGAAGATGTTAAGATAAAGAACAGTGATCAATATCATAAGTCCTATAAGGAAAACAGAATTAAAACGTAAACAAACACGGACCTCTGGACATACCAGAGATGAGATCAGGTGCCTAGGAGGAGTAAGCATCCCCTGTCGACAGGTCACACCCACGAGAAGCCCTATATCTTGATCAGGTAGACGAAGTAATATGTAGACAACAGCAGTGTATATCGAATGGTTTTCATATAAAAGACGTAAGACAGTATTTGACCAAGCTCGCAATCTAGATCGCTATCAAAGGAGCGTATTTCTACATTTGCATTCAAATCAGAAATCGGACCTCTACAATTGAGAGAATCGTACATTTGTTTGTGTATAATCATATATCTATGAATGTTTAGAATGCAATTTATTATGGGCAAACCGTCATTGATACTTGATAAACAAAGAAGTACCTTTTAAGTACCCAGAAGACACAATAGTGAGATCATACTTTATACACATATATATCACATTACATGCTAAAGTTCTTGTACATAACCAGGAATATAGGTACATACTCTTATCGATCTATTAATCTACTCAAATTTAAATTGGAAATAAAATTGAAACACTTGGATATTTTCATCGCCTACTTCGATATTTGTAACATTCCTTGTCGGATGTTGTGTTATCTAAATGGAAATGAAAGGTCCAATTAAACGTGTCATTGGTGTAAATTTAGCTACCAAATAGTGTAGTGTATGTTTAGAGACTAAGTGATTCTATTTCTGTGAACGTTGATTACAGACTACCGATGTCGCTTTAACTCGACTGATATCATTATGTATTTCGAAGACGGTTCAAGGGTGACGAGACTCACTACACGCTTTACAGTTCACATGGATGACAACATCTCTATTGATATTATAAAGTAACGATGTTCTGATGCTAGCGTACCTTAAAACGACAGATTCGACATATGAATGACAATGATCACTGTTAATATAAAACGGTACCAAGTTTGATGCACCAGTTGCGCACTTCGACAAATAATGTCTCTTCAGTGATGCCCAAGTCAAAAATGTTGGAAAGAAAGTTAAAACTTTGAAGAGTTGAAAGAATCAAACAATATCAAACACTGGAGCCAAATCCGAGGATCAGAGCTATGCATGAAGGGCATAATCCTTAATTTTGAAATTAATTTGAAAAAATAATAATAATAATTAGATAAAACGTTCTCAAAGCATCTGTCTAGCTGAAGATCACAGGCAGAATTTTTTTCTTCTCATTTATTATAAGACTGTGTAAATTGTGCCTCATAGCAATATAGAAAGCAAATCATTTCATTTTGTTCCAGTAGCTGTTGTTCAGGCCAAGGGAATGAATACTTTTCAGTTTTATACATTATAATACATGTAAATCTGAAAACATTATTTAATTTACGTCACCCTGTTAATGAAACAGAATCTATTTAAAATCCTCCTACACTAATAAATGAATCCCTTAAATCATCATTTGATTCCTAATAGTTTAGAATCTGTCGTATCTGTCTTTGATAGTATAGCTGACATCATGGTCTAGCTTAGTTTAAATGAAATGGTGGAAATTTGTAGTGATGATCACTCCCATAATTGTTAAAAAGTACAACATAGGTAACAGGGGCAACACAGTCTCGTAAAAATGTTGGGGAAGATATCTGGCGAATAGGAGGAGTAAGCATCCTCTGTTGACCGATTATTTCAGCATCACAGCTTGATATGTTATACCCGCTGTGAACTGTAAATCTTTATCAAGTAAAAACAGTAAACCCATTAAATCAATGTTTGACTGTTACACCAAAATTCCTTGATACATTCTTACGTCTCTTATTTGTTCTGGTCACGTGGCAGATACATAATCGGCTTAGAAATTAATTTCCATTTCAAGAATTCAGAAAAATAAATGATGTACGTGCAAAACCAACTTTTGTAAATGCTTATCTCTGAATAGAATTATAAACATCTGAAACCAAGGAACACTTATCAACCTCATACCATTTCAGATTTGATAATGGTGTCACATTATAGTTTATCATATTCTGTTTAACATCCATGCTCACATTCATGTGATCAAATCAGAATATTTATGCAAGGATTGATCACCAGTGTCAGAGGCATCAGGTCCTTATAATAATGTATCTATAATCAACAGAACAATATCCATGCCAATGATTGCGCTCATGACAAAAGGTCCTTATGACATGTTCAACAGAGAAATAATATCACACAGATTTGACGTTGCGTAGCGCCGTAAAGATGCATGCACTCACGATTCAACACCACGTGTTAGATTTAAAAATTCACAATGATATCTAAGGTTTAAAGCAGATTAGAAAGTCAACTGGAAGAAGTATGTTTGAATGAACTATTAATAGAATTATTCAATGATATTAATGATATACAAGATCTGAGTATTCCGCGTCCGTTTCTTTTCTATAGACCTACGGACAAAATAAAGCATATAAATATTAACACAATAAAGGCTTATCTGATATTATGTTTATTATTTTGAACAATTAACCATGGATAAGTCTGGGGTAAAACAATTCATAATTATCAATACAAAAGTTGAACCCACTATTTATAAATGCAAAATCCGCCTTTGTGTTTGCAATATTTACCCTGCCAAGCCCCTGTCAGACAGATGATTTGTTATATATCTCCAGTTTATTAGGTTATACACAAATATAATTCATTGTGCACTCTACAAAATTTAAAATGTCATGAAAAAATTGATATTTATGGGTTTAGTAGATTCTGTACGAAATTTTGTACGTTTTGTAATTTATTTATAAATCCAAGAGAGATAACTCATTGACAGATACATAATCGGCTTAGAAATCACCTATCGTTTTAAGAATTCAGAAAAATAAACGATGTACATGCAAAACCAAATTTTGTAAATCCTTATCTCTGGATAAAATTATAAATATCTGAAACCAAGGAACACTTATTAATCCCATACCTCATGTAAAGAATACAAAATGAAGAAAAGGGCAAACAGAAATCCCTGGATATTCCAGAGCTACATTACCATTGTACCATGAGGTGCCAATGAGGAGAAAAAGATTAGTTTCGACCTGTTATACCCGCCTTGAGTCGTATATCTTGATCGATTGATAGGAATAATTGGTATGAAATATGTCAGATAACATTTCACCCACTGGCACTTTTTAATGCCAAACTAGATTGTTATAACGATCATAGAATGTGCAAAATGATGACTTTAAACGAGACTGCTTATATTCCTATAAATCAACTTGTTTCTCGGTAGCCTATCCACATGTAAAAACTCCTCCTTCGCAGAACAAGCCCCTAGTTATCGGATCAGTTGAGATATAAACATTAGATGCAAATAATGATGAAATATTTCTAAATTAGATGATATGAAATTTTCCAGTAGATGTAACTAAGAGTGTTTCAATACAAGTTTTGTACTTTATGATATATTTCAGCATTGTACAGTTGATCAATTAAGAATAATCAGGATGTTTTTATCGTACAGAGACCTGCGTAACAATCACATAACAACGTTACCGAGTGGAATATTCGACGCACTGACAGATCTACAGGTCCTGTAAGTATATCTGTATGAATACCAATTGTATGTATACTAAAGATGGTAATTATACGGGCTTGGTGTGAAAATGATCAAAACTGAAAATGTAATTGATTTTTCCGTCACTCTTTAATGAAACAAAATTGATGTGAGATCCTCATACAATAATAAACGACTCCCTTAAATCACCATAGTAGTTTATAATAGTTTAGGTACTGTCGTGCCTGTCATTGATAGTAAACATGATATCATGGTGCACCTAAGTTGAAAGGGTGAGAATTTCGAAATAGCAATCAATCGAATAAATGTTATCAAAATTGAAAAACGAGAAAAGTGCAAACACGGTTCCGATGAAGCATCAAGGTAGAAATAAGGTGCATACTAGGAATAAGCATCGGTTACCGGGACAACGAACGTAAAAATTACGTATACATAATAGAAATCATCATATCAAATACATACTATAATCCACTGCAAACTACAACACTGATTCCTATTTTGAAGTCAAATGAAACTGAGTATTCTAAGAAGGAAATTCGGAGTATGTGAGTGAGCGTAGCTATTGAATTTGACCGATATAAAACATCTATCACAACAACTGTAAAGCTATATGCAAATCCAACACAAGAACTTTTGTATTTCATGGGATTGATATACTTTTAAAAGTATTCTGTCACACTATAAAGATTTTTCACCAGATTCACTGACATTGACTTTTTTTAGAATATATCTAACCTCCTCCTCCATTTCCAATATTTTAAAGTAAAATGTTTATCGGTCAAACTGCATCTTGTAAATTTTGAGATGTTTGTAACTCTAATTAACACAACTGACGTGTTTCCGAACTCCATCTAAATTATTTTAAAAATTACAAACAATTGATGGAATATAAAACATAGATTTCTAAATGTTTGAAAATAATTGTGATTTAAATACAAAACATAGATTAGCTGTAATAAAGTAGTATTGAAAAATATAAATGGAATTTAAACTGTTGCTATTTTATTTAAAATACATCATAGATTTAGATTTTTGAAAAAAAGTTGGGTAACGCTATATAGGTTTGTTTATGCTTCGGTAATCTCGCACTTGTTCAAGAGAGAATTGCTTATACAATAACGCAAAAAAAAATATTAGAGCGCGCGGAATAACTCTGACAAGCTACTAATAAGAAGTATTCAGACAGGGGTCAACACGGACGATGGATATACCAGATGTACGATCAGGTGCCTGCAGAAGTAAGCAACCCTATTGACAGGACACACCCGCTTTGCTTTCTAAATCTTGCTCAGTGTGCCAAAGGTGGTCTCAATTAGTATGAAACATGCTATCATTATGTATTTCGAAGACGGTTCAAGTGTGACGAGACTCACTACACGCTTTACACTTCACATGGATGACAACATCTCTATTGATATTATAAAGTAACGATGTTCTGATGCTGGCGTAGCTTAAAACGACAGATTCGACATATGAATGACAATGATCACTTTTAATATAAAACGGTACCAAGTTTGATGCACCAGTTGCGCACTTCGACAAATAATGTCTCTTCAGTGATGCCCAAGTCAAAAATGTTGGAAAGAAAGTTAAAACTTTGAAGAGTTGAAAGAACCAAAAAATATCAAACACTGGAGCCAAATCCGGCTAAGGATCAGAGCTATGCATGAAGGGCATAATCCTTAATTTTGAAATTAATTTGAAAAAAAATAATAATAATTAGATAAAACGTTCTCAAAGCATCTGTCTAGTTAAAGATCACAGGCAGAATTTTTCTTCTTCTCATTTATTATAAGACTGTGTATATTGTGCCTCATAGCAATATAGAAAGCAAATCATAAGACTGTGTAAATTGTGCCTCATAGCAATATAGAAAGCAAATCATTTCATTTTGTTCCAGTAGCTGTTGTTCAGGCTAAGGGAATGAATACTTTTCAGTTTTATACATTGTAATACATGTAAATCTGAAAACATTATTTAATTTACGTCACCATGTTAATGAAACAGAATCTATTTAAAATCCTCCTACACTAATAAATGAATCCAATAAATCATCATTTGACTCCTAATAGTTTAGAATCTGTCGTATCTGTCTTTGATAGTATACCTGACATCATGGTGTAGCTTAGTTTAAATGAAATGGTGGAAATTTGTAGTGGTGATCACTCCCATAATTGTTAAAAAGTACAACATGGGGAACAGGGGAAACACAGGCTCGTAAAAATACCAGGGAAGATATCCGGCGAATAGGAGGAGTAAGCATCCTCTGTTGACCGATTATTTCAGCATCACAGCTTGACATATCATACCCGCTGTGAACTATGAATCTTTATCAAGTAAATGCAATAATCCTATTAAATCAACGTTTGATTCTTACACCAAAATTCCTTGATACATTCTTACGTCTCTTATTTGTTCTGGTCACGTGGCAGATACATAATCGGCTTAGAAATTACTTTCCGTTTCAAGAATTCAGAAAAATAAATGATGTACGTGCAAAACCAACTTTTCTAAATGCTTATCTCTGAATAGAATTATAAATATCTGAAACCAAGGAACACTTATCAACCTCATACCATTTCAGATTTGATAATGGTGTCACATTATAGTTTATCATATTCTGTTTAACATCCATGCTCACATCCATGTGATGAAATCAGAATATTTATGCAAGGATTGATCACCAGTGTCAGAGGCATCAGGTCCTTATAATAATGTATCTATAATCAACAGAACAATATCCATGCCAATGATTGCACTCATGACAAAAGGTCCTTATGACATGTTCAACAGAGAAATAATAGCACAAAGCTTTGACGTTACGTAGCGCCGTAAAGATGCATGCACTCATGATTCAACACCACGCGTTAGATTTAAACATTCATAATGATATCTAAGATTTAAAGCAGATTAGAAAGTCAATTTGGAAGAAGTATGTTTGAATGAACTATTAATAGAATTATTCAATGATTTTTATGATATACAAAATCTGAGTAATCCGCGTCGGTTTCTTTTCTATAGACCTACGGACAAAATAAAGCATATAAATATTAACACAATAAAGGCTCAACTGAGATTTTTTTTGAACAATTAATCATGGATAAGTCTGGGGTAAAAACAATTCATAATTATCAATACAAAAGTTGAACCCACTATTTATAAATGCAAAATCCGCCTTTGTGTTTGCAATATTTACCCTGCCAAGCCCATGTCAGACAGATGATTTGTTATATATCTCCAGTTTATTAGGTTATACACAAATATAAATCATTGTGCACTCTACAAAATTTAAAAAGTCATGAAAAATTTGATATTTATTGGTTTAGTAGATTCTGTACGAAAATTTTGTACGTTTTGTAATTTATTTATCAATCCAAGAGAGATAACTCATTGACAGATACATAATCGGCTTAGAAATCACCTATCGTTTTAAGAATTCAGAAAAATAAACGATGTACATGCAAAACCAAATTTTGTAAATCCTTATCTATGGATAGAATTTTTAATGCCACACTAGACTGTTATAACGATCATAGAATTTGCAAAATGATGACTTTAAACGAGACTGCTTATATTCCTATAAATCAACTTGTTTCTCGGTAGCCTATCCACATGTAAAAACTCCTCCTTCGCAGAACAAGCCCCTAGTTATCGGATCAGTTGAGATATAAACATTAGATGCAAATAATGATGAAATATTTCTAAATTAGATGATATGAAATTTTCCAGTAGATGTAACTAAGAGTGTTTCAATACAAGTTTTGTACTTTATGATATATTTCAGCATTGTACAGTTGATCAATTAAGAATAATCAGGATGTTTTTATCGTACAGAGACCTGAGTAACAATCACATAACAACGTTACCGAGTGGAAAATTCGACGCACTGACAGATCTACAGGTCCTGTAAGTATATCTGTATGAATACCAATTGTATGTATACTAAAGATGGTAATTATACGGGCTTGGTGTGAAAATGATCAAAACTGAAAATGTAATTGATTTTTCCGTCACTCTTTAATGAAACAAAATTGATGTGAGATCCTCATACAATAATAAACGACTCCCTTAAATCACCATAGTAGTTTATAATAGTTTAGGTACTGTCGTGCCTGTCATTGATAGTAAACATGATATCATGGTGCACCTAAGTTGAAATGATTCGGGGAACATTTCAAATAGTAATCAATCGAATAAATGTTATAAAAATTGAAAAGCGAGAACAGTGCAAACACGGTTCCGATGAAGCATCAAGGTAGAGATCAGATGCCTAGGAATAAGCATCCCCTGTTGACCGAATACCCACTTCACATATCGCACCCACTGTGAGGCTTCAATTTTTATCAATGGAGTAATCCTATTAAAATCGCTGTTTCATTTTTACACCAAATACACTTTGATATATTGGAATGACTAGATCATTGTTTTCTAATCTCGTGACAGACAGATGGTGAACTTGTAAATTATCATCTATTTTAAAAATAAAATTAGTAAATAAACTGACAATAATAGAAAACCAACTTTTGTGAATGCTTATCTATCGATAAGATTATAAATACGTGAAAATAAATAGTTATCAATCTCATCATCCTGTATACAATACAATATCATTGTTTCCTCCATTAGTGGGACTCTTCAAACAGTACAAAATCCTTATTTCTTCCATTAGTGGGACTCCTCATATTTATGATATGTTACCGGGGCAACGAACGTAAAAATTACGTATACATAATAGAAATCATCAAGCTGCCCGCGTGGCGCAGTGGTTAGAGCGTCGGGCTCAAAGATCTGATGATCCTTGAGTCGGGGGTTCGAATCCCACTGTGGGACGTGGGTGCCGGTCTTTCGGATGAGACCGTATAAACCAAGGTCCTGTGTCGCAGTAGGTGTGGCACGATAAAGATCCCTCCCTGCTCAAAGGCCCTGAGTGCCGAGCATAGGCCTAAATTTGCAGCCCTGTCACTGGTAATGGTGACAGCCGCCGGATAGCTGAAAAATTGCTCAGGCGGCTATAAACAAACAAACAAACATATCATATACATACTATAATCCACTGCAAACTATAACACTGATTCCAATCCTGAAGTCAAATGAAACTGAGTATTCTAAGAAGGAAATTCGGAGTAGGTGAGTGAGCGTAGCTATTGAATTTGACCGATATAAAACATCTATCACAACAACTGTAAAGCAAATCCAACACAAGAACTTTTGTATTTTATGGGATTGATATACTTTTAAAATTATTCTGTCACACTATAAAGATTTTTCACCAGATTCACTGACATTGACTTTTTAAGAATATATCTAACCCCCTCCTCCATTTCCAATATTTTAAAGTAAAATGTTTATCGGCCAAACTGCATCTTGTAAATTTTGAGATATCTGTAACTCAAATTAACACAACTGATGTGTTTCCGAACTCCATCTAAACTATTTTAAAAATTACAAACAATTGATGGAATAGAAAACATAGATTTTTGAATGTTTGAAAATAATTGCGATTTAAATACAAAACATAGATTAGCTGTAATAAAGTAGTATTGAAAAATATAAATGGAATTTAAACTGTTGCTATTTTATTTAAAATACATCATAGATTTAGATTTTTGAAAAAAAGTTGGGTAACGCTATAAAAGGTTTGTTTATGCTTCGGCAATCTCGCACTTGTTCAAGAGAATTGCTTATACAATAACGCAAAATAGCCATTAGAGCGCTCGGAAAAAACTCTGACAAGCTACTGATAAGCTACTACATGTAATAAGAAGTATTCAGACAGGGGTAAACACGGACCATGGATATACCAGATGTACGATCAGGTGCCCAGAGGAGTAAGCAACCCTATTGCCAGGAAAATTGAAACTGGAAATAAAATTGAAACACTTGGATATTTGCATCGCTTACTTCGATATTTGTAACATTCCTTGTTGGATGTTGTGTTATCTAAATAGAAATGAGAGGTCCAATTAACCGTGTTATTGGTGTAAATTGACTCACTACACGCTTTACACTTCACATGGATGACAACATCTCTATTGATATTATAAAGTAACGATGTTCTGATGCTGGCGTAGCTTAAAACGACAGATTCGACATATGAAAGACAATGATCACTGTTAATATAAAAAAAATGTAAGCGGTACCAAATTTGATGCACCAGATGCGCATTTCGACAAATAATGTCTCTTTAGTGATGCCCAAGTCAAAAATGTTGGAAAGAAAATTAAAACTTTGAAGAGCTGAAAGAATCGAGGAATACCAAACACTGGAGTCAAATCCGGCTAAGGATCGGAACTATGCACGAGGGGCATACTCCTTAATTTTGAAATTAATTTCAAATTATCAATAATAAAAATTAGATAAAACGTTCTCGAGACATCTATATGTCTAGTTGAAGATCACAGGCAGAATTGTTTCCTTCTCGTGTATTATAAATTTGTGTAAATTGTGCCTTATAGCAATATAAAAAGCAACTCATTTCATTTTTTTCCAGTAGCTGTTGTTAAGGCTAAGGGAATGAATATTTTTCAGTTTTATACATTGTGATACATGTAAATCTGAAAACATTATTCATTTTACGTCACCCTGTTAATGAAACAGAATCTATTTAAAATCCTGCTACACTATTAAATGAATCCCTTAAATTATCACTTGACTCCTAATAGTTTCGAACCCGTCGTATCTGTCATTGATAGTATACCTAACATCATGGTGTAGCTTAGTTTAAATGAAATTGTGCAAAGGACCAGGACCATGTTTGGCTGATTTGGCCCTGTGGTTTGACAAAAACAAAATAAAAATGAATCATCAAAATTTGATATTTTTTAATAAATCTACACTTGGTATTGATACAACGTGTATTTGAATTCCCGCCAAAACGTCTGCTGTCTGAGATACGTAAATGTCAAAACTGGTCCCTGCCCGATTCTTAAAAAAACAGCACCTTTTTACAACTTTGGACTACTTTTTCGTCCATATCGCAACATTTGATCTAAAATGTACTAATTAATACATAATGTATATATCAAACCAAATGTTTTTGGTACAAGTTTTTCCAGATCAAGAGTTGCGACGTTTGTGTAATTTAATAAAAAAGAACATACAAGAGCAATCCGGAAAATGTAAACAATGTCAAAAATAACATTGTTTAGATTCATTACACTTAAAACTCACTCAGAAATGCATTTGACGAAATTATATTCCTAATTTCGGAATACATTTTCAACAGAAAAAAAAAATATTGTGCTAATTTTCTATAAATACAGTTTGCTGAACGCCGTACGTCTATTAATAGAATATGTAAACACTGTATGAGAAATGTCACCAAGACCTATATCGTCCAACGGTATGCTGTTACATACATAGAAGAGAGAGAAAAATATCAAACGAAAGGTAAGTCTTTTATGTGTATGCATTTTGCTTTTAATAACAAAAAATCTCTAGCCTACTTATATCCCAGAAACGTCATAACCGTGACAATATTCGGCCGATATCGTCTGCGCTTCTGACAGCTCTGTCATTGTTGGTGCGGAGATCTTATATATTTTTTGTGTTTATTTATATATTTTAAAAACAACGAAGATCAAGTATTTACCAACTTCTGGAAACCAATAAAATTACACATACATGTTGGTCTTATGTCCGGTTGGCCAACATCTGGTGCTTAGATTATATCACCAATGTGTAGATCCAGACATCGAGTACGAACTTTGCATCACAAAACAAAAAAAATAAAAATACGAAAGTACAAATTTCCATTACTAAAGAAGCCTATTTATTATGAAAAGCATATGTAATGTGCTAAATTAAGGAAGATGCGGTTGTTCTATCCTTCTTAGTTCATTTAACTAGACACAATATTTTCCACATCCAAACTAGCGCAGTGGTTAGCGTGGCCGTTTTCCATCCTGGCGGCCTGGGTTCAAATCCCGAAAAATCAAACTGAGGAAATTTTTTCCCCCCAGCTAAACGGGAATTTATTTTTGTTTCGTCTTTACAAATAATTTTGATACAAAACACATTTTATTTTTTCAATCTTTTTTCAATTTTGCTTAATGATAGCACAAAAAATTCCACTCCTCATATATTGAAAAACAGCAACATAAAAATATGATAATAAATAAATAAATAGCTGTAAGATAAAAAAAAAAAATCAATTAATAATAATAATGAAAAAAAAAAGACATGATAAATATTTTGATAAATATTTATTTCAGCTACAAGAGAATGGAAACCAGTAAAGGCCAGAAATCTTTTCCCTGCATATTATGTAAAAAGAGAACAAAGCCAAAGGACAGGAAAAAGTGTGAATCCACAGCCATTCATCGTTTCTTACGAAAAAAACTTTCTCATTGAAGCCACTGCAATTGACATCCTATGCAACAAATCCAGACATCTGTATTATGGCCATCAACCAAAGAAACCAAAAGAATCTTAGGTTACTGCAGCCACTGCAAGTCATCAACCTCCAGGTTTATGCAGTCCACCTTCTATTTCATTGCCTCAACAGCGAACTTCCTCATCATATGCCTACTGTTTCATCTGTAAGCGACCAGGGCCAAAACTTGTTGTAGTGTCATCCTCTGCTAGATTTCAAGCTTTTCTCCACAAAGCAGTCCTCATTCCTCCTGGAAGTAGATGCTATCCATTTCTCAGTTTGTTACAGATGCCACCGTTATTGATGAATCAAATGACAGTGATATTGAGGAATAAGACTTTCTTTTAATGTTTCACAGACCTAGTAAACTTCTGCCTTGTCATCCTGATAACAATAAATAATGTCATTATTATATTGTGCAGTGAAGTACATGTTGCATTTCAACCATGTGCCTGGCAAAAATTAATTTGTCATTATTTACATGTATATCTTCTATCATTTATTTCCTCATTGATATATAAAATAGCTGTTCTACGTGAAAGAATCTACACATTTTTATTTCATCAAATCAAGACAGAAACTAGCCATAAAATGTAGAATTTACAGTAAACACAATTTTATTATTTGAATGTACATGTGCATGCTTAATTTTCTGGTTTAAACTAAGAGGCTTAAATATATGCCAGATTCTAAAAATGCACACTGTACTGAATATATAAATATTATTATTTATGTAAAATTAACTACCGGTAAATTCAAAATCCCCATTATGTATAATTAACAACCTGATTATTATTTAAGAACATGTACAGTACAGTTTTTATTGTAGTAATGTGTACAGTCGTAATATTTACTTGTAAATAATGAGTGTATCAGCATCAGTACATTTACCTATTTTTAAAATTGTGTTTTGTCAGAAGCTAGAATTGAAATATCATTCTTGAGATCAGCTATCTAGATTTTTTAGTTTTCCAATATGAAAATTTTGGATAATTGTAACTTTAATTACACAAGTGGTTTGTGTCATATTATATATCCCTGCCGTGTGGTCTTTTTTAACACACTTACTACAATTTTTAAAACAACCCTACGGATGATTTGCCAAAATACATTGTTTCTAATCTTTGTTAAATCATTAACCTGCTACATGTAACAATACCATTTGGAAGTACTGCTTACACAATCATATGCATGTATATTTTAATTTAGATGAAAAAAATGTATGCTTCAAGGAAAAGAAAACTATTGAATATCTCAAGAAAAAATAAACAAAACTGGGTGGAAACAATACAATTGTTTCCAGCTTCTTTCTACTTCCAGACAAAACGTGTTCACAAAGGTATTAAATGTATATATATATATATATATATATATATATATATATATATATATATATATATATCACTTGATCTACTGTTTACTTAACAGAAATATCCAGGTAGACCAGTGTACATCTAGTGTAAAGTAAAATTGGAAACATTTGTATCATTTTCTAACGCCAGTTTTACACGTCTCTAGCATATATTTTTCTTGTTTTCACTTTGTCCATGACGTCACAAGCCAGATTGAATTATTATTTTCCATCAATTACCCATTCATGAATTATGAGATGAAACATTTATTCATCAAATCATTCAGCATAAAAAGGTATTGTGAGACATTATGAACCTAAAAGATTGCGCATGTTGTAACGGGATTCCATAGTCTTAACAACATGCTGATTTATTTAGATTCGTTTCCATCAATATAAACTTTCTTTTGCACGTCAATAAACATTTCAATAGCACATACATCTTCTAAACACTTACCTTATGTATCAGAAATCGTATTTGTTATCCCCGTCATAGATGAATTTCCTCTGCGATGTTTCGCACTCGGCATGGTTGACCGCCGTAAACTACGGTGAATCGTAATGGTGATATCTAACTATGAATATCTAATGCATTGATTCTAAATTCTTTTGTTTTTATTTCAATTTCTACAAGATGGAGTATGTTTGTGATATGACTGTATTATTCACAACAATAGATCAATAAACATACATGGTGCAAGTTTAAAAGACCAACCCGTAATTGAATTGCTGATAACCCTCAACCCCCCCCCCCCCCCTACTTTGCCCACTTCCTCCGATATACAATGTAGCAGAATAGAAAATCCCTGAAACAGACATGTAAATATTTGTAATGGAAATACTATTTAAATAAATGTGCCCATACACATTTTATAATTACTAGCATTTTACTTTTTGAATGACTGGGATTCAGCTTTTGACGTAACGTCAAAACTTGTGAAAAAACGTCAAATTGCATACAACAACATCATATGTTTAGACCTTAATATCACCAATTCTATACACTCCAAATGAAAACAAATAGCATTTTATGAAAGAGTAGATGTAAGAGTTTATTTTTAATGCAATTTTGTTTGCTTTTGACATGAGGCCAAATTTGGTCAAACATGGTCCTGGTCCTTTGTAGTGGTGATAACTCCCATAATTGTAAATAAGTACAACATGGGGAACAGGGGAAAAACAGGATCGTACAAATATCAGGGAAGATATCCGGCGAATAGGAGGAGTAAGCATCCTCTGTTGACCGATTATTTCAGCATCACAGCTTGACATGTCATACCCGCTGTGAACTGTAAATCTTTATCAAGTAAATGCAGTAATCCTATTGAATCAATGTTTGACTGTTACACTAAATTCATTGATACATTCTTACGTCTCTTATTTGTTCTGGTCACGTGACAGACACATAATCGGCTTAGAAATTACCTATCCTTTTAAGAATTCAGAAAAATAAACGATTTACATGCAAAACCAAATTTTGTAAATGCCTATCTATGAATAGAATTATAAATATCTGAAACTAAGGAACACTTATTAGTCCCATACCTCATGTAACGAATACAAAATGAAGAAAAGGACAAACAGAAATCCCTGGATATTCCAGAGCTACATTATTGTACCATGAGGTGCCAATGAGGAGTAAGGATTCTATCTTGATCGATTGATAGGAATAATTGGTATGAAATATGTCAGACAACATTTGACCCACTGGCACTTTTTAATGCCAAACTAGATTGTTATAACGATCATAGAATGTGCAAAATGATTACTTTAAACGAGACTGCTTATATTCCTATAAATCAACTTGTTTCTCGGTAGCCTATCCAAATGTGAAAACTAATCATTCACAGAAGAAGCTAGTAGATAACGGATCAGTTGAGATATAAACATTATATGCAACTGATGATGGAATATTTCTGTATAAATATGGAATGTTGACGATGCAGAAATTAAAACCATCCCGTTGGGCAACGTTGAATTCTTAGTTTACAGTTAACGTCTATGTTCAATAAAATATCTTAGTACGGGACAAAGAACAAATGTATAGGACTTTGTGTTGTCATTCATTTCGGAGTCACTGGCGGATGTCGAATCGACATATGAATGAGAATGAATACTGTTAATAGATAAATCGTCGTCAGTATATCTAAATGTCGAGTTGGAGGCGACAGCAAGAATAATATTTCTTCCCATGTTGAAGCTTTTCGAATAAATTCTGCCTCATAAGAATACTAAATTAGATGGTATGAATTTTTCCAGTAGATGTAACTAAGGGTGATCAATTAAGAATAATCAGGATGTTTTTATCGTGCAGAAACCTGGATAACAATAACATAACAACGTTACCGAGTGGAATATTCGACGCTCTGACAGATCTACAGAACCTGTAAGTATAGACGACTTTTTTCAGTTATTTCTCTTAGTAAAATTTTCCCCCGCGAGGTGTCGTTTCTAACGTAGCCACCATTACATCCGTGACGCTGGTTAATCGAACTCCGTAGCAACCATTCACCGGTAACATATACAACTGTAATAATAAGCTCACTAGTCACTACCATAGTATACGCTATTAGATATTTTGTTTACGTAAAAATATGAATCAACATCAATTTAAAAATGACCTGGATCGATTCATTTCATCCCCAAAAGACGTCAAACACCAAGAATGGAAGGATGATATTCGCGAATGGCCGCAAGTAGAGTACGGCGATATTTACAATTATTTAATTTTGAGCAGAGCTTGTGATGGCGACGAAATGAAAAATTACAAATCATTAGACAGTTATAATTATTTTAAGAGCGGTTCCGTTGGGAAAATTCTTCATTTCGCCATCAAAAATAGAGTTGTTTTAAAATCAGAGGTACGCCCGTCACAAAAACTAAACTCAGACTTTCATAATTCATGGATACTCTGTGACATCATTGGCACAATTTTAAGCGGTGGCTGTTCATGCATGGCGGGTAACAGTTAATCATGTAGTCACGTAGGTGCACTTCTCTGGAAAATTGAATATGATGTGAAGTTGGGTCTAACAGGAAAGGCCTGTACTGATGAGCAAATGCAATGGAACAAGGGCTCAACGAGAAACCTGGAACCGGGTGTACTCGAGGAAATGGACTTTAAAAAACCTAAATATGGCAGTGAGGTAAACAACAATGCTGAAAAACCACAGAACACAAAATCAGTATTCCCAGTGTTTGTGTCTCATCAATCTATGAAGTATTTTGTGGAAAATTCTGAACTTAAAGAAATAATTTTCATTAAACATTCACTTTTAAATAAATATGTGCATGCAAAAGTAGACACAACTCAATTTCAGCCTTCATCTGAACCCCATACTGAGCATGTTAGTGATTTATCATGTAAAAAGTGCAGTCAAGTTTATAACAAATACATAAAACTCATTGATGCTCAACTCAAATCATTATCAATGACAACTATACTGGACAAAAAAGTTAAGGATCATTATCTTGACCAAATAATTATTCTGACAAATTTTAACATGTATAGTTTCTCCAATGTGTCCTTAACACGATAGATTTACCTGGTTTCATATTGAGGTCATAAGTACACGAATATTTGCCCAAACACAAGCAAGGGGTCACAATTAAAGTGTGCCAACGTGTATATTGAAATTGAAAAATTGTGATTTTCATTTTATTATGGGTATTTGTTGCTCTAATCGACTATTAGGTGAACAATTATTGACATTAAAAGCCATGAGGCGCCATTTAACTGCTCTGGAAGCTGGTCAGGCAGTAGGTATGCTTCAAGCTGGCCAAGTCCAGAGAACTGTCTCTAGAAATTTTAATGTGTCCCAAAGTGTGATTTCAAGGTTGTGGAATCGTTTTAGGCAGACAGGTAATGTTTCTGAGAGACCGAGATCAGGTCGTCCAAGGTCCACAACCGCTCGACAGGATCGCTATATGTCACTTATGGCTCGTAGAAACAGGTTTCAGAGTGCTGTCCAACTCAATACTGACTTTCATGCAGCAAGTGGGGTGCGCATAACACCACAAACTCTCAGACAGAGACTTCATGCTGCTAACCGTCGGGCTCATCGACCTGTTGTTCGTCCCATTTTGAGGAGAAGACATCGTGTTGCACGACTCAATTGGGCTCAAAATGACATAAACTGGCAACTGCGTCATTGGACGCCTGTTCTTTTCACAGACGAGTCACGGTTCTGCGTGGACTTTCATGACGGTCGTAGGCGTGTATGGCGCGTGCGTGGAGAGCGGTACGCTGATTTCTGTTTAGCAGAGCATGATCGTTTTGGAGGTGGCTCTGTGATGATTTGGGCCGGAATCAATATTGTTGGATGTACTGACTTGCACTTGATTAATGGCAATCCTATCGGTGCAATTTACAGGGACGAGATACTGCATCCAATTGTGAGACCTTATGTGGGAGCTATAGGCAACGACTTTGTGTTAATGGATGATAATGCTCGTCCCCACAGAGCACGTATAGTGACAGACTACCTTGCTACAGAGACAATTGAACGTATGGATTGGCCGAGTTGTTCTCCGGATTTAAATCCAATAGAACATGCCTGGGACATGTTGCAGTAAGCTGTTTCCAGACGCCCTGTACTTCCGACAAACCGCCAGGAGCTTACGTTAGCTTTACAGCAGGAATGGGCAAGGTTGCCACAAATTGCGTTCCGCAGGCTCATCAGAAGTATGCAGAGGCGTTGTCGTGCCGTTATAAAGGCTCGGGGTGGACATACACCCTATTGATATTGCCTTTATAAAGATTCAATCATTTGTAATGAAATTTGTTATTGTTGCTCATACCGATTTTCAAACTGTTTTGGGGGGTTACCTGACAATGGTTGCTCTAACTGCTTAACGTATTGATGAATTTTTAAAAACAGGTTTAAAATGTATTGTTCGATTGTCGTTGAACATTTTAAGTATCTATTTAACATAATTTATTTTGTTTTGTTATGAATAAAATAATTCTGAAATCATGATCCTTAACTTTTTTTGTCCAGTATATTTGTCAAAGTGAATCAGAATTGTGGCACAACAGTAGAAAAATTAGAATCACTGGCAGTAGTGCAAACAAGGTTCCAATCCGTGACACTACAAACAGCGACAACTTCATTAGAGAACACTTGTATCCTTTTTTCAAAGAAAACAAATTCACCAAGCATGGCCAGGAAGGTGAAATTCTTGCCAAACAACAACTGCAGTCATCAGGATTGCATATATACTCTGCAAAAAAAGAAACGCATAATGGATTTTTTAAGATTTTAGTAGATGTATTTTGGATTATGATTTTACAATAAAAAATGTAGATATTCACTAGAATTGTTTCAATTGAAAAAAATTACAGTCCAAACCTTAGATATTGGTGAAAAAAATGTCAGATCATCACAGTTAAGAACACTTCCTGTCACGTTTAAGTTAGTACCGTGTATGACCACCTCGAGCTGCCAACACAGTTCTGCATCTCCTTGGCATAGAGTCAATCAATGTTCTTACGTTATTGCGTGGAATTATTCGCCATTCCTGTTGTAACATTTGACGGAGCTGATCGAGGGTCTGAGGCGGAGGTTGGCGCAGGCGCACACGTTTATCCAGTTGGTCCCATAAGTGTTCAATCGGATTCAAATCCGGTGATTTGGAAGGCCATGGTAGCACATTAATGTTGTTCTGCTGAAGGTAGTCAATTGTTAAGCGGGCTATGTGAGGCCTAGCATTGTCATGTTGGAATAACTCCCTCTGTCGGTCAATTACGCGCATAAGGTGAGGTTGGAGAATTTCGTCTCTGTACCTTTGAGCCGTTAAATTGCCCGGGACATGTACCAGTTCTGTTTTACGGTCATTAGAGATCGCCGCCCACATCATGACGCTACCTCCACCGAAGCTATCCACTTCTTGGACACACGAGGAAGAGAAACGTTCATTCCTGCGCCGGTATACACGGATTCTTCCATCACGTTTCTGTAGCAGAAAACGGGACTCATCGCTGAACCAGATTCTACGCCAGTTGCGGAATGTCCAGCCCCTCAATCTGTTGCACCATCGGACTCTTTCTCGTCTGTGTAACGGTGTCAAAACTGCTCCAAAATACGGTCTTCTGGGTCTAATGCCATATTGTCGAAGTCGGTTGCGGACTGTCTGCGAGCTGAGTCTTCTCAATCCAGGTATTCCGACTGCAGTAGCTGTTGCAGCAACGGTTCGATTCCGTAGATGAAAGACCCGGATGTAGCGATCTTGTCCAGGAGTTGTAATGCGAGGTCGCCCACTCCTCGGTCGGTCATTAGTAGAGCCAGTCTGCTGGAATCTGTTCCACAGCCGAGAAATTGTGCTCTCATTTACGTTTTCAGTTCGTGCAATCTCACTTTGGGATACTCCGGCCTGGAGATGACCAGACACTTGACAGTTTATTTACAGTTGGTAGATATGATGTGAAATCCTTGGAAAATGGTACAATGTATGTTAAAGATAATGGTTCAAGGGGCTATTACCCCTTGATGCGTTGCAGTTCATAAAGTCTTTATTGAAGGATTATCCGTTAGAATTTGGCTACTTTTACCTGACCTGACGAATTACAAAGTTGGACATTACTTTTATACAAACAATGTTTATCTGATGTTCACTTCTATTGGTCTGGATTTTCTGTTATTGTAGTCTTCGTCAATTCGTAGGATCCTTGATCATAAAGCATTGTTATTGTTTGTAAGATTTGTTTCGACAATAGCTGTTCTTTTAGGATGCTGTTTGTGGTTTATCAGTCCACCTAGACTGTGTTATTCTCTGAGAACACATGACTGACAGTAATAATCCAAGCATTCTATTAATATAGTTTAAAAAAGAATTAAGTATGTCTGGATCTCAATCCCAATCGTTATCAGCAAATTACAATACGAATCTCTGCTATGTTTTTCTTCGGCAAGTTCTAATGTGATTTACGACATTTCTCTGGGATACAATATGGTTGTGACTGATTTATTTCTAAGATTCAAATATTTAATTCTGGTAATTATTGTCTCGTAACTTTAAGAAATATGGGAACTTGAAATTATCCAATTTACTTCAAGATGGCGTTTTCGTTTACCTTTTATCTATTTATCAAGAAAAAAGATCTAGATATAAAACAAATGTGGAAGATGAGTTTTGCATTTCCAGTCGACTGGCTTATATCTAATCAACATATGAATGGAAATTACTGTTGTTAGAAAATAGATACACTTCCGTTGGAGGATCTACATCCCGTGTTAAGGGCCACAATTAGTTTAAAGTCCATGTTCTTGTTTAATGAGTCAGTTTACACCAACGAATGTCATCCTTGTAGAGTTCGTCAACTAAGGTTAATGAGGAAATCTTTATGATTCAGAACGCCGAGGAAGAGAATTGTTGATCATTGACGAATTTAGAGGGGCATTTATTACGTATGTCTTTATGGATATCAATTATTTGTATAACAGGTGAATAATGTGAGAATAATTATATAAATATGTAATCGCTAATGTTTTGCGTCATTCTGTCAATAATACAAAAGAGACCACCGACCTTCGGAAAGTAGACTGGCAAACTTTCTCACATATATCGGCGCGAGCGCAATTCAAACCCGCGCCGACTAGAGGTGAGAGACCTTGTGATTTTGAGCGCGATGCTCTAACCACTCGGCCACGGAGGGAATTTTAAGAAGACATCAATCTGAATTACAAACTACTGCAAACAACTTTCGAAACATCGAATTTTTACCTGGTGATATGCATTCTGTCAAAATAAATACTTATTCTGAGTGTAGTTGACAGACCACCTTTCCTAAAAAAAAAAAACATGGAAATGCATTAACGAAAATACTACATTATCAAAATAGTTTAATGTTGAGTACCTAAATCTTGCATAGCTTGGGACAAAGTCGGTAAATGCACGTCCGTAGTCCTTTTTCAATATTGAGGCACATTTTAAGCTAGTTTACATGTAGGGTATAGCTGTGCGTGCATCCTTGTCATCTAAACTTAGAGTTTAGAAACTGGTATTGAGTCATTGCGAAATTACAAATGAAATTGATCATATGCAGAATATACGCTTGCGTATCGCATCAGATGGGAGATATACATATCAGATCCAGGTGATAATAGATTATTGCTACATAGATATAGGAAGCTGGTGACAGAGAACCTGACATTATACCATTTGCCATAAAATTGATGTGCTCATTTGACAATAAATGTGCGTTCTGGAAAGAAAAAAATCCAAATGTAAAGCAAATGATGATTCTTAAATTAGACAAAATATGAATGTAAAATTATCGTGGTTAATTGTATAAATTGCCGTTGATGAATCTAAATATCATGTTTAAAATCATAGATTGTGCAAACACTTTGCTCTCATACGTGTATACTGAATTAATTTACACAATGATACATTTTACGATTGAGGTGTTGATCAATTAAGGTTAATTAGGAAATCTTTATGATTCAGATACCTCAGGAACAATAAAATAACCACGTTACCGAAAGGAATATTTGATGCACTGACGAATCTGTGGAAACTGTAAGTACATCTTTATTGATACCAATTATCTTTATGACAAGTGAATAAAACCAATTAATAGGAAAAGTGTATAGATTTGAAAAGATCATTTATTTTGATGTCACCCTGTCAATGATGCAAAATCTGCAGTACAAGACATTAAAACACCCAAATATGAAACGGAAGTAATAAGTGGGATGGTATACAGTCAGCATACAGTCAAGATGACGTCATGGGTTTTTCCAGACCCCACCCACATAGGTCATAATTGAGGTCACAGTTAATGGTGAGTCTACAGTCAAGGAGTGAGTATACAGTCAAGGAGTGAGTATACAGTCAAGGGGGAGTCCATGAATAATTATTACAATTCATCAAGACGGAGGTGTTCTTTAAAACAAAATGGGTAATTTTATTTTCGTTAAAAATACCACTGTGTCTTGACAAAATCTGCGCGTTCTCCGAGGTACAATGAATGCCAATGTTGAATTAATTTTATCTTTGCTCTACTTTTATATACACCTGTACAAATTGCAACAGTGCTTGGTGTGACCTAGATATCCATTCACGGAACATCTTTTTTCAGCTATGTAAAAGAATTTGTACGCAATTCATTCAAATAGATTTGCTATTCTAAATAAAATAGAAATATACTGTCATCAACTGATTTTTGTAAGCGCTGTTACTGTGATGTGTAATTAATTTAAAACTCATCATAAAATACATTAGCTTCTTGTAGGACCGTAAACATTATTTTTTTTATTGAAAATCTGCCTGGAGAACTTTGAAGAAAAACCAAAAAAAAACACCGGTAATTAATACAAGCAACGACCGTGTCTGTAAAACCTGTAGAATAACGTGGAATATATTGAAAATTTTGCGCCTTTTTTATTTGTTTTGCGTGACCCATTTGCTGTATATTTTATACTAGCAATACATAGGATGTGGATGCATTTCTATAAATTCGTCATAAATAAAATTTGAAAGGGTTTATGGAAAATGCTTAAAAATTAAAATAAAAAAGGGGGTTATGTGTACACAGCAATAAGCAATATTTTATGTTGAAAGGAAATCGTGGGAAAATAAGTTACCCACGCGACCAAAGCACTGAATGGAAAAAATGTACAAATTTACTATGGAATGTTGTTCACACCATTGAATTTACAACAGCATTCAGTTAGAAGGCAAGCATTGTTCAATCTTTTAATGTTATACAGTGATTTATTTTTGTTCTTATCTATAGTTTGTACTTTTTGTTCATATCATTGTTATTCTCAAATCTAATATGAAAATACGCTGCAAAATAATGATACACCGTAATGATAATAAACAGATAAATAAATACACTGATAATAAATAAATTAGTCAGAACATCTCTACGTGCAGTGTCAATTTCAAACATAGTGACAAAAGTTATATGTTGAAAGCAATCGATCAGTCTCTCATTACTGTTTTTAAAAACAGGTAAGGGAAACAGAACGATTTATTAATTCTATGGTAAGAGCGTTATCTAACATTTCCCCCTAAACTGGGAGGGGATGCCGGCGTCGGCGTACTTGGACTTAATCACGAATGTAAATGAAGGATGAGTGGGGAGGAAAACCGATTGAAGAATGCATTGGTCTTAGATCTATGACGTACAGTTTGTTGTATGATGGTATGGAGAGGAAAACAGCTAAAGTAGTCAAAAAATCTGTAATTGACAAACACTTAAAACATTAGGCGTATAAGCAAGTCCTTTGTTACCATTGCGCAATGCGTCGTTCCATGATTTTGATCAGAAGTTACAACCATCAGCTGTTTACTGTATCTGTATGTAAACCAACGCGAAGTCCCTACGATGACAAACGGTTCGTTTTAGACTCTGGCATACACACCTTAGCTCAAGATCATTATAAAATCACACCATTTGATAACCCCGCGTAAAACCATGGATATTTTAATTATTATATATATAGCAAGACTTATTTTGCTTCACAGATTTATTGATTCTGTACATTTTTGTGTGATACTTTTTGTTACAAAATTATTTAATACATTGCCATCATATCACATGTCAATTGGATAATTAAAAATGAACTTAATCAAGGACTTTGTTTTCAAATTTGTTTCATAATATAAAATCACTTGTATGTAAATCATTCATCCATTTCCTCGTCACCAGCCTCTTCCGTGGTATTTTCCTGGTACAAGCTATCATCGGCCTCCAATAGCTGATCAAACTCTTGTTTATATTCATTAAGAACTCGGGAAACTGTCCTTTCCAGATTTATATCCTTTTTCTTCATGAGGGTTGACACTTCTTTCTTGATGTCGCGGTGGGGTTTGCTTCGATTCAATTGCGCAAATATTAAAAGAATTCTTTTGTACTCCTTAAGAAGCAAGTTTCTGTCCTTAGGTAACATTATTTCGCTTACTTCCCCTCGAGCTCCTGTTTCGGAGAGTTTTGAATTTTCCTCCATGAGCTGATCCAGTTTTTTGTGAAACTGAGATTGATTTTCCTCCCATACTTCATTGACGAGGGAAGTAAATTCCCAGTCATTATCCTCGTCACGGACGTCAGATATATCGTTTCCATCTCCTGTCTTTGATCGTCTATGTAAAGAGAATTACTATAAGACGGGTTATCTGAAGACGTCTCCTCTGTTTGATACTCTGCAGTCAAGTGACGTCCAACGTTTTCTCGCGCTCTTATGTAGGATTTGAATATATCCGTCTGAAATCGTTTTGACTCTTGTGTTGTTTGCTTTAAATCTAACACCGGTGCTTCGTAGGAAACTGATACCGTTTTTACATAAGGTCTACAAGTTTCTTGGTCTTTCCCGGGTACATCTGCCGTGCTAGTACTTCAATCTGTTGTTGATCTCTGGGAATTTTAAACAGAACTATGTACTGGCTGTTTAAACTCATTGTTCGATTTTCTCTCTCGTTTTTGTATAAATTCTGCATGATACAGATCACACTTAGGTTGCGATAATGTGCACCCTCCGTAAACAGCTCGCAGATCTCCTTGTCTTGAGTTGCATCCTTCATCATGTCGTCAATGATAAAAAGAGTTCTTTCCCGAGGGTTTATAACCGTGTCTCATGTAATACCATCTGTGATACCTTGAATAAACATCATACTTGGAATCCAACACTTCAGTTCATCATATAGGGGTTGTCATCGCTTATAAATCCACAAGATTTTCTCTGGTACTGGGCTTATGAGCTGATCATTGTGAATTAATACCTTCTTGATCCATGTGGATTTTCCTGACATTGTCGGTCCCGCTACGACCATTGTGAAGGGATGGATGAATCTAAACCTATCATCTTCTGATGACTTCATTGGAGGAAGAGGAGGAGAAGTTAATTGATGAGGAGGAGGCAATTCCTGAAGAAGAGAAGGAGGAGGCAATTCCCGAGGAGGTGGAGGGTAAGCTTCAGTAATCTAAGGATATGGTTGGCTTTTTCCATGAGCAATACGTTCATCTCTCCTCATGTTATCGTATCTGGAAAATGTTCGCTGACAAACAGAGCACGATGTTGACCAGATGACTGTCCTCTATAGATTGAATAAAAGTCAATTTTATATATATATATATATATATATATATATATATATATATATATAATTCACCCTTATTACCCTGGAATTAATTTTGTTTGGGGGGAGGGGATATCTCTGCCACTTGACAAGCCCATCCGTTTGACTTCTGCGTTTGCGTCTTTTCAGCACTTTTTTTATTTTCCATAATTCGAATAACAATCTTATTTAATGATATATTATATAAACAACTCCCGTATCTATATATGTTTCATGATTTATTTCAATGATACACAGAATAATCGTACATAAAACGTTTCACAAAATCATCATTGGATTGAATGTCTTTTGAAAATAAAGCATACACATGTTGAACAAGTTTTTGAAACACAACCTTGCAATTAAAAATACCAAGACATAAAGTCTGCACAAATCGGAATTACGGGGATGAAGTCTTGAAATTACATTGTACACTATTCTTGTTCCGAAAGTTTTGAATATCTTGATTGTAAACAGCTGGTGATTTTCCAAGGATGTCGAAAACCTCTGCTTGGGATGGACTCTGCATGATTATTGTCACCCAGTGTTCTCCAGACATTGGTAAAGGTTGTGTGTTGACGATGAAAGCACTTGGACACTGTGTAACGATTTGAGGCAGTGTATTTCTAGCATATATACCTTCTACATGGTGTCTTAAGTGGTGGTCTGTTTTCACCATATTTAAAAGCGGTGTCAAATTCATGGCTGAATGTAGTTGATGTCACTTGACTTGTTGACTTCCAGTAGAGATGAAAACGTTGCAAATACGATAGCATTAGCAGCTTTGGTTGTTGCTTGTTTGAATTGTAGTTCCAGTCTGGTGTTTAAATCAACAAGTAAAAACAAATAGCGAATATCCACTTCCAAAATTATCACGAGTGATAATCAGTCCGGCATCATTGTTCCATTTTCCAGAGGCTTCAAGTAAACGAGCTTAAGCCGCTGAATAGAGTCCCGCTGAGAAGTCTGTCTTAATTGGTCCTCCGGGTACGCTTTCTCCGACATCGGTTAATCCCATATGCTCAAAGTTAAAGGGATTGACCATGTAATCCTCATTGGCGGCTTTCTGGTCCACTAAGGCCACTACGATGCAATCAGGTACCGCCTGAGGGAAATGTTGTCCCAGTACAACTCTGTGGATCCTTTAGGTATTCATTTTCAATTCATTTCTCATTCTGGTATACTTCACAGGGGTTGATTCTATCTGTTTACTGTGGTTCAGCAAAACGCCGGGGTCCACTTTGTACACGACATCTAGCAACTCTAATTTGAAAGCCGGTGAAGTTTCTGCAGGCATGATGACAAAAAAGGCAATAGATCTAAAGAGTTTAATGTACATGTGCATGTCTGATATTTATCTATATCAAATATGTCTTCCATTAGGTTTCCTTCCAACTCAAAGTCTGTACTTTGCTGAGTGTATCCATTCCGCAGGACCAGCCCGGCATTACCTCCATTGTACGCGTTGGCGTCACCGAGATTTCCCTTGTCTTTAAAAACAGCTCGGATTGTTTCTGTAAATTAATTTCGTCTTTCCCGCTAAATAAAATGGTCTTTAGATAAACCTTCCACGGATAGTTGTTCGTATTGAAAGAGACTAGTTTGTTGTTCAAGTAGACATCCATCTGGGAAAACATACTTTTATGAGGTAAATTTGCGTTGCCCGTTTTATCATTTGCTTTCACAATTCGGGCTTTTACGTACAGTTTGCTTCTTTTTAAATCAATGTATTCTGCCCCCGAACCAGACACTACAATTTCGATGGGTGTATCTGATACTCCTGTATTAGAAATAGGTCTTGCTTCTGTAAAGTACACTTTCTCGACCGCTACCTGGTTTGTTGGAGATGCAATGAGAGACAGTTCCATGGGTTGAGCTATATCCGTATCATCACCGCTTCAAAACGTCATTTTACAGGTTAAAGATACTTTTGTAACTGTCAATCGCAAGCTCTTTCCTTGTTCTTTCTCGTGTTTTCTTGCCTGAACCTCGCTGGTTTCTTAACCGACTTCCTTTCGGTCTTTCCTGACGCTTTTCGTTGTTTAGCAGGTTTAGATGACTTCTTTCTCTTCCTCGGATTTTGAGATGTTGTTGGCTTCAATTTCTTTGAAGGAATCATAGAAGACTGTGGTTTTCGTCCATTTTCAAACACTGACTTTATACCATTGATGATGCTTTGATGATGCTTATTTTTTAATGGAACTATAAATAGATATCTACTAGATATCGCGATATGTCAAATAGCACCAGGAAGAATTTGTAACCGTCGTTATGGGATGCAATGTTACGGACGTCGGCCCACATAAAGTCAACTGTGTTCATTACGACGTTTGATCGCGGAAATGTATTACGAATAGGTTTATACAGACTATACGAGTCTTCGTTGTTTAAAAATTGTGTTATTCTCCGTATGCCAATCTTGAATTTGCCTTCCTGTTTAACGGCTTGATACATTTTTTTCAGGACGTGCAAATGCTCCCGGTTTACCACTAGTGTAGTAGAGCTCCCTTAAGTAATCCGTGTAGTTTGATATATTGACTTATGTGCACTTTCTTTGGCCGTTTCATTATATATCAGAGTAAAAAGTCATGCATCATTTGTTTCGTATATCTTTGTTCAAGTTGTTGTCACAATGACATAAAAACTTCACATATAAAATACATTTATAAAGGATATCTGACAGGAGTCCCATTGAATAAGTGCATAATAAATACGGTGTTATATTGCAATCGTTAATAAGGATAAACGGAAAAATATGTTCTCAGAGTTCCTCAAGAACGTCCATGTCTTGTGCATTCCCTTCTTTAGACGCCAATAATAAATTGTCTTGTGGTTCGTAACCAAAAAGGGTGAATTCAGCACAGTTTAACATTCCCAGCTGTTTTTGATGAGACTCACTAAACATGCAAAGTTCAGTGTCCTCCAGCTCGGGGACACACTCATGCATTTCCTTCGACGGCGGCTACGAGTCTGGAAAGTTTGTTTTTATTCAAGGTGACACCTTTTCTTCTTGGCATTGGTTCTTCAGCACCGCTTGGCTTCCAAACGTGTCTGATGTCCACCGCAGAATGACCGACTGATAGTGAGACAAACACTCCTCCACCAATATGCCACTGTTCTTCGTTTTCTCTTCCAGTTTGATTTAAGTAATGTTTGATATCTGGTAAAAGGGATTCAAATTTTAGCCATCTAGCCAATGGAAAGGTAACTCCTTTCTTTGTAAGAATTAGTCAACCATGGGATTCTGTGAGGTGACGAATATGAACGTACGTCACCCCCTTGTAAGGCATGACGGCGAGAAAGAGGTCATTAAAGTCGTCCAAAGGTATCCTACATCTTTGCTCCCCAGATTGTTGTCTTTCCACTTTCTTTGATTGTCAGCCGTGTCTGTCTGTTTGGTATGGATGACTAACGATCTTGCCATGGCCAGCTTGTTTTCGTTCTTAGACTTTGTATCATCTTCACCATTTATCAAAAGTCTGGATAAGTCACCTTGATTTGCCCTCATTAGAGCCATTCGGAGTCCCATAAAAACTCTTGGCCCACGACATAAAATGATGCTTATGAGTTTTGTAGATTTATCATAACTCGTTTTCTCAGCTTTTATCTGTTGTCTCATTTCATCCGTTATTATGTTGGAGGCGTAGAGTTGTCCTGCAACAGACACTGGCATCGTCTTCTTTACTAAGATCGTGTAGTTGTCCTTGATAACGTCTTGGTGTTTTTTGCTTCATCTCTGATGACAAAGAGGTGTCGAGGAAAATGTTTTGTAAAGTTATATCCTATCTGAGACTTGCTCTGAACTGATGAAAATCTTTCAAAGAAATAAAGTTTAATCATGATTTAAGTCACGTGACTCGTGACTGTAAACTCCCCCTTGACTGTGTACTCCCCATGATGTCTGTATACTCCCTCGTTCGAATGCAAGTGTCCTGTAGACTGGCTGTAGAAATCTTATGACTGTAAATTTCGACATAACAGATCTTTAACGTTATGGGTTTCCACGTTTTTGTGCATGATTACTTATTATTTGTAAATGTTTCTCCAGTATTGGACTTAGAATTTCTGATGCTTGATTTATTCTTTTAAAACGATATATATCCAACGCCATGATCATCCATTCTCCATTTCGATCTCCATAGGGAATTAAGATGATCCTTTGCTTATCTTGTCCATAGTTCCCTCATCATTGACAATTCTACATTTTATTCATGAAGCACTTTATATATGATTCTGTGCTTTTAAAACAGATTCATCCATATGATATACAGATGCTTTTAGGTACTGCCACTGTCTTTGACTTAAGGTAAGTCCTTCGTTCCCCGGTTTTCCAGAATGAAATCGTCGTATGTCAATCTGTATGGTGTCGTTGACGCATATCATGGCGTATATTTCGTGGGTACTGATCCACGTATAAACAACTTTTTCCAATGTAGGGCGTAAAACACAGTCTGCCTGATTAGGTGTTTTTCTTCTCGTGTAAAACACTGACAGCGATGCACAAAAAATAATAAAAACAATTGTAAAAAAAAACAAAACAAAACTAGTTATTGCGATCCCGATTTTTTTCTTCAACTTCTCTTTTAACATCCCTTTGCAATCATAAGATATGACCTCCGTGGGCGGAGTTTTGAAAACCTCATGATGTCATCTTGAACTCTACAGATCAGCTTCTCTTAAGGTCTGTGGAAAGTATTTTTTCGGCATTACCGTATGTTTTAATAGGTATTCTTCAGATCCCCAGCTGTCTGCAACGTCATAACCATTTCTAATTTTTTTCTTTAAAGTTGGCAAGGCAATCCTCTTTTTTGTGAAACCATTAACTCTCTTGTAATGTCCATTTCTTCTCGTTTCTTCTTAAAGCACTCCGGACTAAAATTTTCCATTTGCATTGCTTTCCCTGAGTTTCCATCTTTATCACAACACAAGTAAAATTTTTCTGGTATTTATTGTTATTTTCTGTGACGTCAGTGACTGTAGACTCACCCCTTGATTGTATACTCACCTTGACTGTTGACTCACTCCTTGACTGTGACCTCAATTATAACCTATGTGGGTGGGGTCTCGAAAACCCATGTAGTCATCTTGACTGTATACTGACTGTATACCACCCCACTTACTACTAACGGATGTGGAAAAATCTATGGTGTTCTATATGGAGTTGAATGAAGTATGTCTAATCGATATATTAATGATTTTTTCTCTCTTTTTTTTTGAAAATAGATGAATAATAGTAAATGTATCTAAATATCATGTTCAAAATCACAGGTTGTGCAAATACTTTGCTCTCATACGTGTATACAGAATTAATTTACACAATAATACATTTTACGATTGAGGTATTGATCAATTAAGGTTAATTAGGAAATCTTTATGATTCAGATACCTCAGGAACAATAACATAACCACGTTACCGAAAGGAATATTTGATGCATTGACGAATCTACGGGAACTGTAATTACATCTTGATGAATACCAATTATCTTTATAACAAGTGAATAAAGCCAATTAATAGGACAAGTGTATAGATTTGAAAACATCATTTATTTCTATGTCACCCTGTCAAGGATGCAACATCTGTATCAGATTCTCGTACACTAAAGCATCACTTCCTTGAAATACAATAATCACTCATTTCATGAATCATACTAGTGTCGCACGCGTCGTTCACGGGTGATAATGGAATATTGGTACAAAGATATGTCAGGGTGACAGTAGAGAAGCTGATATACGCATTTTTTACATCGTTCATCTGTCAGTTCCTCATTGTCGTCTCTCGACAGCTTTCATTTTGATATTTAGATATATCGACGACGTTTTGTCTATTAACAATGATCATTTTCATTCATATGTCGATTTGATATATCCCAGTGAGCTTGAAATAAAAGACACCACAAAGTCTTCCACTTCTGCTTCATACTTAGGTATTTTACTGAAAATAGATGCCGGCGGCAAACTAACAACTCAACTTTATGACAAACTTGATGATTTCAATTTTTCCATCGTCAACTTCCCTTATTTATGTGACAATATTCCATCATCATCTGCATATGGTGTTTATATATCTCAACTGATTCGATACGCAAGAGCTTGTTCTGCTTATGATCTGTTCTTAAATCGAGGCGGGCTACTGACAAAGAAGATGATGTTACAGGGGATTGTACAATCTCATCTAAGGTCAGCATTTTGCAAATTTTATGGTTGTTACAACGATCTAGTTTGCCGTGCAACTTACCATTAAGTCAAATGCTCTCTGGTGTGTTTCATGACAATTGTTAGGCACATTGATTCTGACTACAGATTGTACGTTTACCTGATCGGAATGTAGGGCTCACGACGGGTGTGACCGGTCGACAGGGGATGCTTACTCCTCCTAGGCACCTGATCCCACCTCAGGTTTGACCAGGGGTCCGTGTTTGCCTATCTCCCTGATTTGTATTTTCTATAGGAAATACGAGACTGAATACCGTTAGTTACTTTAGCCTTTTCATTAAAACACCCAAATATGAAACGGATGAGGAAAAATCTATGGTGTTGTATATGGAATTCACTGAAGTATGTCTAATCGATATATTATTGTTTTTTTTTGTTGGTTTTTTTTTTTTTTTTTTTTTGGTTGGTTTTTTTTTTTTGTTTTTTGTTTTTTGTTTTTTTTTTATTTTTGTTTGTTTGTTTGTTTGGTTTTTTTTAAATAGATTAATACTCGTTGATGTATCTAAATGTCATGTTTAAGGCATATTTTGTGGATACACTATGCTCTCATACGTTTATGCTGCATTAATTTACATAATAATATATTTTACGATGATGGTGTTGATCATTTAAGGTTAATTAGGAAACCTTTATGATTCAGAGATATCGGGAACAATAAAATTACCACGTTGACCAAAGGAATATTTGATGCATTGACGAATCTACGGAATCTGTAAGTACATCTATATGAATACCAATTATCTTTATGACAAGTGAATAAAGCAAATTAATAGGAAAAGTGTATAGATTTGAAAAGATCATTTATTTTGATGTCACCCTGTCAATGATGCAAAATCTGCAGTACAAGACATTGAAACACCCAAACATGAAACGGAAGTAATAAGTGGGATGGTATACAGTCAGCATACTGTCAAGATGACGTCATGGGTTTTTCCAGACCCCACCCACATAGGTCATAATTGAGGTCACAGTTATGGGTGAGTATACAGTCAAGGAGTGACTATACAGTCAAGGGGTGACTATACAGTCAAGGAGTGAGTATACAGTCAAGATGAGTCTACAGTCAAGGGGGAGTCCATGAATAATTATTACAATTCATCAAGACGGGGGTGTTCGTTAAAACAAAATAGGTAATTTTATTTTCGTTAAAAATACCACTGTGTCTTGACAAAATCTGCGCGTTCTCCGAGGTACAATGAATGCCAATGCTGAATTAATTTTATCTTTGCTCTACTTTTGTATACACCTGTACAACTGTAATTGCAACAGTGCTTGGTGTGACCTAGATATCCATTCACGGAACATCTTTTTTCAGCTGTGTATAAGAATTTGTACGCAATTCATTCAAATAGATTTGCTATTCTAAATAAAATAGAAATATACTGTCATCAACTGATTTTTGTAAGCGCTGTTACTGTGATGTGTAATTAATTTAAAACTCATCATAAAAATACATTAGCTTTTTGTAGGACCGTAATCATTATATTTTTTTTTGAAAATCTGCCTGGAGAATTTTGAAGAAAAAACAAAAAACCCGGCAATTAATACAAGCAACGATCGTGTCTGTCAAACATGTAGAATAACGTGGAATGCATTGAAAATTTTGCGCCTTTTTTATTTGCTTTGCGTGACCCATTTGTTGCATATTTTATAGTGGCAATACATAGGATGTGGATGCCTTTCTATAAATTCGTCATCAATAAAATTTGAAAGGGTTTATGGAAAATGCTTAAAAATAAAAATAAAAAAGGGGGTTATGTGTACACAGCAATAAGCAATATTTTATGTTGAAAGGAAATCGTGGGAAAATAAGTTACCCACGCGACCAAAGCACTGAATGGAAAAAATGTACAAATTTACTATGGAATGTTGTTCACACCATTGAATTTACAACAGCATTCAGTTAGAAGGCAAGCAATCTTCAATCTTTTAATGTTATGAAGTGATTTATTTTTGTTCTTATCTATAGTTTGTACTTTTTGTTCATATCATTGTTATTCTCAAATCTAATATGAAAATACGCTGCAAAATAATGATACACCGTAATGATAATAAACAGATGAATAAATACACTGATAATAAATAAATTAGAACATCTCTACGTGCAGTGTCAATTTCAAACATAGTGACAAAAGTTATATGTTGAAAGCAATCGATCAGTCTCTCATTACATTGTTTTTAAAAACAGGTAAGAGAAACAGAACGATTTATTAATTCTATGGTAAGAGCGTTATCTAGCATTTCCCCCTCTGGTACTTGGACTTAATCACGAATGTAAATGAAGGATGAGTAGGGAGGAAAACCGATTGAAGAATGCATTGGTCTTAGACCTATGATGTACAGTTTGTTGTATGATGGTATGGAGAAGAAAACAGCTAAAATAGTCAAAAAATCTGTAATTGACACACACTTAAAACATAAGGCGTATAAGCAAGTCCTTATTAACCATTGCGCAATGCGTCGTTCCATGATTTTGATCAGAAGTTACAACCATCAGCTGTTTACTGTATCTGTATGTAAACCAACGCGAAGTCCCTACGATGACAAACGGTTCGTTTTAGACTCTGGCATACACACCTTAGCTCAAGATCATTATAAAATCACACCATTTGATAACCCCGCGTAAAACCGTGGATATTGTAATTATTATACATATATATAGCAAGACTTATTTTGCTTCACAGATTTATTGATTCTGTACATTTTTGTGTGATACTTTTTGTTATTTAATACATTGCCATCATATCACATGTCAATTGGATAATTAAAAATGAACTTAATCAAGGACTTTGTTTTCAAATTTGTTTCATAATATAAAATCACTTGTATGTAAATCATTCATCCATTTCCTCGTCACCAGCCTCTTCCGTGGTATTTTCCTGGTACAAGCTATCATCGGCCTCCAATAGCTGATCAAACTCTTGTTTATATTCATTAAGAACTCGGGAAACTGTCCTTTCCAGATTTATATCCTTTTTCTTCATGAGGGTTGACACTTCTTTCTTGATGTCGCGGTGGGGTTTGCTTCGATTCAATTGCGCAAATATTAAAAGAATTCTTTTGTACTCCTTAAGAAGCAAGTTTCTGTCCTTGGGTAACATCATTTCGCTTACTTCCCCTCGAGCTCCTGTTTCGGAGAGTTTTGAATTTTCCTCCATGAGCTGATCCAGTTTTTTGTGAAACTGAGATTGATTTTCCTCCCATACTTCATTGACGAGGGAAGTAAATTCCCTGTCATTATCCTCGTCACGGACGTCAGACATATCGTTTCCATCTCCTGTCTTTGATCGTCTATGTAAAGAGAATTACTATAAGACGGGTTATCTGAAGACGTCTCCTCTGTTTGATGCTCTGCAGTCAAGTGACGTCCAACGTTTTCTCGCGCTCTTATGTAGGATTTGAATATATCCGTCTGAAATCGTTTTGACTCTTGTGTTGTTTGCTTTAAATCTAACACCGGTGCTCCGAAGGAAACTGATACCGCTTTTTCATAAGGTCTACAAGTTTTTTCGTATTCCCCGGGTACATCTGCCGTGCTAGGACTCCAATGTGTTGTTAATCTCTGCGATTTTTAAACAGAACTATGTACTGGCTGTTTAAACTCATTGTTCGATTTTCTCTCTCTTTTTTGTATAAATTCTGCATGATACAGATCACACTTAGGTTGCGATGATGTGCACCCTCCGTAAACAGCTCACAGATCTCCTTGTCTTGTGTTGCATCCTTCATCATGTTGTCAATGATAAAGAGAGTTCTTTCCCGAGGGTTTATAACCGTGTCTGATGTAATATCATCTGTGATACCTTGAATAAATATTATACCCGGAATCCAACACTTCAGTTCATCATTGGGGTTGTCATCGCTTATAAATCCACAAGATAGATTCTCTCTGGAACTGGGCTTATGAGCTGATCATTGTGAATTAATACTTTCTTGATCCATGTGGATTTTCCTGACATTGTCGCGACAATCATTGTGAAGGGATGATTGAATCTAAACTTATCATCTTCTGAGGACTTCATTGGAGGAAGAGGAGGAGGAGAAGTTAATTGCTGAGGAGGAGACAATTCCTGAAGAAGAGAAGGAGGAGGCAATTCCCGAGGAGGTGGAGGAAAAGCTTCAGTGATCTGAGGATATGGTTTGGCTTTTTCCATTAGCAATACGTTCATGCCTCCTCATGTTAACGTATCTGGAAAATATTCGCTGGCAAACAGAGCACGATGTTGACCACATGACTGTCTTCTATAGATTGAATAAAAGTCACTTTATCCTTTTATATATATATATATATATATATATATATATATATATATATATACTGTAATTCACCCTCATTACCCGGGAATTAATTTTCTTTGGGGGGAGGGGATATCTCCACCATTTGACAAGCCCCTACGTTTGACTTCTGCGCTTGCGTCTTTTCAGCACTTCCATAATTCGTATAACAATCTTATTTAATTACATATTATAAAAAACAACCCCCATATCTATATATGTTTCATGATTTGTTTTAATGATATACAGAATAATCGTACATAAAACGTTTTACAAAATCATCATTGGATTGAATGTCTTTTGAAAATAAAGCATTCTCATGATTTAACGAGTTTTTGAAACACAACCTTGCAATTAAAAGTACCAAGACATAAAGTCCGCACAAATCGGAATTACGAAGTTGAAGTCTTATATACTTGAAATTATATTGTACACTATTCTTGTTCAGAAAGTTTGAATGTCTTGGTTGTAATCAGCTGGTGATTTTCCAAGGCTGTCGAAAAACTCTGCTTGGGATGGACTCTGCATGATTATTGTCACCCAGTGTTCTCCAGACATTGGTAAAGGTTGTGTATTGACGATGAAAGCACTTGGACACTGTGTAACGGTTTGAGGCAGTCTATTGCTAGCATATACACCTTCTACATAGTGTCTTAAGTAGGGGTCTGTTTTCGCCATATTTAACAGCTGTGTCAAATTCATGCCTGAATGTAGTTGATGCCACGTGATTTGTCGACTTCCAGTAGAGATGAAAACGTTGCAAATACGATAACATTAGCAGCTTTGGTTGTTGCTTGTTTCAATTTTAGTTCCAGTCTGGTGTTTCCCCGGCGTATCAGGTTTAAATACTCTTCTCCAAATCCACAATGATCGATGGAAAAAAAATTAGCGAATATCCACTTCCAAAATTATCACGAGTGATAATCAGTCTGGCATCATTGTTCCATTTTCCAGAGGCTTCCAATAAACAATCTTAAGCCGCTGAATAGAGTCCCGCTGGGAAGTCTGTCTTAATTGGTCTTCCGGTACGCTTTCTCCGTTGACGTATATCCCGACATCTTCTAATCCCATATACTCAAAGTTAAAGGGATTGGCCATGTAATCCTCATTGACGGCTTTCTGGTCCACTAAGGCCACTACGATGTGATCAGGTACCGCCTGAGGGAAAATGTTGTCCCAGCAAAACTCTGTGGATCCTTTAGAAATAGTATTCATTTTCAATTCATTTCTCATTATGGTATACTTCACAGGGGTTGATTCTATCTGTTTACTGTGGTTCAGCAGAACGCTGAGTGTATCCATACCGCATTACCTCCATTGTACGCATTGGCGTCACCGAGGTTTCCCTCGTCTTTAAAAACAGCTCGGATTGTTTCTGTGAATTAAGTTCGTCTTTCCCGCTAAATAAAATGGTCTTGAAATAGGCCTTCCACGGATAGTTGTTCGTATTGAAAGAGACTAGTTTGTTGTTCAAGTAGACATCCATCTGGGAAAACATACTTTTATGAGGTAAATTTGCGTTGCCCGTTTTATCATTTGCTTTCACAATTCGGGCTTTTACGTACAGTTTGCTTCTTTTTAAGTCAATGTATTCTGCCCCCGAACCAGACACTACAATTTCGATGGGTGTATCAGATACTCCTATGCTAGAAATAGGTCTTGCTTCTGTAAAGTACACTTTCTCGACAGCTACTTGGTTTGTTGGAGATGCAAAGAGAGATAGTTACATGGGTTGAGCTATATCCGTATTATCACCGCTTCAAAACGTCATTTTACTGGTTAAAGATACTTTTGTAACTGATAATCGCAAACTCTTTCCTTGTTCTTTCTCGTGTTTTCTTGCCTAAACCTCGTTGTTTTCTTAACCGCCTTCCTTTCGGTCTTTCCTGACGCTTTTCGTTGTTTAGCAGGTTTAGATGACTTCTTTCTCTTCCTCGGATTTTGAGATGTTGTTGGCTTCAATTTCTTTGAAGGAATGACAGAAGATTGAGAATGTGGCTCTTTTATAATTCCCTGCACCCACGGCAGCTACTGGTGTTATGTGAATGCTGGTTTGTTGCTGAGGTTCTAATTGCAAGTGAGGTCTCAATGGAATAACGTAAGACTTATAACTTTTCACGCCTCTACCAATTTGTTTGGGTTTGTATCTGTGAGGGTTGAATTTTTTCTCGGCCATGTTCTTGTAGAAAGCTTATCATAATTTGGCATCTCTGACGGAAGTCTGGCTATTCATCGTCACAGAACGTAAGGCAACGTTTTGAAATGAAGTGTTACGGTCACCGGTTCGTTTAAGAACGAAACTAAGTTCCCATCTCTGTTCTCTGGCCATTATATATATTCCGATCTGTTGTAATTGACCGATTTTTACTGGAATGTAATACGGTAACATGTATGTGATATTTTCTGCTTTCTCCCCCAGGTATACACGTCTTAGGTGCTTCTTTTCCACCAATAACAGTTTCTTCACAAATATCACAACAAACAAACAATTCAGATTTTTTCTTGGACGTCTGTTTATTGAATTGAACTCGAAAACAATTCGGTTCATTGTCAAAATATTCAGAGCTGTCCGTAGACGTCAACACCATCCGAACGCTCATCTTGAATGAACACACCTTGGAGAGAAAAAGTGGTTTTATTGTTTTTCCAGAGAGCTTTCCAGAATCCATGAATTGGATTTCTTTGGCCATCCTTCCCATTTTACCAACACTTCTTTGGTTTTACCACGATGCCTCCTTTTAATTAATTTTTCCACTTTATAAGCCACGTCCTCTGATTTCACAACTTTTTGAAGCTCAGATTCGTTGAAAGTGTCTTCTATTGGGTCTTCTACCAAATCCTTAACTTTATTACCTCTTTGTATCTTTTACTCACTTTAAAAAAATCTGTTGGTAGTCTCTTTGAAAAGGGTGTTTAAGTTGTGATATTCTGACATTATCTCCAATTTTTAACTTGAAAAATGGTTTAACTCTTTTTTTTTTTGTCTTTTTTTTTTGTTAGTTTTTTTTTTTTTGGTTTTGTTTTTTTGTTTTTTTTGTTTTATTACCACCGAAAGATTTGTGAGGTCTGTTGTTGTAGCTTGCCACCAAGTCTTGTAACACACTCACAAAACGGTAAGTTCTGTTTTTCAGGAAATAGCGATACATAAGGTTTTTCATGGTGCGAATCACTCTCTCTGCATAGTTTGCTTTGGTTTCATTTTGGGTGTATATGACGTTAATTCCTTCTTTTTTTTCAGAAACGTCTTTAACCAACGATTTTTGAATTCACTTCCCTTATCTGTTCTAAGAGCATGTGGTTTTCGTCCATTTTGAAACACTGACTTTATACCATTGATGATGCTTTGATGATGCTTATTTTTTAAGGGAACTATAAATAGATATCGACTAAATATGTCAAATAGCACCAGGAAAAATTTGTAACCATCGTTATGTTTGTTTTTTGTTTCTTGTTTTTATTTATAGTCGCCTGAGCAATTTTTCAGCTATCCGGCGACTGTCACTATTACCGGTGACGGGGCTGCAAATTTAGACCTATGCTTAGCACTAATGGCTTTTAGCAGTGAGGGTTCTTTTACGTGCCACACCTGCTGCGACACGAGACCTCCGTTTATAAGGTCCCATCCGAAAGACCCATGACTCTCACTTCGTAATGCCGAGCTCTTGGCGAAGGAGACCATCGTTATGGGACGCAATGTTACGGACGTCGGCCCACATAGAGTCAATTGTGTTCACTACGATGTTTGATCGCGGAAATGGCTTACGAATGGCTTCATACAGACTATACGAGTCTTCGTTCTTTAAAAATTGTGTTATTCTCCGTATGCCAATCTTGAATTTGCCTTCCTGTTTAACGGCTTGATTGATTGATTGATTGATTATTTATTGTTTTCCGCCACACTCAACAATTTTTCAGTTATCTGGTGGCGTCCAGTTTTTGTTGGTGGAGGAGAGAACCCAGATACAATGTATCTGGGAAGAAACCACCGACCTTCCACAAGTAACAGAGGTGAGAGGCTTTGTGATGTTGAGCCCGGTGCTCTAACCACTCGGCCCCTTAACGGCTTGATACAGTTTTTTCAGGACGTGGAAATGCTTCCGGTTTACCACGAATGTAGTAGAGCTCCCTTAAGTAAGCCGTGTAGTTTGACGTATTGAAAAAGACTAATGGGCACTTTCTTTGGCCGTTTCATTATATATATCAGAGTAAAAAGTCATGCATCATTTGTTTCGTATATCTTTTGTCAATTTGTTGTCACAATGACATAAAAACTTCACATATAAAATACATTTATAAAGCATATCTCACAGGAGTCCCATTGAATAAATGCATAATACATACGGTTGTTATATTGCAATCGTTAATAAGGATAAACGGAAAAATATGTTCTCAGAGTTCCTCAAGAACGTCCATGTTTTGTGCATTCCCTTCTTTAGACGCGAATAATAAATTGTCTTGTGGTTCATAACCAAAAAGTGTACATTCAGGACAGTTTAACATTCCCAGCTGTTTTTGATGAGACTCACTAAACATGCAAAGTTCAGTGTCCTCCACCTCGGGGACACACTCATGCATTTCCTTCGACGGCGGCTACGAGTCTGGAAAGTTTGTTTTTATTCAAGGTGATTGGCATTGGTTCTTCAGTACCGCTTGGCTTCCAAAAGTGTCTGATATCCACCGCAGAATGACCGGCTGATAGTGAGACAAACACTCCTCCACCAATATGCCACTGTTCTTCGTTTTCTCTTCCAGTTTGATTTAAGTAATGTTTGATATCTGGTAAAAGGGATTCAAATTTTAGCCATCTAGCCAATGGAAAGGTAACTCCTTTCTTTGTAAGAATTAGTCGACCAGGGGATTCTGTGAGGTGACGAATATGAACGTAAGTCACCCCCTTGTAAGGCATGACGGCGAGAAAGAGGTCATTAAAGTCGTGCAAAGGTGTCCTACATCTTTGCTCCCCAGATTGTTGTCTTTCCACTTTCTTTGATTGTCAGCCGTGTCTGTCTGTTTGGTACGGATGACTAACGATCTTGCCATGGCCAGCTTGTTTTCGTTCTTAGACTTTGTATCATCTTCACCATTTATCAAAAGTCTGGATAAGTCACCTTGATTTGTCCTCATTAGAGCCATTCGGAATCCCATAAAAACTCTTGGCCCACGACATAAAATGATGCTTATGAGTTTTGTAGATTTATCATAACTCGTTTTCTCAGCTTCTATCTGCTGTCTCATTTCATCCGTTATTATGTTGGAGGCGTACAGTTGTCCTGCAACAGACACTGGCATCGTCTTCTTTACTAAGATCGTGTAGTTGTCCTTGATAACGTCTTGGTGTTTTTTGCTTCATCTCTGATGACAAAGAGGTGTCGAGGAAAATGTTTTGTAAAGTTATATCCTATCTGAGACTTGCTCTGAACTGATGAAAATCTTTCAAAGAAATAAAGTTTAATTATGATTTAAGTCACGTGACTCGTGACTGTAAACTCCCCCTTGACTGTATACTCCCCATGATGTCTGTATACTCCCTCGTTCGAATGCAAGTTTCCTGTAGACTGGCTGTAGAAATCTTATGACTGTAAATTTCGACATAACAGATCTTTAACGTTATGGGTTTCCACGTTTTTGTGCATGATTACTTATTATTTGTAAATGTTTCTCCAGTATTGGACTTAGAATTTCTGATGCTTGATTTATTCTTTTAAAACGATATCTATCCAACGCCATGATCATCCATTCTCCATTTCGATCTTCATAGGGAATTAAGATGATCCTTTGCTTATCTTGTCCATAGTTCCCTCATCATTGACAATTCTACATTTTATTCATGAATCACTTTATATATGATTCTGTGCTTTTAAAACAGATTCATCCATATGATCTACAAATGCTTTTAGGTACTTCCACTGTATTTTACTTAAGGTAAGTCCTTCGTTCCCCGGTTTTCCAGAATGAAATCGTCGTATGTCAATCCGTATGGTGTCGTTGACGCATATCATGGCGTATATTTCGTGGGTACTGATCCACGTATAAACAATTTTTTCCAATGTAGGGCGTAAAACACAGTCTGCCTGATTAGGTGTTTTTCTTCTCGTGTAAAACACTGACAGCGATGCACAAAAAATAATAAAAACAATTGTAAAAAAAAAAAAAATCTAGTTATTGCGATCCCGATTTTTTTCTTCAACTTCTCTTTTAACATCCCTTTGCAATCATAACATATGATCTCCGTGGGCGGAGTTTTGAAAACCTCATGATGTCATCTTGAACTGTACAGATCAGCTTCTCTTAAGGTCTGTGGAAAGTATTTTTTCGGCATAACCGTATGTTTCAATAGGTATTCTTCAGATCCCCAGCTGTCTGCAACGTCATAACAATTTCTCATTTTTTCTTTAAAGTCGGCAAGGCAATCCTCTTTTTTGTTAAACCATTGACTCTCTTGTAATGTCCATTTCTTTTCGTTTCTTCTTAAAGCACTACGGGCTAAAATTTTCCATTTGCATTGCTTTCCCTGAGTTTCCATCTTTATCACAACACAAGTAAAATTTATGAGGTATTTATTGTTATTTTCTGTGACGTCAGTGACTGTATACTCATCCCTTGATTGTATACTCACCTTGACTGTATTTTCACCCCTTGACTGTGACCTCAATTATGACCTATGTGGATGGGGTCTGGAAAACCCATGACGTCATCTTGATTGTATACTGACTGTATACCACCCCACGTACTACTAACGGATGTGGAAAAATCTATGGTGTTGTATATGGAATCCACTGGAGTATGTCTAATCGATATATTAATGATTTTATTTTTTTTGGAAAATGGATGAATAATAGTAAATGTATCTAAATATCATGTTTAAAATCACAGATTGTGCAAATACTTTGCTCTCACACGTGTATACTGAATTAATTTACACAATAATACATTTTACAATTGAGGTGTTGATCAATTAAGGTGAATTAGGAAATCTTTATGATTCAGATACCTCAGGAACAATAACATAGCCACGTTACCGAAAGGAATATTTGATGCATTGACGAATCTAGGGATACTGTAAGTACATCTTTATGAATACCAATTATTTTTATGACAAGTGAATAAAGCCAATTAATAGGAAAAGTGTATAGATTTGAAAGCATCATTTATTTTTATGTCGCCCTGTCAATGATGCAAAATCTGTATCAGATTCTCGTACACTAAAGCATCACTTCCTTGAAATACAATAATCACTCATTTCATGAATCCTACTATTGTCGCACGCGTGGTTCACGGGTGATAATGGAATATTGCTACAAAGATGTGAGGGTGTCAGTAGAGAAGCTGAAATACGCATTTTTTGCATCGTTCATCTGTCAGTTCCTCATTGGCGTCTCTCTACAGCTTTCATTTTGATATTTAGATATATCAACGACGTTTTGTTTATTAACAATGATCATTTTCATTCATATGTCGATTCGATATATCCCATTGAGCTTGAAATAAAAGACACCACAAAGTCGTCCACTTCTGCTTCATACTTAGGTATTTTACTGAAAATAGATGCGGCGGCAAACTAACAACTCAACTTTATGACAAACTTGATGATTTCAATTTTTCCATCGTCAACTTCCCTTATTTATATGGCAATATTCCATCATCATCTACATATGGTGTTTATATACCCCAACTAATTCGATACGCAAGAGCTTGTTCTGCTTATGATCTGTTTTTAAATCGAGGCGGGCTTCTGACAAAGGAGTTGATGTTACAGGGGTTTGTACAATCTCGTCTAAAGTCAGCATTTTGCAAATTTTATGGTTGTTACAACGATCTAGTTTGCCGTGCAACTTACCATTAAGTCAAATGCTCTCTGGTGTGTTTCATGACAATTGTTAGGCACACTGATTCTGACTACAGATTGCTTCATTTACCTGATCGGAATATAAGGCTCTCGGCGGGTGTGACCGGTCGACAGGGGATGCTTACTCCTCCTAGGCACCTGATCCCACCTCAGGTTTGACCAGGGGTCCGTGTTTGCCTATCTCCCTGATTTGTATTTTCTATAGGAAATACGAGACTGAATACCGTTAGTTACTTTAGCCTTTTCATTAAAACACCCAAATATGAAACGGATGAGGAAAAATCTATGGTGTTGTATATGGAATTCGTTGGAGTATGTCTAATCGATATATTAATTTTTTTGTTTGTTTTTTTAAATAGATGAATACTCGTTGATGTATCTAAATGTCATGTTTAAGGCATATTTTGTGCATACACTATACTCTCATACGTTTATGCTGAATTAATTTACACAATAATATATTTTACGATTATGGTGATGATCATCTAAGGTTAATTAGGAAACTTTTATGATTCAGAGATATCGGGAACAATAAATTAACAACGTTAACCAAAGGAATCTTTGATGCATTGACAAATCTTTGGACACTGTAAGTACATCTTTATCGATAACAATTATCTGTATATCAAGTGAGTAATGTGAGTGAGAGAAATGAGAGGGAAAAGATGTATAAATTCGAAGACGTTTTTGATTTTCAGTCACCCTGTCAATGATACAAAATCTGTTTCAGATTCTCGTACACTAGAAAATCACTTACCTGAAATACAATTATTAGTCATTTCATGAATCAAAATAGTGTACGTACCGTCATACTCGTTGTTCACAGGTGATAATGGAATATTGCTACAAAGATATGTGAGTGTGAAAAGTGTGAAAGAATCATTTGTCACAAAATTCATATATCAATTTGCCGTTATCGTCTCTGTACAGTACAGGAGAGTAAAACATTCAAATATGAAAAAGATGTGGAAGAATTTGTGGTGTTTTAGTTGGGGTTTACTGCAGTACATCTACTGGACATATCAATCAAAATGTTATGGTAGGAAATGGATAAATAATCCTTGATGTTTCTGAATGTCATGTTCAAACTATCTTTTGTGAAAACACTATGCTGTCATATAAGAATTTTTTTACACAATAATGTGTTTTATCATTGTGGCGTTGAGGTTGATCAGGAAAGTTTGATGATTCAGAGACCTGAGGAAAAATAAGACAACAACATTACAGATTGAAATCGTTGATGCCTTGGTGAATCTAAAGATATTGTATGTTGATATGGATACCAATTACTTGCAATTCAACTGAATAATTTGTATATTCTGACAGTAATAAGGATTGTGTAAACTTTAAAATATTATTTCCTGTTCCATATGATGATGTAAATAATATGAAATAGGTCCTCCGTACACCTTTCTTGTCGTAAGACGAGACTAAATGGGACGATCCTTCGGATGAGACCATAAATGCCGAGGTCCCGTGTCACAGCAGGTGTGATACGATAAAGATCCCTCCCTGCTGAAAGACCCTGAACGTCCTTCACCGGCAATGGTGATGTCTCCGAATGAGTGAAAAGTTATCGAGCTGGACGTTAAACAATATATAATCAACTAATATACGCACTAATACATTCTTCCCTTAGAAATTAAATGAGAGTATTTTATCGCTATAAGTAATGTACTGCAGGTCAATGAGACTATATTCTGAAATCATGAATTATCATTGTTCTCAAGTAAATATGAAACGTAGATGTCGCATACGTACAGATCCCGAAACTTACTACTACACCTCCAAAGCGTTTCACTTCGTTCCGAGCAATTCGTTCAGGGTTCCGTGAAAACTGTTCATCGTTTCGTGCAGACCGTTCACCGTTCCGTGCAAGAATCGTTTCATTTCGTGCAAGAATCGTTTCGTTCCGTGCAAACTGTTTCCTTCGAGAATTGTTCCGTGCAAGAAGTTCGTGCGGTAGAACCGTTCAAGCCACTCCCTACAAACATATACAGCGTGCAAGTCCGATAAATGTTAACATACATGTATTTTGCTTTTCCTTATCAAATATTCTTTCTTAAATTATTTTATCAAAATTATTTTAATAAATCTAAATTTACTTCAACCCCAAAGTGACGTAAAATGTAATAGCGTATTTTGCTGAATATAATACGCATTTATGTGTAATATACACCCTCCCCCTATTTTAGGCCTGAAAATTGATGAAAATATGCACTTCGAGTGTGTATTACGCAGTTTTTGATGAAGCGGTAATTTGCGGTAATTTTCACTGAATATTGTTTTGCGGAAATAATGAATTCTCAACAAAGAACAAGAATTTGCAAGCTCTGCAACTATAGTTTTGAGGTAGCATGCATCATTGTCATCTTTACTAGATGTCTTCTGGGGAAATGCAGGAGTAATCATCGTGGACATCTCAGCAAAGTACGAGATTTTGTAGTATTAAAGTTTCAACACACTCACTATCTCCTCTGTTGAAACTTAATTAAAATTCATTAAATAATCGACGGTATAAAAGTAAAATAAAAATATCAAACTATTATTTAATTTATTGTAATCAACACATGTACAACATGCGATGTACAAAGGTGCGATTTAGCAAAAACATTAATAGGTGTTATAAATATTGAGTGTTCTGCCTGTAAAATCAGTGCATAGAGAAATGAAAAGTTGCATAATGTATAGTTACCCTGATATTAGTTATTTACGGCAAAAACTATAAATACCGGCTCATGAAAATCTGGGAGCATGTCAATTTATGTCTGGGACACTATTCACTTTTTTCACTTGATAAAATGTCTGAGAAAACAAATTACTATAGGGTATTTCTTTTAACTATTATCTGCCAAAATCAAGGTACATAAAAGATGTAGTGGTTGCTGTTTCGTTATTTCTTTTACGCAGGAAAATTTGTTTCAAAATCTCACAATAGCATTTCATTTTTAAAAATTTTGATAAACCTTAAGTATAGGAAACTGACTTTTTAGATACACCTAGCTTCGTTTATTTCAGCACGTGTCATGACATGGAATGGTGTCATACGAGGTGCAGTACGAATCCCAATTGCCTGTTTCAATATAATTCAATGTGTACATATTTTAAGTGTCACATTTCCAACATTTTTTCGTTTCTGTAGTAATTTTCTTAACATAGATTTTTCTTTCGCTTTTAAAGAGGTGAAGAGCATGAATGAAGACTACGTCTCCGAGTGAAACATAATAACGCTGAGTTTCACCTGTATGTACTATACAGCAACATTTAGTTTAAAGAGATCTTCAATAAAACACATAAAACCTGTCGCGCTAGGTCGGTGGTTAGAGCGTTCGTTTCGTGACCGGGAGGTCGTGAGTTCGAGCCCCGCTCGTGCCATGGCCGCGTCAAACCTAAGACGGAAAATAGGTAGTGATTGCTCCTTCGGCAAACGCTCGGCATTTAGAAATCAGAGTCACGGGTCTTTCGGATATGACCTTAAAAACGGAGGTCCCGTGTCATGATAGGCGTTGGCACGTTAAAGAACCCTCACTGCTACGGCCCTGAGCGCTAAGCATAGGTCTAAATTTGTGGTACTTCACCTACAACTGGTGCCGTCTCAATATGAGTGAAAAATTCTCGACGGGACGTAAAACAAACAAACAAACAATCAATAAAACAAATATCTCCATGTGCCCTTAAATGCCATAGTTAAATGAATACACATTTTGTTTTACTTGATTTGCTCCTCACGGAAATATTAACTGCTCTGAGGCAGAAACGTCAAACGTACCGGGGGGCGTTCGTGGTCGAGTGGTTAGAGCATCGGGCTCAAAATCACAAGTTCTCTCACCTCTGGTCTGCGTGGGTTCTATTCTCGCTCTTGCCGATATATGTGAGAAAGTTTGCCAGTTTACTTTTGGAAGGTCGGTGGTCTTTTCCCGAAAAGAAATGAAAACTGGACGCCAGCAGGTAACTGAAAAATTATTGAGTATGGCGGAAAACAACAAAGAAGCAAACAAATAAACTCAAACTTACTGTGACACTACATATGCTAGAAGTGGTATAAATCAAATGTGGATTCTAAAAAATATAAAGAACTTTTAGTAAAGAACTAAAGCCACGAAATACCAAAATTGGTCCTGTCGCAAAAATAAGTGACTTTCACAACTGATGCTCTAAGATTGATAGGTTAAAGAACAATTGATTTTATAGAAATATCTTTTCCACTTTTTTGTTTTACAGTTGTTTAAACTTGGTGTTGTTTTTCATCATGGATACTATACAATATCATGGCGTTTACGTCATAGTATTGACGTCATGAAAATTAAAGTAGTGTATGTTCTTTGAGACTCTTGCTATAAAAATTGGATTTATAAGTTAATGTATTTTTGGCCTATTCTGCTTGTAAGTAGTGCAATTATTAAATTCTTAAATATAAGTGACATGTATATTTTCTATGATGTTTAAAAGCCCCTCCCTGTCTAACGCTATATATAGTTTTCCCATTGTATTGTATTAGTCGCCTCTTACGACAAGCAAGGGTTACTGAGGACATGTTCTAACCCGAATCAAATTGAAGGAAAATAATAACATTTTAAAGTAAGCATCTCAGGAGCGCAAGTTCTACATTACTTGAACATCACAATGATTCAAAACTTATTATTGTTAATTTTGTGTCATTTTAGAGCTTAATTTTAGTTGTCAAAATGTCTAACCCTCTTCATAAAAGGTGTTGTAATACAGAGTATTTAAATAACGAACACTTACATCAGCCACATCATTTATTTAATACTACATTCCTATTTGCATTAAACAAAGAAATTTCAAAAAATGCAACATGGTGTAATATGCAGCATTCTGAAAAAGTCTGCTGTTATTTAACTTGCATGATCAAGAAAGAGACTCTTCCACATCTTTAAAAAACCTAGCTCACTGTTGAGGCAGTTTAAGTTTCCTACACACTGTCTTCAACTTTAGTTTTTAAATATACCAATGAAAAATGTAGGTCTACATTCAAGGTCCTTTATTCATTTTCCCTAGTTCTGAAATATGGGATAAAAAATATTTTATTAAGTTTATGAAGTGCAAAACTTTAGATTGATTGATTGTTTGTTTGTTTGTTTTCTGCCACACTCAACAATTTATCAGTTATCTGGTGGTGTCCACTTTTTGTAGGTGGAGGAGAGAACCCAGATATAATGTATTCGGGAAGAGACCACCGACCTTCCGAATGTAAAGTGGCAAACTTTCTGACATATATCGGCGCGAGCGAGATTCGAACCCGCGCCGATTAGATGTGAGAGACCTTGTGATTTTGAGCGCAATGCTTTAACCACTCGGCCACGGAGGCCCCCTCCAAAACTTTAGATGTTGATGCATATGATATAAAACATAAACGGTACAAATTGTGATGCACCAGATGCACATTTAGACACGTAATGTCTCTTCAGTGATGCTCAAGTAAAAAATGTTGCAGATTCGAAATAAGAACAAACTTTGAAGGGCTGATAAAATCAAAAGTGCCAAAATTGGAGCCAAATCCGGCAAAGGATCAGAGCTATTCATGAGGGAGATAATCCTTCATTTTGAAATGAATTTCTTAATTTTATCAAAGTTTTATTTGTAATGCATGCTAGTACCGAAGTACATAGCAACTAGTTTGGTGTATACCCTCGGGGACTAAGCGTCCACCAGCTGAGGCATCGATTTGTAATATAAAACATCAACGGTACGAAGTTTGATGTAATGGTGCTCTATAACAGTTTTCACTTGATATGAATTGATAAATCAATATTATCATAAAATTACAAGTATCCAGTTCCCAATATTTTCATTTACACGTAGGTTTAAATAAAGTTCATAAGATAAGTAATTATTATTATTTTAAAAACAAGCATTTTTGTAACAGGCTTGGTATTTCATAAAGACAACATTTCTTTTTAAAAATATATAAAAATATTTTAAGAATATTTAAATAGAAACTAAAATGTCAGTATGAATAAACTCGATACTGCTTATTTAATTCAGCTTTTATAGAATTTCCTTCAATAAAGAAATTGTTGGTGTAGAATAGATTCCCTTCAAATTTTAAATGTCATTTAATAGTAGGCAGGATTATTAAATTAGGAAATACAAATATTTATTGGTACAAACACATGTCCAATTATATTAATTAGCAAAGACCCACATATAAGCATACAGTGTGTCATACTGGAGTACATATCATATTGCTTGTGTTTTATTTCTGTATAAGCTATATTTGTAACTTGCCGTTTTTATCAAAACGTGTAGAAAAAGCAGCGCTCTATAGACGAAATCAACATGTGAGTGATTTTGATCTTCTTCCAAAAAACCAGTCTGCATATCGTCGCTTCCATTCGTGCGAATCTGTTCTGTTAAGACTCGCACACGATTTGCTGAATGCAATGGAAAAACAGGAAGTCACGGCTCTCATAGCAATCGATCCCAGCGCCGCGTTCGATACAGTGGATCACCAAATACTCATTGATGTGCTCAGAAAGCAATATGGTATCACCGATTGGGCTTTGACTTAAGTTGATTCATACCTACGGTCACGTAGTTGCCGAATGACCGTTAATTTTGCGTCATCATCTCCTCGTCAATTGCAGTGTAGTGTTCCGCGGGGGAGCTGTTTAGGTCCGTGGTTGTATCTTACATATGCAGGGACTTTATTCGACATTATCCCCCCCTTCAATCGCGGTCTATGGATTTGCAGATGATCATATTGCAAATACAAGGGTTAGACCTACGTCTATTCACAACGAAATATAAGAAATTAAAGAACTGGAAAACTGTGCAGGCATCATTAATGACTGGATAAATTCAAATAAACTGAAAATGAACACGTCAAAGACAGAATTCATAATATTTGGCAGTAAGAAGCAACTGGACAGATGCAACACGAAACTTATAAACATAAATGGCAACAAAATTAAATCGGAACATTATATTCGATACTTAGGAGCATATTTAGATGAAACTCTAAATTTTAAGGAACACATCAAAAGAAAATGCCGACCAGCAATGATGAATTTTCTCAGAATTAAAAGTATACGTAAATATTTGACAAAAGAGGCAACAGAAATTTTGGTTTTGTCATTAATTATTTCTCATTTGGACTACTGCAATGTGATTATATATGGAATAGCACAGAGTGAAATAGGCAGAGTGAAATAGGAAAGATGCAACGTATTCAAACCATGAGCGCGAAACTTGTATTGAATCGTAAGAAATTTTATAGTTCTAGGGTAGCTCTCTATGACTTACATCGGTTACTCATCAAATCCAGAATACAATTCAAATTGTTGACTTTTATGTATAACTGTTCTGTTGGCGAAGCACCATATTATATTTAACCGAATGTTTAACGAAACAGGTGTCAATTCAAAAGTTGCGCTCCGCTCAATATTCTTACGGCTGCTACAAAGTTCCTTTTAATAGACACAAGACGTTCAGTGACAGAAGCTTCGGAACCGTTGGTCCTCGACTTTGGAACGATCTACCTTTAGAGATAAAACAGTCGAAATCACTGAACAGTTTTAAAGCGAAATTGAAGACTCATTTATTTAGAAACTTTTAATATACAATTAAAAAAACATTTAGTATCGTACTAGACATTGATTCAGTTTTGAAGAATGTATGGACTTGTATATCTTATGCTTCTACTGTTACCTTTTATGCATATCATCTCTTTTACTATTTTATTGTACAACGCCAGTGAATTCATGTATGTAAAAGTAGGCGTTTCAATCAAATAAATTAGTTTCAGTTTCTCAGTTAATAAATAAACATGTTAATTTCAGTATTTTGATATTTACTATTACAACAAACCTTGACTTTTTTTAGAGATGAACATATTGATATTCCCTGTACATAGTTCACCAGGATTTTAACAGGCTACCCTTACCCTATGATGTACTTTTTTTCTTTTGACATTTAAGTTGAATGTATGAGTACAGTTTGTTGGATTTAAAACCAATTGTTTAATTCGATTAAAAATGAACTGAATGCACCAGTATGATTTCTTGGATTTAACTATGAACTCAATGCATGAGTAAAATTTGTTTCTTTTTAAAATTATCTGAATGTTTGAGTACAATTTGATTTCAATATTAACTGAATGATGAGTATGATGCATGTGCTGGATTTAAAAATTAACTGAAAACATGAGTACTTTTATTTCTTCTTTAAAAATCAACTGAGTGTATGAAAGCAATTTGCTGGATATATTAAATGAATAATCTTGTTAAACTTAAAATAGAAATCATACCATGCCTTTCATGGTCAGTGTTACATCTTTTTATAAACGTTTTATAAACATGTGTACCATTGATCTGATTTAGTGAGTAAAGTGGCATGGTTGATTTATTCACAATGTTTATGTATGTCATGTTTGTTAACTTACCCTAAGATCAACTGGAAAGGGGGGGGGGGGGGGGTCTAATATGTTCATACTCAAAAGTGGTTTACAACAAAAACTAAACACGTGTATAATACTAAAGGTAAATTCAGTGTAGTTTACGTTTTGAATTCTTTTTTTTTTTTTTTTTTTTCCCTGGCCATGCTAATATTTATCCCGAAACTGGGATACCGCAAATTTAAAGCCTTTCTCCTGTTTAACAATATATTGTAAACAATATACATAATGTCAGGCTAAAGAAAGGTTTTACCAAATGTCAACAGTTTAAGCTACATAGTAATAATTTCGCACCATAAATGAATCAAATCTTACTTGATATGATATCAATATCATACAAGAATACTTGCGTGACGCCTGACAAATTTCTGTCACGACAGTGAAATAGCTTAGTCAATGAGAGGACATACCCTATGCAATAATACAAAAATGAGAATGTCCCCGCTGTCCGCCTCAGCAAGGCCACCAAAATCTATTATATAATCATTTTACAACTTCGTCTCTTTCATTAATACGTAATTTTGGTCTTTTCCAGTATCGTTGATGGAAACCCTCTGCACTGCGATTGTCGATTAGTTGCCATTATCCGCTTTGTAAAGTCAAGGCAATTGCTGTTAAAACAACGGTGGTCTGAGGAACCTTCCTGTCAAAATCCTCTTAATTTGAAAGAAACATTGTTGAAGGACATCATACTTCAAGACGTAAATTGTGATTCGGGTATAATATCTACCGTCAAGGATGCAGCCACTAGTCTGATTTCTACAGCAACCATGTTTACTGGTGTGTCTCATCTATTTACTAATTTAAATAATCTTTGAACTGATATATCATAAAGAATCTAAACTACATGCATCATTATAGTGACCATATAAAACTCAGTATAGCTCCGGAATTACGTAGCCCCCGGTGGGGATCCGGGTTTGAATACGTCCTCAGTACTTCGTCCTTGCCGTAAGAGTTGACTAAATGGGATGGTCCTTCGGAGGAAACCTCAAAACTGAGGCCCCATTTCACAGCAGGTGTGGCACGATAAAGATGACTCCCACAGATCATGAACCTACATTTCACAGCCATTTACAGACAATGAAGACGTCTCCATATGAGTGAACAATTCTCAAACGGGACGTTAAACAATATACAATCAACCAATTAACTTCAATTGTATCTCAAGCAGCTATATATAATTTGAAGTACATTCAACATATATTACGGGATACATAAGCGCTTGTTCTGCTAAAATTGTATTTCTATGGATTTTATGACGTTATTTCGTTGTTTAAAAAATTGTATGTACTTAATACGCGATATATACTACATAATATTCTTGTTTATGGGTAGGCTTATATAAAAAATATTAAGAATTTTTCTTTTGAAAGTGATGAATCTTCGATAGAGTAATAGTAGTTGAAACAAGTCTATATTTCAAAAAAGTATATAATTTACAAAACGCAGGAAAACTTAAATTTTATATTTTACTGAAAATAGATGATTGCGGCAAAGTAATAACTCAACTTTATGACAAACGGGATAAATTCAATTTCTCCATTGTCAACTTCCCTCATCTAAGTGGCAATATTCCATCATCACCTACATATGTTGTTTTTTTCTCCCAACTGATACGATACACAAGAGCTTATTTTGCGTATAATCAGTTTTTAAATCGAAGTAGGCTACTGACAAAGAAGTCGATGTTACAGGGGTTTCTAACGTCAGCATTTCGCAAAGTTTATGGTCGTTATAACAATTTAGTTTGCCAGTACAACGTTTCGTTAGGTCAAATGCTATATGACATGTTTCATACCAATTATTAGGTCGTTCTTGGCACATTAATTCTGACTACGGATTTCTCCGTTTACTTGATCGGGATGTAGGGCTCACCATGTGTGTGACCGGTCGACAGGGGATGCTTACTCCTCTTAAGCACCTGATTTCACCTGTGGTATGTCCAGGGATCCGTGTTTGCCCATCTCTCTGAGTTGAATTTGTGATAGGAATTACGAGATTGAATACTCTTAGTTATCTTCACCTTTACATAATACATATTTAGACGTATGGTTAGTGTTCAAGGCCATGGCAGTGAGGGTTCTTAAGCTTGCCAACGCATGTTACGATACAGAACCTCCGTTTGAAAGTCATATCGGAGAGGCCCATTATTCTAACTTTCGAGTGCCAAGTGTTTGGGGAAGGGGAAATATCCGCTGATATTTACGTCTTACTTTTCACGCGGCCATGACACGAGTGGAGCTCTAATCACGACCTCTCTGTTAGGAAGCGAACACTCTACTACTGCGTTACTGTTTAACGTCTATATTGATCTAAGTATCGTCAAACATTCATAAAAAATCAGTTCAGATATTGAAAACTCAATTCTTGATGAATACTAGCCTACGAGCAACTATGGCATGCGTCCTTTATCGACATTTAACAATATTTTCTTTTGCTTACAAATATGTACATATGCTTTTTGTGTTAAAGTTACATTACAACCAACTCGCTGTTTCTTTAATATGCAAATCCATTCAGGCATACCGAGTTTAATGCACAAAAAACTCACTCTCCTTTTTCATATGTATGTGTACAACTGCAAACGTGAATTTATACTTTGTTAAAATTGTTGTTTGGTTGGTTATATATTGTTTAACGTCCAGCTCGAGAAATTTTCAATTATGTGGAGACGTCATCATTGGCGGTGAAGGGCTGCAAAATTTAGTCCTATGCTTACCGCCTAGGGCTTTTGAGCAGTGAGGGATCTTTATCGTGCCGAACCTGCTGTGACACTGGGCCTTAGGTTTTGCGGTCTCATCCGAAGGACCACCCCATTTAGTCGCCTCTTACGAAAAGCAAGAGGTACTGAGGACCTATTGTAACCCGCATCGCAAAGAAATGTTATGAATACCCAAGACATGAAATACCATCTTGGTAACAAGTATCTGACTAACGGCATTGAAGAAAGGGTGAAAATATAGAAACTGGGAGAAAATGTATAGCAAATTTAGCATTTAATATAAGCTTCAAAACACAAATCACTCAAAGGTGAAGCATACTTCATTATAAGTAACAGGCCAATGTAGTGTTTCTATGCAAAGTAGTAAGGAACAGATCGCAGTAGTGTGGAGATTGGGATACTTGAATTGCCACTGGAAGGCTTGATTGCTTGCCGTATCGTAAAACCTAGGGCCTTTAATATTTGTAATAAATGTTCCCTCGGCAAGCTTTCTATATCATAAGAGAAAGTTACAAGTCTTTCTAATTAAACAGTCCAAGAATGAACGTTCTATACCATGGAAGACGTTAGTACAATAAAGAAAACAGTCACAGCCTTATTCATAAAACAAACTCTGTAGCACTCGTCAAACGGCTGGTGAAACATCAGGTATGGGGTACAAATTATAAAATATGGATGCTTACTCCTCCTGGGTACCTCCTGATAATCATATAGGGCTTAAAGTGAATATGACTGGTCGACATGGGGTGTTTTCTCCTAGACACCTGTTTCCAACTCTAGTGTAACCAGGGTATCCATATTTGCCCAACTGATTTTGTATTCCTTATAGGAATTATGAGATTAATCACTGTTCGTTATCTTCACCTTTTCATGAGATTGATCATTTGATATTGATCACTTTTCGTTATCTTTAATTTTCAAAAAACAGCCAGTAAATATGCAAACTAATCAGGTTAACAGCTATAGCTGCTGTACAGGACTTGTTAACAAAATACATGGTATCCCCTTTCATTCTGCGTTCTCGGGCATCAAATACTGAATGTTCAACTCCCGGACGTCCCTCCCACTTTGACATAAATATTGGAAATTCTTCCTTACCTATCAGGGGCCTCCGTGGCCGAGAGGTTAGAGCATCGGGCTCAAAATCACAAAGCCTCTCACCTCTGTCGGCGCGTGTTCGAATCTCGGCCGCGGCGGTATGTGAGCAAGTTTGCCAGTTTACTTGCGGAAGGTCGGTGGTCTCTTCCCAGGCACATTGTATCTGCATTCATTTCGCAAGAATTGTTTCGTTCCGTGCAAACTGTTTCCTCCACCAACGAAAACTGGACGCCACCAGATAACTGAAAAATTGTTGAGTGTGGCGGAAAGCAATAAATGATTAATCAATTAATTAATCCTTACCTATCCCCGCGAAATATCCATGGATCTTCGTATATGAATAGTATTTATTTAGATATAAAACATAAACGGTACCCACTTTGATGTCCCGGATGCGCATTTCAACAAATAATATCTCTTCAGTGATAACAAATGCTGGAGCCATATCTGGCTAAGGATCAGAGCTATGCATGAGGGAGATAATTCTTAATTTTATCACAGCAAATGTTTATCCGTATTTCATGCGCTACTACCGAAGTACTTTCATCTCAGCTACCACTGATACAGATATTTATTTATTTTTTCAGAAACAACCGGATCTGGCAAGTATTCAACATTTACCATAACGTTCTGAATATTGTATCTGACACTAATTTATCAAATAACAATTTGTAATATAGTTCTGGACACTTGATGCATATACATTCATCAGCAACGAAATGCGTAATATCTTTTGACGCGGATTTATTGAAGCATAATAAACTCGTTTTTGCATGAAGAATTAAACTCCACCTGGTAAATTTCAAGTATAGAGATGTCATTAGTGTACAATATCTAGCATTAACATGACATCAAAAGTAATTTAATTGATTTTGTATTGCTTTTTAAATATCATGAAATGCCCTATAAATACAGAATATGTATTCTTCGACTAATAGAAGTTCTATCGCGAGCGTGATTTCATTTAACTCGTCTCTATTTGACTCTGCACGTAGCGTAGATATTTATAAACGACAAACAAGAGAACGCAACTATGAAATCTGTCTATATAATCAGACATCTTGTTTTGTTTGTCATGATCCAAATGCCCGTGGAAACAATCACATTTTATTTCCACGATGTTAATATAGCTGATGATTTGAGTAAGTGGAATCTATGTTTGAGGCTGATGAATTATAATGCGGTGTTTCTGAGGGTGGTGGTTTCGAAATTGTGCACAATTTACTGTTTAAAAGGTAATACATGCTCATGTGACCGGGAAAAATAATGATATCCTTATATATTTGAAATGGACCTCTGGGATGTATCTGACATTGTGAAACGGTAGAACATATTTTGTTTCCATTCGTGTTTTAAAATATACCAAAAGAACACATTGTTAAAAACAATAAATAGTGATGAATTATAACTGCTCATAAATCATGTGAAAATAAAATCCACGGAAGATCCATTGATGCACCACTACTTAGACAACATAAAAGACATGGATCCCTGTACGTCGACACTGATGGCTGTTTATACCCATATAGTCAGGTATTTATATTCCAGTTGACAACGATGGTGAGTACAAATTGTTGGAGAGGTTATAGAACAGCGTAATATAGAACAAACACATTGAACATGGCTATGTAACAGTTACATGCTTACTCGGTATGTGCAATGTGTACTTTTACTTATAATCTAGAAGATATAAATTTACTCGGTATATATAAGGCATACATTTAATCGGTATCTACAAATTATACTTTTACTCGATATACGCGTATTTAGTACGTCCGGCGTGAAAAGGAGGGATCGAAGACATAATCACATTATGTTGTTGAGCTGATTACAACGACGTTAATCTACATAAGCATAGAATATGGTAAGTATTCAATGTTATTTTCATTCTTTCTATTATCGTATTTGAACATTGCAGGTGATCTAAAATGGGAGAAAGATGTGTTTGTGGCTCTCTATTGGTTTGACAAGGACATGGTCTGCGTGTGGTAGTTTTATAGATCGGAGTCGGGATACTGACGGGAGATTGCTGTCGCCTGCGGTCTCTTTCAAGGTGAGCATTTCGCAAATTCTATGACCGTCGTAGTGATCTGGTTTGTTTCATATCAATTGTTAGGCCATTGTTTACATACTGATTTAACTACGCATTACTCCTTTTACCTAGTTAAGATATGGGACTCACAGCGGGTGTCAGCGGTCAACAGGGGATCCTTACTCCTCTTAGGAACCCGATCGTACTTCCGATGTTTCCATACGTACGTGGTTGTCTCATTTTCAATTCTGGGTTCTCTATACAATTTATGAGAATGGTCATGGTTCCTTATCTTCACCATTACATGAAAACTATGGCTTTCGTGGTGCGGAAACTTAACAAAATAAATGTTTTATGCAAGGTTTCAGTTTGGAAACTTCTAGTTTACAACGGATTACGGAGTGCGTAACCATATGCCGTCCCCGATTCCAGGTGGTTTACACAGCGGAAACTTGCTGAAACCTTAGGTTTCCACACCGTTTCTGCACCACTGAAACTAAGTGGCAGTCTAGATTTCAATATGATTTACGCAGCGGAAACTTGCTGAAACCTTGGGTTTCCACATCGTTTCTGCTCCACTGACACTAATCACCTATCTAGGTTTGCAGATGGTTTTACGCTGCGGAAACTCAATGAATCCTTGGGTTTCTGCATTACTTAAACCAGTCGCTACCCTAGGTTATCCCATATATTATGCAGTACTGGAGCAACTTAGACAAGGCATTGCAGAAACGTATTAGTGTGAGTAATATAACCAAGGTATATTGAACACGATTGTAAGGAGTGAAACGTGTAACAAGATTTTGTAGGCAACTTACGAGAAACTGATGATTTAAATTTCAGATGATATTGCGAAATGTTGGGGATCAAAAGAATATATTTATTTGTTGAGTTTCTATTACACCTCGTCACTGCATTTTTAAATATGAATGATTTGTTTGACATTTTCTCGCGTAAATGTTGACGTTGTTCAACTGTCAAAATAACAAGACAATTAATCAGTCATAGGAAGAAAAAGTGCCTACAAAATCCGCATCGTTCAATGTCATTAATGTCAAATCTCGATATAAGACCCACATTAATTATATAATTCATGATTTATCATTAAGGGCTCATAGTGGGTGTGACAGGTCAAAAGGAAATATTTACTCCCCCTATGCACATGATCCCAACTCCGAGTTTGCCAAAAATCCCCCTTTGACCGGCTCTCCAGTTTGTATTCTTTTTAGTTATATGAAATTGATCCCAGTTCGTTATTTCTATATTTTCCTGATTTTAGAAAATGATAATGTAATAATTATGCATATATTTTCACCAAAACTAGATTTCATCATTTGGACTTCTCCACACATTCCGTATATGTGTGAGATTTACAACAACACCTTGCTCATCCCCATGAACAGCGATCCAATATCAATAGCAATGGTTAATATACATCATTGCTTGACTGGAAGATCCCATTTATCTTGGTTTTATTTACCATACTCTATGGTGAAAGACGGTTTCGATGTGTCCTTATCAACCCTGTGAAACTGCCTCCCACTGGATCATCTTTTCAAAGGTTCATTAGCTTTTTTGTAAAAGTATACTTGAAACATATGTATCTAAATTTGCATTTTATTTCTAATTCGGTATGTATATAAACAGTTATTCTTACAAAGAAAAGAACATACGTATCCGTATGTGGTTTTGGCTATTCTTAGTATTTTAACCCCAGTTTAATATTATTTTATTTCCATTTCCTAATTTAGAGACGATATAATTATAACTATTTCAAAACATGTGCATCGTGTGTGAACAACTATTAGTATCACGCATTTCAAAAAATTCCTGTATATTAAGATTTTGTTTTGTGCAAAGAATTAACAAGCAAGGGTTCTTGCACATTGTGATACATATGTATTAGCATCATACAGGAATATAGTACAACGCTGCACACATATAAAACAATAATTAATGATTCCCTAATGTCGTGGGGGGGGGCCTGGATTATAATAGGCCCTCAGTACCCCAAGCTTGTCGTAAGAGGCGACGAAAAGGGGAGGTCTTTCGAATGACACCACAAAACCCGAGGCCCCATGTCACAGCAGGTGTGGCATGATAAAGAAATCTCCCTACTCAAAGGCATTAGGTCCCGAGCATAGCCTTGAAATTTTCAGCCCTTCACCGACAATGGTGACGTCTTCGTATGTGAAAAATTCCCTAGCATGCCGTAAATAATATACAACCAGCTAATCCACAAATTGTCAAACGTCAACAAGGTGACTATCTTGTCTTCCATTTATTATATTTTCAAATAACAATGGCCGAGTGACTGCAACACTTCAATCCAAGCGAATAGGTATGTATATATATATATTGTTGATTGTTCGTTTTACGTGCCGTCGATAATTTTTCACTCGTATTGAGACGTGTTATATATATATATATATATATATATATATATATATATATAAGTGCATATTTCTTGTTTGTTGTCGACGACCTTCTTTAGGATGATCAGAACTCTTCAATACCTCCACAATTAACAAGCATCGGATGTATCGAAAGCATGTACCCAGCCTGGAGTGGTGCAAGCATCGGAAGCATGTACCCAGCCTGAAGTGGTGTGTTGGTTTACACAGAACCTACTGTCCTCGTGGTGAACTGAAAATACTCAACGTGAAAAATGCCACAGGATGACAAAGATATCCCAGGGTATTTATTCTCAGTTCATCTCTTTCAACTGATCATAAATTATTCATCTGAAACTCTTCGTTCTAACAGAACAGAGGACGAACAATTGCCATATCACTGGAAACCACTGGCTAAATAAACATGCATTTGGAAGACGTCTGATCAGTCTCAGTTCAAAAATGTCAAATCCATTTACTGAATATCTGCCCTGGGATATAAATCTGTAATTGAAGATATAATATTGCAATGATTTTTTTTTCACTTTTGATTAATGTATCAATGAGTAGTTTCACAATTAATTACAGGAGGTGTATCGGCCACAGTCAGACCTACAGAGATTCAAATCCACACGAAATCATCCAAAGAACGGACACTCTATTTAATATGTAGCTATTATATTCAATTCCTATGAAATGGGAATTAACTATATACCTTTGTCATGTATCACGTTTCGAATGACTTATAAAACCATGTTATCTGAGATTAGAGGTTACGCCGTTCAGGAGTACAGTATGGAGGAGTGTATACAAATGATCAGTATGTGATGATATATGGTATAACGCAAATCATCGTAAAGATAAAAACAACATACGTGTTCTAATATTCTGTGGTCATCTGGCGAGGAGCAATCCTTTTATGTGAATAAAAGATGTTATTTGGACATGACGCATCTGAAAGAATTGTCTCAAACTTTCATTTGTTAACTATTAAGTACCTTTCCTCGCAAACCTTCCAAATATGAATGTTTTATTCAAAATTATCTGACATACATTGACGATATCCAATATTTTGGAAAGAGGAGACTCGGACTAGCCAGCCACGGCTAATATTAAACTCCAACACCTGTGCACAGCATCTCTGTGACTGAAAAATCTTCAACTCGACGTAATTCCCCACAGCATCAGTCATGTGACTACAAGAATGGGCGTTCCAATCACATCTGCTGCATAAACAGTATACAAAATTAAAACTGTCTTTAAATATACATTTCTATGTTCTTAAACTCATATCTTTTCAAAATTATCTTCGGCATTCTAATCAGACGCTGGGAGCATTATGCAGTTGTACATTTATCATATTTGAAGCTGTGAATGTGGACCGGCAATATATTTGTCATAATAAGCATTTATTTTTAGGATAAAGCATGACTTTTATTTTTTTTTTATTTTGATTGGGTTGATAGGCGAAGCATTTGAAGGGCATGTCTAATTTTCTACCATTTTTTTACTGTTAGATATTTCATGCTATTAAATGATTACAATGTCACAGTCCGATGTTCACACGTTTTGTAGAATTGAACACAAATTCTTTTAAACATTAATACAAACTATAATACATATCAAGGTAAACCTATCCTATATTAGCAGCGCTAGAGTTTCCTTGCAATCAAGTTTTCTTGTACATTTTGTTTTAGAATTTATAGAATCGAAAACACGAAACTTCTGTATGCAACGTAACCACCTGTATACAGGTACGTACCTCACCAGAATATTGGATTTTCTCATCTCTCTCGTGTCTCCATGTAGGAGGAAAAATTAAGTACCTTTTATCAAAGTAAAGTAACTTCACACATAAATATAAATTATTAACAAGTGAAGATAACGAACAGTGATCAATCTCATAAATATCATAATGAATACGAAGAGCGATTAGAACTCTCAAAATACCAGGGGTGGGATCAGATGCTAAGGAAGAGTAAGCATCACCTTTTGACTGCTCACATCCACTGTGATTCCATTTTTTTTTTATGAATTTGAACAAACAAATTAAGTGATTCGTAGTCAAAATCAGTATGTAAAAAATCTACCAATTAGAATAAAGCACGTCTGACAGTATTCAACCCATTGGCAGGTTATATTTGCTAATTAGATAATAGCGGCCATACACATGCAAAAATTTAAAAATTGATCATGAGCAGCAATTGCTCCCTAGTATCGCATCAGTTGAGATTGATTATTTGTTGTTTTCGCCATATCAACATCTTTTCAGTTATCTGTTGGCGCCCAGTTTTTATTGGTGGAGGAGAGAACCCAGATACAATGTACCCTGGAAGAGACCACCGACCTTCCGAAAGTAAACTAGCAAACTGGATAACTGAGCACAAGATCTTATTTCGTTTGTATCAAAGAAGCAGATGTCTATGATGTCAAAATGCCTAATCTTTAATACATCTTGAGGATTGATAGTGAAAAGTGTTATAAAGTCGTACGTTTTGGTGATTTGCGAAACTGGTTTTTTTTTTTTTATTTCAAATTTACTAAAGTCCTTTGGAATATTTGAGAATCCACCTTATATACACCACAAGACTAGAATTCTATACAAAAATCGCCATCATTCAAATAGTCCACAAAGAAAATAACGTAAATGTGATGGGACTTTTTCCAAATGCACAACGAAATAAATGCAGTCATGGACATCATTCATATCAAAGAACAAGTCTACAAGATGTCATACTTGATTCACTTTCACCATTCATCACCGGACAATTAGGTCCAAATCATATTAACACAAAACTTTACTCTGTTCCATTCAGCGTTTTGTGCATACTTGGATTTTTCAGCACCAGAATATAGACTGAATTCTAAGACTATGGATGATACCAATCACAGGCTTGTTAGATGGTCGAGGGTTATGGATGATATTCCTACCGAATCATGCCGTTCCTTAAATTAAAATTTGCTAACAAAGGAATAAATGCCGTCAACATAAACAACATTCTTCGTCATAAAAAAGTTCAGTCATGTATTAAATTTCAAATTTCAAGTTCAAGTCTACACCCTCTCTATCCTACAAATATACTTCCACTATTGATTCAAACTTTTTCATTACAAACTTTACAGTGCCTAGATATAGATCACTTCATGAAGAATCCACTTACGTCTTTTTCGTCTTCTTTCAACTATAATTTAGATGGACGTATCATTAATGGTGATGTCGGTTCAGCTAAAAATCAGGACCTGAATTTATTTATCTTAGAATGTCCTAGATTCAGAGAATCTATCTTTTAATTAGCGACAGAACGCAATCTCTATTATGACTTCTGTCGAAGATTATGTCAGACGATGGGTTAAATATGAAAAAGAACTTGATACCTAGTCGGAATAAATAAAAAGCATAAAAACTATATTAAAATCCCGTACTTGACACATTAAGATAAAACCATCTATCCTTCTGTGTTAATTGAGTGATTGATTATATATCGTTTAACGTCCCGTTCGAGAATTTTTCACGCATATGGAGACGTCACACCATTACCGATGAAGGGCTGCAAAATTTAGGCCTATGCTCGGCGCTTATGGCCTTTGAGCAGGAATGGATCTTTATCGTGCCACATCTGCTTTGACACGGGACCTCGGTTTTTGCGGTCTCATCCGAAGGACCGCCCATTTAGTCTCCTCTTAAGACAAGCAAAGGGGTACAGAGGATCTATTCATCTATTCTAACAACCCGGATCCCCACGGTGCTCCTTCTCTGTTAAATCGAAGTGATAAAATAATAGATAGGTTACATGAACAATGTTTTATTTCCAATTAGTTTAGTTCTGGAATAATTTGTTTACCTGATCAAGATAAAGGTGGACATTGGACAAGCTAGACACCTGATCCCATCTCTCGTATATCCAGGGGTCCTTGTTTGCCGATCACTCTGATTTGTATTTTCTATAGGAATTATGAGATTGGGTACTGCTCCTTATCTTAGCCTTTCATTTTCCTGCTGACAAAGCTTGTAACATCATTGTCTTTGTTTGTAAAGCTCATCATTAAACAAACGTGGCATTAGTTTCATATTGGATAATCCTACTTATACTATAATTGCGCTTTCAGAAGATGAAATGGACTATGGTTTGACTTGATGCACATATTCAATACCTATTTGTAAGGAAGTCAATATTCTCTATGGTTTGCCTTGATGCACATATTCAATACCTATTTGTAAGGAAGTCAATATTCTCTATGGTTTGCCTTGATGCACATATTCAATACCTATTTGTAAGGAAGTCAATATTCTCTATGTAACTTTCTAATGGTTGTTTGATGATGATTGATACCCAGTGAATAATGACGATATCTAAAGTGCAAGCTATCAGTAATTACTGACAATAGATGGAGTACATGCTTTGACTGATTAATGGGATACGGAGTATAAGCTTTGCCTACTTAATGACGGCATATACAGTATAAACTTCAACTAGTTAATGCCGGTATATAGAGTATAAGTTTCAACTTATTAATGACGACATATGGGGTTCAAGCTATGACTAAGTAATGACGATATATGAGGTTGTTTTTACTTATTGATAATATATGGAGTAAATCTTTGACTATTTAGTTACGATACATAGAGTATCAGCTATCAGTTGTTAAGGGCGATATATGGTGTACAAGCTTTGAATAGTTACTGAAGATATGTGGCGTACAAGTTTTGACTGTTTAATTACGATATGTAGAGTAAAAGATTTGACTTATTACTGAAGATATGTGGAGTATAAGATTTGACTGGTCACTGAAGATATGTGGCATACAAGCTTCGACTGTTTAATTACGATATGTAGAGTAAAAGATTTGACTGATTACTGAAGATATGTGGAGTATAAGATTTGACTGGTTACTGAAGATATGTGGAGTATAAGATTTGACTGGTTAATGACAATTTGTGGAGTTCAAGCTTTGACGAATAGCAACAGTGTACATACAGATTGCAGAAAAAATATCTCGTTTAACGTACTCTACAATGTATGTATATATGTATTCTGCATCTTGCATAACGCATCGATTATTCTTTAAACAGTGGATACATCAAATGATTTCTCAGTTATATAATGACAGCCGGTCCAATAAGGCATCGATTACCCAATCCAAAGGAAAAGATGAATTCATTTTTTCTTTAAATGATTATGTTCCCTGAAGACTTTTATATGTGATATAGGGGCAGATTTTTAAAAACAAAATCAAAGAGGATGGGGTTGTGTCCCGCCCCCTTTGTTTTTACATTTTCCATCCAATGTGCCTTAAATAGGTAGAAGGAACTACAATGTCTCTAAGGAAGATTAACCAAATTAGGGATTGCAACCCCAGAAACCTCCTCAAAAACAGCCACTGTGATAAACAAATAAATATTTATGAAAAAAATGTAATCATCTTTTGTTTGAATTTATTTTTAAAATGGAATTTTTAATGGATGTAAGGGTGAAAATGACTAACAGGAAACCAAAGCTCGTCCATTTCATTCAGAGACCGTAGTAAGGTATCATAGCATTTTTGGTCCTGTGTTGGAAGTTGCAGGGTTCCAGTTTTAGCGCTTAACCGCCAGCGAATTTTATCACTACTGCGCTGGAGATTGGAGGATTTAATTTTAGACTCCTCATTGCCATTTTGCTTTATCAGTCCTCTGTTGGAGATTGAAGGGTTTCATTTTGGGCCGTGACCGCCAGGAAGTCACAGAAGCATCACCTTCCCCAAACAATAAAAACAAACACAATCATTCCTTCTTCATTATACTATAAAAAGTAAACCATTAAAAAAATCAGCTTTTTATGATCCATGTTGAAACTGTATACTAATGTCGTCCTTTACAGGGGGCCTCCGTGGCCGAGTGGTTAGAGCATCGCACTCAAAATAGCAAGGCCTCTCACCTCGAATCGGCGCGGGTTCAATTCTCGCTCGCGCCGATATATGTGAGAAATTTTGTCAGTTTACCTTCGGAAGGTCGGTGGTCTCTTCCCAGGTGCATTGTATCTGGTTTCTCTCCTCCACAAATAAAAACTGGACGCCACCAGATAACTGAAAAATTGTTGAGTGTGGCGGAAAACAATAAACAAACAAACAATCAATCAATCGTCCTTTGCATTTTATGACAACGGGTTAAGTTAGCGGATGTGATCGGTTAGCAGGGGATGCTTAATCCTCCTAGATACTAGATGTTAAATACATTCAAATTGATGGAAGGAGTTCTCATACTCCACCACAGCGATGGTAGAAGGAACCTGGAATCAGATATAACCAAACATACGTTGCATAGTGTAGTTAAAACTGCGGAAATAATTCTATATTTACACAGTTCTTAACAGAACTCAATATGACCAACACGGGTGACTTCAGTATCATACAGAGATCTGGTCCTAAGTTAGTGATGTATCGAAGACTTTAGTCAAAATTTAAATATTCCACGAATAGCAAAGATAGAAAAGTTGTCAGGCAGTCCATCTATATTCCATAAACTTTATCCAATTAAAACAAGACAAGGTGTACGTCTTTAGTGATGAAGATGACGTTGCAATCTCTGTCTACATTTCCACGTTCCTGTGATGTTGCAATCTCTGTCTACGTTTCCATGTTACCATGACGTTGCAATCTCTGTCTACTTGCCAACGTTACTATGACGTATACATCAATTCTGTCCAATTCTACGACTCCATGAAAAATTCATTTTATTAAACAATAGCAAATACAAGAACAACTTGACAAAATACTGTACGCACAATGTAAATTTCATACAAATTTACAACAGTTTAACAAATCCGTGTAGTAGTCATGATCGTCTTATATTCAAACTAAATACAAATCTATATTCCATCAACTTCATTCTATCAAAGCAAGATATGTTTGATGTTCCCTTTGTACTGCAGATGACATTGCATCTAATAGAGAATCTATAGAAAGTGTCCATCTCACAATGATATGCTCCATCATGAACTCTTCGATCTGCCCAACAATTCCAGCAAAAAACAGTTGTTTTGTTACAATATTTAGCAAAGAAGAAAAAAGGTACCATATATCACATCCACACTAATACACTCATACTCAGAACAATGTTTTACAACAAGTTATCGTTTCACTCCATTAACTTTTCAAAATATGATCATCACGACACGACAAATACACATCATAGTAATAGTAATTCAGAAAAATCAAGAGCTTGGACAACTCAAAAAACTCAAAATATTTGTAGCAAGTATTACACCGACAGAAAAATGGAACGATGCGTTCTATAGTGAGGACACACATACTAATACATGTACGCACATGCGCACGCCCATACGGGAAAAGGGCGGATCCTGAAGGGAGTTGGGATGGAAATCTCCATCCCTTCCCGTTCCATTCGGACTTTTGAATTTAATTGTTTATCTATAATTACAGAATTGTTAACTACAACATTTATGCTGCATCTGATCATGCAAGTATTCTGTCCTCAAACCATGAAATGGTCTGCCAGGATTTAAAAAAAAAAATTCTTAATGTTTTTTTTTTCTACTTTCTAACCGTCAAACATTTACCTAGGATTCGAAGTGATCCACAGACCCTTCTTCTTTTTGACAATCCCTGGATCCGCTCTTCGAAACTTAACCTCTGCAATGTTGTTGCGAGAGAATCATGCAACTTGAAAATAAAGTTACCAAGTAGTACATTGGCAGCAAAAGTTTAAATATTTAGAATATCATTTAAATCACATTAGTAGTGCTAAAGAATGCACTTGGAAATTCATATCAATACCATGATCACAGATAGACTACATGTACTACAATCAAAGAACAAAAATCATTGTTCTAAGGATGCATCGGCAACGCCTTAAAGCCTGCTACTCTGCAGCGGTATAATTGTCAATGCATTACGTAATCATAGCACAAAGGATGAATACCAAACCCGATGGACATACACACTCTAAGAAAAAATTATGAAAAACTCCATTAAAAATACATTTTGACGCTACCTCATTCACTTGACAATGCCATGTTTAATACAGGATGGTCGCTTACTACAAAATCAGGGGACATACGAAGCATTCTGTAAGTAATGAAGAAAAATGATTCACATAAAAGTGCAGTCGGTCTTAGAGAATTGGTCTTTTCTATTCACAAATAAGAAAATTAATTCTCTAAACAAACAGTATTTCACTATCACTCGCTTTAACACTTGAAATCAATGTTCTCAGTCACTTCACACAGTACATGATTTAATCAGAATCCTAACAGTCAATGTGAGTAGTGTGTAATTAATCACTGGATCACCATTAATGTAACTAACTTAATTTCACTAGGATAACACAATTGCTAGAACATGCCCTAATTGAATGAAAGTCACGGGTTCTACCTACAACGTTATCAAATGTAATTTTCTTTGATTTCACACTTTACGTGTAATTAATCAGAAAAAACAAAACAAGGTGGGTGTTACAATTTTACGATGTGCGCGTAATATGGCTCGCTAATAAAACTAAGTGACTTCTGACTAAATTAAACATTAATTTCATTACATTGGAAATAATGTAGTAACTAAAGCAATTAATATCAAACGTGTGCAATTAATTCTCAAGTGGTATTATGACAATACACATATATAAACGAGATTAAGGTACAGAAGGTGTAAAGACACTGTGAGTAGCGCACATTAAGTAACACCCCTCTCCATGATTAATCAGTGATATACTTCGGAAAAACAGCCAGAACATACTAAATATAATGAGCAAAACACAAACAGATGCCGATCAGTATGTATTTTACATGATTATGGTATCTGTGGACTTCATTTATGATTTTTTATTTTAGTTTGCTATGTTTTATTTTTAATTTCTAAGTCAATGAAAAATTTTTGTTGCGTTTCACAAAAAATAAATTGTATTTCATTTGATCTATTTGTCTATTATTTATTTATCTCTGCAGTCAGTTCGCAAATTTAAAACAGTATTACCTAATTCCTCTATCGCTGAATGCACATCAGATAGGTATATCATATCGTTTGTTTTGTTTGTTTGTTTTACGTACCTTCGAGACTTTTTCACTCATATTGAGACGTCACCAGCTGTAGGTGAAGTACCACAAATTTAGACCTATGTTTAAGCGCTCAGGGCCATAGCAGTGAGGGTTCTTTAACGTGCCAACGCCTACCGTGACACGGGACCTCCGTTTTTAAGGTCATATCCGAAAGACCCGTGATTCTCACTTCTAAATGCCGAGCGTTTGGCGAAGGAGCAATCACTACCTATTTTTGGTCTTAGGTTTGAAGCGGCCATGGCACGAGCGAGGCTTGAACTCACGACCTTCCGGTTACGAAGCGAACGCTCTAACCACTGAGCTACCGCAACCGGTGTATCATATCGTAATAATGGATGACGTCCTTTTTAGATATGAATAAAGAAATCAAATATCAGCAATATTTATCTGTTCCTTTTAAAATTAATCGCCTAGTTGAGTAGCTCAGTAGGTTAGAATGTCGACTGCTGAACGGTAGATCGTAAGTTAGAGTCCAGCAGGTTTTTTTTTTTTTGTTTTGTTTTGGTTTTTTTTTTTTGGTTTTTTTTTTTTGTTTGTTTGTTTTGTTTGTTTGTTTTTTTTTGTATTTTTTGTTTGTTTGCTTGTTGTTGTTTTTCTTGTTTTTTTTATTTTTTGTTTTTTGTTTTTTTTTTCTTGTTTTTTTTTTTTTTTTTTTTTTCTTGTTTTTTTTTTTTTTTTTTTTTTTTGTATCAAAACTGCATGTTTTTTTTTTTGACTGAACAAAATAAATTTGATAGGTTTCAATTTCAAAATATTTTTGTACGTATCACCCACTTTTCATCCGTATCAAATTTCTTCGTGTAGTGTGCCTTCGTAAATTTTATATGATTAAATTAAATTAAATATAATTCAAATTTATTGATTTGCACTGCGATCACAAGGCGGGAGTAGTGCGTCGTAGCTGACGCGAAACTAATAAATCGTCTTTTTTCATTAGGAAAATAAATTAAGATTGATTGTTAAAAAAGGTAATAAAAGGCAATCTTTTTTATAGTATTTTTTTTAATTTTCATTTATTTATATTTTTTTTCTGATCTACCGAAAAAACATCATCTCCAAGATATATTTGGTATGAGGTCTTGTGATTTCATTTTCAAGGAGAGTCCGTACCACCTTGTATCCATAAATTCTTAATGAATCAAATTGTTTAGACATATTTATAGTTCCAACTTTTTGTTTATCATTTTCGATTTCACATCAATAAAAAGAATACTATAAAACCCTTAATCTGAATGGACGTGCGTCTAGATAAATTAGATTTTTTATTGCATCTGATTCAATTTAAATCAGATTCATTTCACTTTCAAACGACGTCTGACTGCAAAGTGATTTGCTAAGTTTTAAATTTGAATATACTGTTTTCCTTGTCAACATTTTATGTGAATTAGAATAGGTTTTAATTCGCATCATAATCCGACTGAGATAGAGATAGTGGTGTTCTCTTTCGAAGACTCGGTAGTCTTGCATGTACATCTGTATCTAAGGGGGGTAATCCAATATATAAAAGGATTGCTGGCATAATTAATCAGAAATACAATGACGCTGATATGGAGAAGGATGTCGAGGTGTTCGTAAGACCAAGCGATTAGTTCAAAGTGCTCAAAAATGGACATAATATCAAACATAAGATACGGGATCTGAGATACAATGAATATAATGACTATGATGTAGACGATCGTCGTCATGTGCGGAAACTGTTGGTCGTTTCCTGTGTGTCGTCCTTTAAAGCTTGTTAATTTTCTGAGCGTGTACATCTTGGAGCAGTGAAAGAAAATTAAAGAAAACAAGCAGGCGGAGATTATAGGGAAAGTTACGAACCCGTAATGCAAAGGCATCAGGACAAAATCTGGGCATTTTGCTGTATCTGTCATAACGACTGTTACCAGCGCATAGGCAAGGTTAGCAACAGAGACAAGAATAAATGCCACAAGCGCTCTTATGATCACGACTTTTGGAGTATGGACGTTTACATAAACCAACGGGTTGGTGACTAAAACATACCTCTCGTATGCCAGAAAAACAACATTCCAGCACGAACTCAAATATGGCGTGTTGTTGAAAACGAAGAGTGCGATACAAAAGGCGTTAGAAAAGCCAAATTTTTCCACGAAGTAAAATTCGTTTGGAAAGTATATACACTCTCTAGTAATGATCACAAACAGACACAAGATGTCGGTGACGGCTAAAACCAGGATGGCCATGTGTGACGTTTTCCTGTAGAGTCTCTCTCTGATCATTGACGCTATAACTGCTATGTTTCCGATGATTCCAAGAGTCCCGATGACTATGGCAGTGACCGCCACAGGGCAAATATATGGAAAGTCTGGTGAACAAGGAAATATGAAGAAAGAGGGGAAATGTTCTTCATCCGTCCAGTAGTTATCCAAAGACCCGCCGTATTGACTTCCATTGTCGGAGGAATTCGCCATGATACAGCAAGAAGATGCTGAATGGTCTAGATGACGAGAGCAATTGCAGTAAAGTAATGACTCCTATCCTTTATATATTGAGTGGTGGTCAAAGGATGGGCGTGTCTCCTCTGACTTTAATTTAATTCCAAACGGCTTTCCACCCAAACATGTTTATACACACAATGCGAGTAAAACTAATTATTTTTTGTAATAATAATAATACTTCATTTCAAGAAGGTGGCCTGGTCAGTGCACGCATTATTTTTCCGCGGGGCTTTCCAATTATTACATCGAATATGTACACAAACAACCATTAAAACAAAGTCTCAGAAGCAACAGCCCAAGATCAAGTAATAAATCTCTGTCTTTATCACCTCTAAATATTTATCAATACAAAACAATCACCAAATTTAGTATTCCAAATTGCTATTTAAAGACATGTGTGTGTGTGTGTGTGTGTGTGTGTGTGTGTGTGTGTGTGTGTGTGTGTGTGTGTGTGTGTGTGTGTGTGTGTGTGTGTGTGTGTGCGTGCGTGCGTGCGTGCGTGCGTGCGTGCGTGCGTGCGTGCGTGTGTGTGTGTGTGTGTGTGCGTGTGTGTGTGGTGTGTGTGCGTGTATATATATATATATATATATATATATATATATATAGATAGATAGATAGATAGATAGATAGATAGATATTCCATGAAAGCAATTGCTGATGCATTCATGACACTATGAATGCAATGTAAAATAAATTTATGATCTACTACCTCATCAGATTCCTCTATTCGTACAGACATCAGCACTACCTATAAAAACATCGATACTACCGCTAGGGACACCAGCATTACCCGCACAGACATCGATACTACCACTAAAGACGCCACCACTACTCGAACAGACATCGATACTACCACTAGAGACGCCACCACTACTCGAACAGACATCGATACTACCACTAGAGACGCCACCACTACTCGAACAGACATCGATACTACCGCTAGAGATGTCATCACTACCCGAACAGACATCGATACTACCGCTAGGGACACCACATCACTACCCGAACAGACATCGATACTACCGCTAGAGACGCCACCACTACCAGAACAGACATCGATACTACCGCTAGAGACGCCACCACTACCAGAACATACATCGATACTACCGCTAGAGACGCTACCACTACCAGAACAGACATCAATACTACCGCTAGAGACACATTTGTATGTACAAGTTATATTTTGACTTAGTATGTACATTTTTAACTTTTACTTGGTATACACAAGTTATAGGTTTACTCGTATTTTGTACGACTGAAGAGGAGAGGAAGGATATGCACAGTGAGTCACGTTACTTTTATTGAACTAATAACAATGGCAACGATCATCATAGCCATTCTACAGACTGGTAATTATACAGTCTTACAACCATACATGTAACAGATTGTTAATTATTCAATGTTAGAACCATACACTCTACAGACTGGTAATTATTCAATGTTACACCCATACAATCTACAAACTGTAATTATTCAATGTTACAGACATACACTCTACAAACTGTAATTATTCAATGTTACAGACATACACTCTACAAACTGTAATTATTCAATGTTACAGACATACACTCTACAAACTGTAATTATTCAATGTTACAGACATACACTCTACAGATAGGTAGGTATTCATATTTTTTTCGGTCTGATATTGCATTATAGCATTTCACGAGATAAGAAAATAGGGCTACGATGTGCAGTACATCTAGATCAGATAATGGGGGTCATAGAGGAACTGATAGATGTAATAGTTTGTAACTCCATATACCATTACAACTTTTCTTCATTCTTTGATGTATATTTTGAATGTAACATTTGAAATGTAATTGCTATCTAAGTAATAAGTTATTGTTTCTGTCATGTAACGCTAGTTGGTATTTCCTGGTTATTAGTGCTCGGCGCATTTATTTTCGGGTTTTAGTGTGTCCATTATTTTGTTGTTTAGTATTTCCGGTGAAATAAGCGTGGCCTTTGACAGGTTATCGGTACCACGATGTAAGTTTAGTTTGCTATTATTCCATATGAACATGTCAGTGAATTCATGCAAATACATTATAGCAATGTCATTGTAATGATTTGACCTTTTGAAATGTAATTGTTTATGGTTGTTTAGCCTTTTCTCTTATCGTGTTGAGATAGTTGAGATAGTTGTTTACATTGACTCGTTTCGCGCCAAATGTTATGGCCAATGATTTTATGTTGAATTACATGTATCAACTTTTCAAACTGACTACTAAGAGACTTTAATGTATATAGTTGAGTAATGTGTATTAGGACTTATTTGAACTCGGGGATTAATTGAACGAAAGTAGTTTATGCAGTTTGTGTGTGAACGATCGCCAGTCTTCATACTTGATCCGCAGTCTATTTGTACACATGGCTATCTATGGAAAGTCATTCTGGTCATACTTAGTCTAGTCATTTGTGCATGAATTTGCGTATGATTTTGAACCATCTTGTAATTCCTATTCACCAATACATGTGTGCACAACTAGAATAAAGACTGATCTACCTGTTTCCAGGTGTTTTTGGATTGACTTTAGTAGTGTGTATACAAACAGTGGTTTAACGGGCTGCAATCGGGCAGTCACAGTGAATAGATCCACTACCGATTATTATCATGGCAACAACCAAAGCTGTTCCAGACTCGACTTGTCGCCTTTCATTAGATTCGCTAAAGGAACTCACGTCTGGAAAGGCTACAAAAAATGAGACGTCACGCTCACTGTCCAGAGGCTCTAGGACGTCACAGATCGCACACAGATCATCATCTAGCTCGGTACGACTCCAGCAAAGGATTGCAGCAGAAACTGCTAGGAAGCGTCTGGAATTTTTAGAAGAGGAATCAAAACTACTGGAGCAGAAAGCTGTGTATGAGGCAAACGCTCTGATACAGAAGGCCAAGCTCGATGTGGAGGAAAAGAGATTGTCGACCAGGAAAGAGGCAGCCATTACCATGGCTCAACTTCAAGCTGTAGAAGGAGAAGTATTCGATAGTGAACACAGTAGTGTTATTGACAGTGAAGAATGTGTAGCTCAGGAGAGAACAGAACAGTATGTGAATTCTCAGAATGAACTTTTGAATGTGCATGCACCACCATTCATTCCTAGTCATGAAGGAGAACAGAAACTTCAAGATCGTAGGCATGAGAATCCGATATTGAGTGTCGTCAACTAGGAACTGACGGACAACAATGCTCAGTGTATGGACTTTGCCAAATTTTTGGTGAAGAGAGATTTATTGACAGAAAGGTTTCACAAGTTTGATGACAAGGCAGAACATTATATATCATGGAAGTATACATTCAAGAGCATCGTCACAGAAATCCAAACCACGCCTGCAGAGGAGATGGATCTGCTACTGCGTTGGACTGGTGAGGAATCATCAAAACAGGTTCAGAGTATCAAGGTCGCAAATGCAGGAAGACTAGTCATAGCTCTTGAAAGGGTCTGGAAACGTTTAGACAGTCGATATGGCTCACCTGAGAAAGTTGAGATGGCTCTCAAGAAGAAATTGCATGTTGTTCCAAAGATAACGGTCAAGGACAAAGGCAAGATGTTTGAGGTATCTGATATTCTGTCAGAGATTCGAGCGGTGAAAGAGAAACCAGAGTATATGACTTTACTAAGTTTCTATGACACTTCCATGGGGATCAACCCTACGGTTACCAAGTTGCCACTAAACTTGCAGTATAAATGGCGTGACCGAGCTGCTAGCTATAAACGCATTCATGGTGTGACATTTCCCCCTTTCACTTACTTCTGTGATTTTGTGCATGATATGGCAGAACTGTTTAATGATCCCAGTTTTGACTTTGATATGAATTCCTCTAGCACTAATGGACCCCCACAGAAGAGCACTCGAGTATCTGTAGCGAAAACAGCAGTGAGCTCTACGAACAGTACTGAATATGGCCCAGCATTGTGCATCATTCATAAAACTAACCATACTTTGGATGAATGTCGTGCATTCCGACACAAGTCACTCGAGGACCGCAAAACATTATAGAAACAGAATGGAATCTGCTTTCGGTGTTGTGTTGCTAAACATCTACGGAAACACTGTCATGCAAAAAATTCAGTGTTCTGAGTGTAATGAGACTTCACATTCGACAGCCATGCATGTGTTCAGGGTCGATACCCCTACAGTTAAGACGACTCGATCAGCGTCTGGAGATGGTGGAGTGGTAGCTCATGGCGGGGAGAATGCTCAACCTAGCAGCAGCAGGGAAGTGTCTTCAAACTGTACAGAAATCTGTAAGGGTGGACCAGCGAAGTCGTGCGCGAAAATCGTACTCACGAGGATCTCACATGTGAACAGTTTGAACAAACAATTGAAAGTCTATGCAATCATAAATGATCAGAGTAATTCATCTTTAATTGGCAGCGAGGTACTTGATTTCTTTGACATTCAAACTGTCGCAGAACCATATTCACTGAACAGCTGTGCTGGACGAGTTACTGTCTCTGGACGACGTGCAGACGGCTTCCTTGTGACTTCGTTATGTGGGAATGAGCAGTTTACGTTGCCTACACTCACTGAGTGTGACATGATTCCAAATAATAGGAACGAAATCCCAACACCTGAGATTGCAGAAAACTATCCACACCTTAGGAGTATTTCGCACTTCTTACCTACGCTGGACTCTAATGCGAAAATTTCTCTTCTCATTGGACGCGATCTAATTCCAGCACACTATGTCTTATATCATAGAATTGGACAACCTGGTCAGCCATATGCTCAGAGACTTAAGTTAGGATGTGTTGTGATTGGAGAGACTTGTTTAGATGGCCAGCATGTACCTCGTGACATCAACTCTATGAAAACACATGCTCACTTTAATAGACGTCCCACATCATTTGATCGATGTGATAGTTACATGCACCTAGACCACGCCTTGGAAGACTCCTTATTCAGAACATCGAAAAATGACAACAAACCCTCTATGTCTGTCGAGGATCAGCGTTTTATGGATGTAATGGACCGTGAAATGGAACGGGATGAGAACCATAACTGGATTGCACCTCTTCCGTTTAAGCACACTCGTACATCACTTTCTAACAACCGTCAGCAAGCAATGGACCGAGCACGGAAATTTGATGCATCCCTTTGGAAGGATCCAGTAAAACAGCAACATGCCTTTGAATTCATGCCAGCACTTTTAGAGAATGACCATGCGGAAAGAGCCCCAGAACCTGAACTCAATCGAGAGTACTGGTATTTACCCATATTTGGAGTTTACCATCCACAAAAGAAGGATCGCATCAGAATGGTGTTCGACTCATCTGCAAGATACCAAGGTGTATCGCTGAACGACGTTCTTATGAAAGGACCTAATCTGATGAACAATTTAGTCGGTGTTCTCTTGAGATTCTGGGTGGAAAAAGTGGGCGTAATTGCTGATCTGCAACAGATGTTCTACAGTTTTCGTGTACACCCTACCCATACAGACTTTTTACGTTTCATATGGTATGAGAACAACGACATGACAAAGCCCTTAGTGGATTACAGAATGAAAGCACATGTTTTTGGCAATGGGCCAAGTCCAGCCATAGCAACACTTGGTTTAAGGAAGACAACAGACTCAGCTGAGAAAACATTCGGCTCTGATGTCAGGGAATATAGCTACCATAACTTTTATGCGGATGACGCACTCTCATCGCACAAATCGGCCCAGGAAGCGATTACACTTCTCAAGAAGGCTCAGAAAGCTCTTCAAGAAGGAGGCAACATACGTCTTCACAAATTGTGCTCAAACTCCAGTGAAGTACTGTCAGCATTCGATAAGGAGGATTTGGCAAAAGACCTCAAGGATCTTAACTTTGAATGTGATGACCTCCCAATTCAGCGGAGTCTTGGAGTTAGTTGGAATTTAGAACTTGACAATTTTACATTTTGTGTGACTTTGAGCGAGAAACCATTTACACGAGGTGGCGTGTTATCGATTATCAATGGACTCTTTGATCCTTTGGGATTTACAACGCCTGTTACTATCGCAGGAAAACTGTTGTTACGAGAAGTCATGGCTCAACCACTGGAATGGGACCAACCCTTACCTGAGGAATTTTGCAGTAAACTCCTATTGTGGAGAAACAGTTTGAGCTACCTGGAACGAGTGAATATACCCAGAACGTATTGTGTGGAGTCATCAAAAGACACTGACTTGTTCATCTTTACAGATGCCTCTGAACAAGCTATTGCAGCGGTGGCTTACGTCGTTTCTACAGAAGACAATCGGCACCATTTCAGAATTGTATTAGGAAAGGCCAAAGTAGCACCTAGACATGGGCACACGATCCCACGTTTAGAGTTGTGTGCTGCTGTATTGGGGACTGAAATATATGATATCATTAGAGAGGAGCTTGGTATGAAGTTCAACCATGTGAAATTCTTCACTGATAGTAAGGTTGTCTTGGGCTATATCAGTAATGAAACAAAGCGGTTTTATACCTATGTAAGGAACCGTGTGGACAAGATTAGGAAATCTACTACTTCTGACCAGTGGGGATATGTACCAACAACACAGAACCCTGCAGATGAAGCCACCAGATCAATCATATCTGCCAAAGATTTGCAAGAAAGTCAGTGGCTAAATGGGCCCAGCAGCTCATTCACAAAACAGATGGATGGAAATCAAAACTGTTTTCCTTTAGTGGCTCCCGAGGATGACAAAGAGGTCAGTACTCTTAAAACAGACTTACGAGAGGATGTTAATGAGTTCCATCCATTATCAGACCATTTTGAACGATTTTCGACCTGGAGAAGTCTTATAAGAGCTGTCAGTACCTTGAAACGTGCTATTCGGTTAAGAACCAAACATCATACACCAGTGTCTGAAGAAGAGGTGGAACTTGCAGTTATCAGAATTGTCCAAGCAGACATCTTCTCGAAAGAAATTGCATCATTAAAGGATGGATTACCTCTTAAGAAGAACAGTAAAATTCTGGATCTATCGCCTTACTTAGATGGCCAGGGACTACTTCGTGTTGGTGGACGCTTACGAGAATCGAAGATGTCGTTACATCAGACAAACCCTGTGGTTATCCCAAAGCATCACATTTCTGTGTTGATTGTTAGACATTGTCACAACAAAATCAGTCACCAAGGACGACAAATGACAGAAGCAGCAATCAGGAGTGCAGGATATTGTTTGATAGGCGGAAGACGATACGTCAACTCGTTTATTCATCATTGTGTACGATATCGTAGACTCAGGGGAAGCAGTGAGGAACAAAAAATGGCGGAGCTACCGTTTGGCCGTTTACATCCTGCGCCTCCGTTCAGCTACATCGGAATAGATGTTTTTGGTCCATGGACCATTGCAACTCGTAAAACTAGGGGAGGAGAAGTGAACTCTAAGCGATGGGCGCTTCTTATAACATGCTTGGTTGTACGTGCAGTACATATCGAACTCTTGGAAGAAATGACTTCTTCTTGCTTTATTAATGCATTCCGGCGATTTTGTGCAATGCGAGGTGAAGTTAAAGTCATTCGCTCAGACCAAGGAACCAATTTTGTGGGTTCAACGAAAGACTTGAATGCCAACATCATCAGTGTAGAGGACAGACCCATACAAGATTACCTGGTGGAACATCGCATCAACTGGGTCTTTAACCCACCGCATTCCTCTCACATGGGTGGAGCGTGGGAGAGAATGATAGGAGTTGCAAGACGTATCCTTGACTCCCTACTCTTGGATGTCAAGAACCTGACGCATGATGTGCTGTCAACTCTAATGGCGGAAGTGTCATCCATCGTCAATGCTAGACCGCTCGTACCCATATCGTATGATCCGGAGAACCCTTACCCGCTGACACTAGCAACACTACTTACCATGAAAACCAATCAGACTGTTCGATCATTTCAGCTAGAGGACTTCAACAAAAAAGACATTTACAAGAAAAAGTGGAGATGTGTCCAATATTTAGCTAATCAGTTTTGGTGTCGTTGGAGAAGCGAGTATTTACCTACTCTTCAAGTTCGTACCAAGTGGCAGCGAGACTCCCGAAACCTTCAGGAGGGCGATGTTGTGCTCCTCAGCGAAAAGTCAACTTATCGTAATGAATGGCCTGTTGGAATCATAGTCAAGGTTTACACTAGTGTGGATGATCGTGTTCGAAAAGTAGACGTTCGAATTGGTAGAGACCGCAAAGTGTTTACGAGACCAGCAAGTGACATTGTACTTCTTTGCAAGAAGGACCAGTAAGGAGAACAGTTCGTGTCATTGTGTACATTGTAATTTGAATTGTGATTTTTAGATAATTTCTTTTATGATTTATGAGTGATATTAGCAATATCAGACGGAGAGTGTCATGTAACGCTAGTTGGTATTTCCTGGTTATTAGTGCTCGGCGCATTTATTTTCGGGTTTTAGTGTGTCCATGACTTTTGTTGTTTAGTATTTCCGGTGAATTAAGCGTGGCCTTTGACAGGTTATCGGTACCACGATGTAAGTTTATTTTGCCATTATTCCATATGAACATGTCAGTGAATTCATGCAAATACATTATAGCAATGTCATTGTAATGATTTGACCTTTTGAAATGTAATTGTTTATGGTTGTTTAGCCTTTTCTCTTATCGTGTTGAGATAGTTGTTTACATTGACTCGTTTCGCGCCAAATGTTATGGCCAATGATTTTATGTTGAATTACATGTATCAACTTTTCAAACTGACTACTAAGAGACTTTAATGTATATAGTTGAGTAATGTGTATTAGGACTCATTTGAACTCGGGGATTAATTGAACGAAGATAGTTTATGCAGTTTGTGTGTGAACGATCGCCAGTCTTCATACTTGATCCGCAGTCTATTTGTACACATGGCTATCTATGGAAAGTCATTCTGGTCATACTTAGTCTAGTCATTTGTGCATGTAATTTGCGTATGATTTTGAACCATCTTGTAATTCCTACTTTGTTTATTGTTACAGCTATTCACCAATACATGTGTGCACAACTAGAATAAAGACTGATCTACCTGTTTCCAGGTGTTTTTGGATTGACTTTAGTAGTGTGTATACAAACAGTGGTTTAACGGGCTGCAATCGGGCAGTCACAGTTTCTATAGGTATACTGTTCTTATAACGTGTCACGGAAATTATCCAATGCATATATTTATATTGTGTTATGTTTAATATCATACAAATTACCTTTTACGTTTGTATGTAATAGCTACCGCCACATCCACAACATTTAGCTCAGCTCACTCATGAGTGTCTGTCTCTCTCTCTCTCTCTCTCTCTCTCTCTCTCTCTCTCTCTCTCTCTCTCTCTCTCTCTCTCTCTCTCTCTCGTCAAATCCCAGTTTTCTACAGTGGGGTGGTGGATGTGTGGGGATAGGGACAAAAATAATTTCCAGTTTGCTGTGGAACGAAAAGCTTTTAATGCACTTTAATGTGTAATGAAATATAATACTGGTTTTCTCGCTGTAGATACTCAATATTCACAGTAAAGGAATGTATGCACTATTCTACTCGTCAGAGGAAGACCAATATCGGATCTGATGTACCAAGCTCTGTTGATAGGACAGGCAACTACCGACACTATAGTGAATTAGTGTTGAATTCAGCTTTAGAGAAAAAGAAGGGGGTGGGTTCAACCTGCGATGGACTGTTGTCTGACCCCGTCTTACCCTGCGATGGACTGTTGTCTTACCCTGCGATGGACTGTTGTCTTACCCTACGATGGACTGTTGTCTGACCCTGTCTTACCCTGCGATGGACTGTTGTCTTACCCTGTCTGACCCTGCAGCAATCCATTACATGCATCCGTTAAATACTTCATCGGTACAAAGAACAACTGTGCCGGGGGGTTTTTTCTTGCCAGTGAAGGTTATACATTATGATATTTTCTTGCATTAGATTAATTTATCCTCCAATTCTCTTTTATCCCCTTGTTCCGACTGATTAATACCTCTGGTACCCTACTGCTCCCTAGTATGCTAGTATGAAGTCCTTACATGTAACATACATTGTTAGCTTTCTATTCCATTTTTGTGAGTCTTTCTTTTACTTCTTGCGTTATAAAATTCCTTTTACATATATATATATATATATATATATATATATATATATATATATATATATATAACTACCACAGAGGGATCACTGAGCGGATACTACCACCAGGAAACACGTGGACGTGGCACTGAGCGGACACTCCCACCAGGAAACACGTGGACGTGGCACTGAGCGGACACTCCCACCAGGAAACACGTGGACTTGGCACTGAGCGGATACTCCCACCAGGAAACACGTGGACTTGGCACTGAGCGGACACCATCACCAGAGAACAAGTGGACTTAGGACTTGTTAAAACCGACGCGGAGCATGTTTATATTTCTTGCTGTCAACATCACACACATAGCTGTATGCAACAGGGATAACATAAATGAATGTAAATGTTTAAGATATTATATTGAATTTTATTATTTTAATGTCATGTTGTATTGATATAAAAACCATAGAAACTTAAGCATATTTAATGTCATAGTCAATGGAACGAACATGATTGAATGTACCTATACAGGTTTCCAAAACTTCGTGTGTGTGTGTGTGTGTGTGTGTGTGTGTGTGTGTGTGTGTGTGTGTGTGTGTATCTAGTAGAAATGGTCTACCAAGCCTCTGTCTTTTGCTCCTCTCCAAAATATTAACTGAGGTGAAGGTGAAACTATCACAACATATACCAGAAGTGGTGTAAATCATATGTGCATTCTAATAAAGAACTTTCAGTAAGTTTAAAATCACGAAACTTTTCTCAAATCACCAACATAAAAACGTATGACTTTTCCACACTTTACACGCCCATTCCTCAAGATGAATTATAAATACTGGGCTTTTTGACATAGACATATGCTTCTTTCTTAAAAATGGAAAAAGGAAGTATTTATACATTATGATCAATCATTTAAAAAAAATTACATTGTTAAACAACACTCTGATTCTACTAACAAGTATTCGGTTTGTTTGTTTGTTTGTTTTACGTCCCGTCGAGAATTTTTCACTCATATTGAGACATCACCAGCTATAGGTGAAGTACCACAAATTTCGCCCTATGCTTAGCGCTCAGGGTCGTAGCAGTGAGGGTTCTTTAACGTGCCAACGCTACCGTGACACGGGACCTCCGTTTTTAAGGTCATATCCGAAAGACCCATGATTCTCACTTCTAAATGCCGAACGTTTAGTGAAGGAGCAATCACTACCTATTTTTGGTCTTAGGTTTGACGCGGCCATAGCACGAGCGGGGTTCGAACTCACGACCTCCCGGTTACGAAGCGAACGCTCTAACCACTGAGCTACCGCGACCGGTAACAAGTATTCTGAAGATGATATTAAAAGATGCTGGAGTTCTTCATTGACAGTACCTTTAGTCTTTAGTGATCATATCTTCCAAAAATATGTTGGGCACGAATTGTTCTACTTTATTACCTGACCTGTTTTTATATTCTTGTGAGGCAAAACTTATTCAAAAGTTTATGTGTCAGACGAAAACATCTCTTGCTGCGGCTTCAGCTCGAAATTTAGATATATCGACGAAGTTCTGTCTATTAACAATAGCCATTCTCATTTAAATGTTGATTAGGTCTATCCCGGTGAACTCGAAATAAAAGACATTACAGAGTCTTCCACACCTGTTTCATACCTTGATATTTTATTCAACATAGATGTTAATGACAAACTAACAACTCAACTTTATGACAAATGGGATGATTTCAGCCTCTCTATCATCAACCTCGTATACATACGTAGTAGTCTACCCTTCCCACTTGAATATAGTGTTTTGATACGCACGAGCATATTCCCCGTATGATCAGTTAAATCGAGGCAGGTTACAGGCAAATAAGTTGATGTTACAGAGGATTTCAACAGTCTCGTTTAAAGCCAGTATTTCGCAAAATCTTTGGTCATTATATGTAAATATAGATTATTATATGTAAATATAGATTATAGAGCTGCAAAGGAAATTCGAATTATTATTGTTTACCTTTATGTCATTCATTTTATTGTTTACTTCATGATTATGTGGCCGCCCGCGTGGCGCAGTGGTTAGAGCGTCGGGGGTTCGAATCCCACTGTGGGACTTGGGTGCCGGTCTTTCGGATGAGACCGTATAAACCGAGGTCCCGTGTCGCAGTAGGTGTGGCACGATAAAGATCCCTCCCTGCTCAAAGGCCCTGAGTGCCGAGCATAGGCTTAAATTTGCAGCCCTGTCACCGGTAAGCTGAAAAATTGCTCAGGCGGCTATAAACAAACAAACAAACAAAAACATGATTATGAGGATTTCTAATTTTCTGTAATCTATTTTGCTTAATACATGCTGTAAAAAATAATTTAATAAGCGTTTAAATATTGACTACACCTACTGGATATTAAAAAAACAAGGCTTGTAAATATCTACTCCCCGTCTGTGTCCCATGAGAAGTAAATCACCATAAAACCGACTATTTCGCCACTTATCCGTGGAAAAGTGAGACGTCTTCAATTAAAAAATCAAATCAAATTATTCATAACCATTTATTAACAAAATCCAACAAAGTCTTATTATTACCGACAACTTTTACTCAGATGTTCAAAATTCGCTTCCAATCATGGAAGTTGAAATATATCTAAAACCATATTGACCGTTCCGGATTGGTGAGAGAGTTCGGGTGTATCACGGTCTTTGGAAATACCCGAGGATACCGAATTGTCCGTGCATAGTCACTACTGTGATACAATTTTTTTTCATCTAAGAATGTCAAATTTGACTCTTGTTAAGAATTACTAAAATTATTCTTATGACATTATCAGTTTCCTATGAGATTCTTCTGAAAGTCTCATCCTGAAGTCACTCGACTTTTCTTTCATTTGAAAGTCGCAGTTTTTTTTTCAAATGGGACTAAAAATTCAAAACACACATAAATAAAAGGCATCATACGCCATGTAAGACTGGGGGGCGGACATAGTAAATGGGTGCAGAAAGACAGGGGGCGACGAGAGCGATGAGAAATGAGACGAACGTCACACAAAAGCGGATTTGGGCGGATTTATATAGACAGGTAAAAGTAAGGACTTCCTGTTGTATTTCATTTATACGTATTTCTTCTCATTTAGGGGGGCCTCCGTGGCCGAGTGGTTAGAGCATCGGGCGCAAAATCACAAGGCCTCTCACCTCTGTCGGCGCGTGTTCGAATCTCGGCCGCGGCGTTATGTGAGCAAATTTGCCAGTTTACTTGCGGTTGGTCGGTGGTCTCTTCTCAGGCACATTGTATCTGGGTTCTCTCCTCCACCAACAAAAACTAGACGCCACCAGATAACTGAAAAATTGTTGAGTGTGGCGGAAAGCAATAAATAATCAATCAATCTTCTCATTTAAGTGTTCATGTGTTTTGTAATCATCAGTTAGAACCCTGAGGCATTGAAATGGGTAGCGACTAATCCTGAGTTTCAGCGCTTGACACTTGAAAATGAAGGTCACGAAGAGAATTTTAAAGGATGAAGGCGTCATTTCACTGTAGAGTACTACCATGAATAACATTCACAGCTAAATTGCTAACATTGGTCTAAATATATAGCACTACATATGATGTCTCCATACAAATGGTGAGATCTGGGAGGGATGTAGAACTCCAAAACAATCAAACATTTTGTCCGAACAAGACAATCCTAAGACTATGAACAGCTGATAAATTTAACGTGACTGAGCGAATGACAGTCGATATTCGGTGATATACTGATTATATATATATATATATATATATATATATATATATATATATATATATATCTGTACTTGGTCACATAGCTATCCTACTAATAGGATAAGAACTCCACCAAAACCATCTGTTGTCTTGTAAGTCAGAATGCTTTGGTTTGCATTATTGGCCTTTGTTGTTAATTGTGTTCAAGGAGATTTACTTCCGTTGGAACTGACAACAACGGCTGGATGTTACTACCAAGGATCTTATTACCCCGTGGGTTCCTTTAACCCGTCACCGTGCGAATACTGCCAGTGTTCCACTAGTGGACAGGCAATGTGCGCCATTGCTGACTGCGCCATCCCTCCTTGTGTTGACGCTGTCCACGAGAAGGACAAATGCTGCCCCACTTGTCCAAACGGTATGTAACTTCATAAAACTTTACTCTGATAGTTAACATTTATTCCAATGAAGTTGAAAATTTAGAAGACTATCTACATTGATCATTAAGGTTGATTGGGGTTCTCATATAGATAACGTGTTACAGTGGATATATTTACACCTACATTTGGCTAGGTGATCAGGACCATCTAGCGGTTTGGGTTCTGGGGTTTTACAAAAGAGCTTTTATTAAAGAACATTAAGCCTCACAAAACTTTTAATCCATTCATTTAAACAAATAACTGTGTAATATATAATTCAAGATTTGGGACTTTGTGTTAATTGTTTTGTAAAATGGGCCTCTGTGTCGCAGCAATGGCTTCTGTGACACGTGACCACTGTTCTTGAATTCTAATCTGGGACTTTCTCTTGAAATGCGGATCGCTCATAATTAGATAAGGGACTCACTATCTGCTATATCGCATGGCTTTAAGACAACCAACCACAAGTACATTTGGGTCAACCAGAATAACAAAGTCAACGGTTAACAATTAAAGGGCCGTGAACACGAATTTTGATTGGTTGAAATTGACATGGTTTTTTTTTTTGTTGTTTTTTTTTTTATTTTTTTGTTATAGAAATACAAATATTTTATATATAAATGGATTAAAATTATTTTCACACAGGAATTACTTCTTATTTACAATGTACATAAAACCCAAACTCAATAAATGGATGTTTTTTATTGTTGACATGAAATTACAAACATATAATAATCAGCAGAATTGGAATTAATACGGGAATATAAAGTTCGTGCATGTGCCTTTAAAAAAAAAACTTAAAAAGATCGAAGAAATTCGTTTATTTTCTTGTAAAATTTCCTTAGATATTTGGATATGAACATTTACAAGAGGGACATTAAGTTAAAAGATAGTATCTTTGTTTACAGGTTTTAGAATTTTTGATATGAAGTTGAATTTTGTCGGCAGTTTCCAAGTAATGTTTACTACACTAGAATTACCTTACCACACGTGTTATAAACCATTTCCTTGAAATGTAAAAACCCTGAATTAAGACATTGTTCAGCTGCTGTCACACGATTGTCACACGATTAGTGTGACGGGTCGACAGGGGATGCTTACTTCTTGGTATATCAAGGGGCCCATGTTTGCCCAACTCTTATTTTGTATCCTTTATAGGAGTAGTGACGTTGTTCACTTTTCGTTACTTTCACTTTCGAGTATGGCAAAATCAATTTAGGGAGCAAGCACAAAGAAATAGGAACTGAATTTTTTGTTGTTGTTGTTGTTGATGTTGTTGTAAAAGCACCTTCTCCGAACCCGTCAACTTTGGCGTCATGTCTACAGATGAGTCACGTAACACATAAACAGAACTTGTGCCTTGTTAATTTTAGGTGTCTCAAATACATGGGGGGGACTTTTTTTCTTTTTTTTTTTAATTTGGAATTGTCGATCTTTTTTAAACAATTTTTTAAACATATCAAATACTGTCACATTGCTAATTATCATTCAATTAATTTTTTTTTTTGTCCCATTAAGTTTTGATTTTATAATCCCGAATATTATGTGCAAGGAATATACAAAAAAAATTATATTTCATATCGTAAATAACTTTTATTACTCTGGATTGAAAGCAATAAGCACACACTGTTGTTGCATAAAATGTGTCTTGAAGTATCACTATTTGCAGAATTTGTGTGTTGTGGGTTTGTGATTGGTCATCAACACGATGCTGCCATAGGAGCATTGTAGTCATGTATTCTCGCTGGACAGCATAACGAGCAGAATTCAGTAGCAGAGGCAATTTAGAATTAAAGAGATTTATTCACAATTAATTGAAAGAAAATATAACAATAGCTATCTTAGATACTATCTTAAATATTTCAGTGTCCGCAATGCCGAGTTGATTAGCTTAACACACATACACACAGAGAGAGAGAGAGAGAGAGAGAGAGAGAGAGAGAGAGAGAGAGAGAGAGAGAGAGAGAGAGACAGACAGACAGACAGACAGACAGACACCACACACACACACACACACGCCACACACACACACACACACACATACACCACACAGACACACACACACACCACACACACACACACACTGACACACACCACTCACACACAGACACACACACACACAAATCGACTATCAAAAGTAATTTCTGAAATCTCTCAGTTAAATCTAAAAAGAAAATTCTTAACTTCACCATTGCTTAAAGTGTTTGTCTAACAGAGAGTAATCTCACAGAATGTGGGACTATCGAGATACGGAAGCACTGTGACTTTCATCACGCGCTGAACGTAATTGCAGGAAACCTTACATTATAACAGCTACGTAAACAAAATTGGAAGATGCAATCTCTCTAGAAAGGGGTCACTGCATTATCCATTCACAGAAAACCTCATTTGATTAAATTATGCGAGTTAGCGAGGGAAATAAATCTCGAGGACGTAGAAATGAAGGACCATAATGCCGACATGGAAAAGGATATCGATAAAACTTCAAAGATACGAGTCTAAATGCATCCTTTTCTTCCCATCTGCTTTACACTTATGTAGGGAGCACCAATGATGATTTATATCGTCAGCATTCTTCCTCTTTTTAGGACTGCACATAGTTCTTAAGAAACCGTCTGCTGACGAAACATTTGTATCGATGTCAACTTTGCCCTACAATTAGTTACTATCATGTGACCGCGGTGTATAAATGTCAAATGTAATTGGTCGTTCCGGCACATCCCGAAAGATCCGTCTTCATGACGTATTTAGTCTAAATGTGAGCTTTCTGGACCGTTCGTGAAGGACACAGTTAAGTAAGTTTGGCAGCAAGACAAATGTTACATTATCTTTCAACTGCGTTTTATATCCGCAGTTTGAAGATTTATATGACAAAAAGAATACTTAAATAAAATCAGTTGGTCTAAGTTAAAAAACGAAATATCGAGATGATTCTAACTTACCTTTGGACATAGTAAAACCCTCACCACGTTCTGAAATACCGCCATGGAAATTACTAAAACCCAAAGTAGCCAGATCATTTTCTGAATACAAAAAGTGTGAAACAAATTCCGTTGATTTTAAGAAAAACTTATCCAAAATAAAACAATCTAAACATTCTACAACTGATGGTTATACAGATGGTTCAAAAGACCAAAATAAAGTCGCTGCTGCTGCAGTAATCGGAAATGACGTTTTCTCAGCACGTGCTTGCGTTTGAGTACTTAAATTTCTAATGACAAACATTTTATCATATTCTCAGACTCGCTATCTTATCTACAGTCCAGATTATTGATCATCCATACATTTTAGATATTTTAAATCATCAAAATCTTATAAGTAAACAAGGTAAAAGAGTTGAGTTCTGCTGGATTCGAAGACATATTGGTATCCACGGCATACCAAAGCGGACAAATCGGCAAAAAATGCACTGAGATATGATATTGTACACTTTCAAATCCCGTACACTGATTTAAAATATTTCATAAAACTATACGTAAATTCTCTTTGACAAATCTGTCGGGAATTCTGTGATACAAGTATTTATTCTATTCAAAACAAATCAAATAAACTGTATAAAGGCATACCAAAACGTGCGGACGAAGTCATTATTTCAAGAATACGCATAGAACATTCACAAGTGACACATTCCTACCTACTTAACAGAGAAACCCTGCTCGAATGTATATCTTTTGACTGTCCATTAACTATATATCACACTGTTTTAGAATGTAATGATTTAAAGTCCATACGAAGTAGACGTTTTGATAACGTGCAATCAATGCACGAACTTTTACTGACTATCGCATTAATTTAAAATATTTATGAGAATGCGATTTTTACAGACAACTTTGAACAATTTATACACACAAAATTCTATATATGTATTTTTACCTGTGTGTGTATCTTTTACTTTCATGTCCGTCGGATGGGACGTTGTAAGATGGCTTGTATCAAGGATCACAATCCCCCTGGCGTGGAAAATATCGTTTCCCTGATTTTCGAAAAAGAGTGGGCTCGCCGGGGGCCGTCAGGGAAACTTCAAAATTCACAACTAAACATATCTCAGTTAGTTAAACGCCGTAAAATGGCTGACGTATTGCTAAAACGGCGTAACACCCAAACCAATCAATCACTCATCATCTCTCAAAAAGTCGAACGTCTAGAAAAAAAATAGGTCACCACCTGTTCTAATTTAAGCATATTACACAACAGTGGGACTGTGATCTTTATCACTGATCTTTATCCTCCCCTTTTCTTTTACAGGTCATAACTGTAAGGCCCCGGATGGACATATACTCAAAGTCGGGGAGACCTATCACATGAATTCCTACACAATCTGTCATTGTGATGGACACCAATGGGGCTCTAACCTCGCCACATGTGCTATCAGACATGTCGATCCCGTTATTGACCCAGTTCGACCTTATTATCATTTAGATGGTTAAATGTATAATTTTTGATAAACAATTATAGAGAATATATTAGCGCTCCCGAGTTGTGATTTCTAAACCAAACAATCCTCTACTTTGCCCTCTGTGCTATCCAAAGGTAGATGTAACTAATCTTCGTAAATTGAATTTTTCTCTTAATGTCCTATTCAGTCATATTTAACTATTTTAGTTTCATTTTCTATTGCGGTCAACATGATGCGCCCTTTTTGAAGTGGAGATAATTAAGAATTGGTAAAATTTTGTGGCATCTTTCAAAAATTCTCTCAAGAACCACTGGACAAATTCCTGACAAATATGGCACAAATCATTCTTACGTCAGGGGGATCACAGCACATTCACGTGAATGGTCAAGCTCCCTCCAAAGAGGAGACATTCTAGAAAGGCAATACTAGAAGTGGGGTCCATTAAAAATAGAACCACTTGGCCACAAACTTTAACTGGAAGCTTCCTGACATATTGTACATTAAACTTTCTGCAAGCCATGGTCCCCGGGGGATAGGGGACACAGTAGAGGATACTTTTTTACGGGGAATGTATAGGAAAAACCGTCTTGCCAAAAACAACAGGACTGTCGTTACTCATATCAATATGCAAGTACCCATAGGTTGTGCAGATTCAAATAAAGGTCTTCGGGGGAAAGGTGGGGTCACATTAGAGGTTCAAAGTTTTACATGGGAATATATAGAAAAAATCTTTAAAAATCTTCTTATCAGTAAAAGCAGGGCTATACATACTCGTATCATATGCAAGCACCTTCACATAGTGCAGATTGAAGTGTATGCAAATCATGCCCCCTGGGGTAGGTTTTAGTAATCAAAATTCTATTGGGAACATAGAGGAAAACAACTTTAAAAATCTTCTGAAGAACACCTTAATATGCAAACAACTTCAGATGGTGCAAATGTATGTTTGTTCAATTCAGGGACTCCAGGGGTAGGGTAGGACTACAGTAAAAGATCAAAGTTTTATATGGGAACATACAGGAAATTAAATAAAAACAGACCTGCTAATTCCCATATGCACCTACGTCTTGCATATTTATGAATAGAGACTTAATAGTTCTATTATCTATACGGCATTTGTAGAACAGAAGTTCTTTTCCGGAACAAAGTAGCTAAAGGTTCCTGATCTGAATCTTCGTCGGAAGGCCTCGATTTCCGTGAGTGAAAAAATGAAGGAATGCGAATTTGTATGAATTATCGTATTCTATTCAAAATGTATTTTTATAGATTCAGATATTACATGTGGCACATCTCTTAATCCACAAATAAATGATTGTATTAAATAGTCTACCAGGCCTACCGATAAACATATATACATGCGCATATAAGGCATCACAGGTTTTTCTCTATTTAACGCTGAAAAAAATCGTCATTTTTAAAAACTTTTTATAATAGCAATATGCCAACAAAAAAAATGTCTATAAAGTATGATTCTGTGACATGGCAGCCAGCAACTTATAACGACGCACTCTGTAAATAAATATAAAGAGAGAAAGTCATCAACATATTAGTTGAATCTTATCCTTGGTACCACAAACCAATCAGCTATGATCGCCCCCTAGCCTGCCTATTCTCATTGTGACACGATGTCGGGCACTCACTGATCATAACAATCTGATAAAGCTATCAGGAAATTACACCGCACCTCAAATGTTATCATTTTTATGTAATTGAAATTGAAATTTTTAACGAAATATTAGATCGAAACACTAGAATCTGTTCATACTTAATGTAGTTAGTTATTGTTTTATTTATTCAATTTATATATGTGATTTATTTCTCAAATTATTTCATTCATATTTTCATTATTTTGTTTTAGTTTCTATAGTTCTTATCCAAGGTGACAGGTTCTTGTCAACTGGCTAGTGCCATGTCTAGATGCACCCCCCCCCCCCCTTCCCGCTCGAGAATATGTTTCTGTCTTGCCTGTCAAGAAGTTTTTTTTCAATTTGTTGTCATACACGTATATCAAAATGTATGGGTAAGATAACTTTCATTTGAAGTCGGCGTGTCATAATAACAAAGAAATAAGCTCCATAGAGCTTGTAGACCGGCAGTTTGATATTTATTTATGATCGGTATTTTTGAGATGAGGCCTAGAATATGCAAATTGCACATGTATTTATTTTAACGATACTCCGATTGAATACGTGCAAAAATAGCAAAATACGTCCAAAGTATTTCTATTAACTTACATTATGATTTTCAAACGAATTCATTGAAAAACTGGGAAATTGTACATGTGTGTCATCTAATATTAAACAATGCGCACATGCGTGCACGTCAGTATTTACCTATGTCCATCAATAGCAGGTGGGCTTCTCAATATGCACCTATTCCATAACTTTCAAACCTTTTCATAATCAATAAAATCTGTTATTAAGTATTATACAAAGAAAATCAGAGCATGTGCATGAGCATGGTGGTGAGTACTCTTGACCATTCGCACAAGGTACAAATCCTATTACTGTATGTACACACAAGGATTTCAACGATGAACAAGAAAAGTGAGTCCAATAATATCAAGGCCACGAACAATATCACCTTTTATTCTGAATTTGGTTTTATTTTACGTCTCGTCGAGAATTTTTCACTCATACTGAGACCTCACCAGCTGTAGGTGAAGTACCACAAATTTAGACCTATGCTTAGCGCTCAGGGAAACCGATCACGGTGGCTCAGTGGTAGAGCTCTCGCCTCGTGAACGGAAGGTCGTGAGTTCGAGCCCCGCTCGGGCCGGCCGCGTCAAACCTAAGACGTTAAAATAGGTAGTGATTGCTCCTTCGCCAAGAGCTCGGCATTACGAAGTGAGAGTCACGGGTCTTTCGGATGGGACCTTATAAACGGAGGTCCCGTGTCGCAGCAGGTGTGGCACGTAAAAGAACCCTCACTGCTAAAAGCCATTAGTGCTAAGCATAGGTCTAAATTTGCAGCCCCGTCACCGGTAATAGTGACAGTCGCCGGATAGCTGAAAAATTGCTCAGGCGACTATAAATAAAAACAAACAAACAAACAAACAAACAAAAGCGCTCAGGGATCAGGGCAGTGGGGGTCCTTTAACGTGCCAACGCCTGCCGCGCCACGGGACCTGTGTTCATATCCGAAAGACCCATGGTTCTCACCTCTAAATGCGTTTGGCGAAAGAACAATCAATACCTACGTTTACGTCCATAGCGGGGCTCGACCTCACGACCTCCCGGTTACAAACCGGTCGCGGTAGCTCAGTGGTTAGAGCGTTTGCTTCGTAACCGGAAGGTCTTGAGTTCGAGCCCTGCTCGTGCCATGGCCACGTCAAACCTAACACGAAATAATAGGTAGTGATTGCTCCTTCGCCAAATGCTCGACATTTAGAAGTGAGAATCACGGGTCTTTCAGATATGACCTAAACAACGGAGGTCCCGTGTCACGGTAGGCGTTGGCACGTTAAAGAACCCTCACTGCTACGGCCGTGAGCGCTAAGCATAGGTCTAAATTTGTGGTGACGTCTCAATATGAGTGAAAAATTCTCGACGGGACGTAAAACAAACAATCAATCAATCAATCCCGGTTACGAAGCGAACGCTCTGCCACTGAGCTACCGCCACTTATACTATGTATACCTGTCATTTCGTTTTGCTCATTCATAAAAGAGTTATAAGTGTTCAAGTATTTTGAAAAGTATGCTGAACACTTTTAAAGGATCTGAAAATATACGTTTTACATTAATTAAGAAACATCTTTTGAAAACTGCAAGTGTTCTAAATCAACACGTGATTATTTTTTTTTGGGGGGGGGGGGGGGTTATAAATTACTTTGCACGTGCATTTACAAGTACTCACACAATACGTGATTTTTGTCATAATTATATTTAAAATGTACTATATCTTAGAAAATATTCTTTTCTCCTGGGCAAGAGGCAAAATGTTTAATTTGCATGATTATAATGAACAATGTGCCCTTTACCGAAACTGAAATTCATGACCACAGGATTCAGGTACAAGGGTGGAACTAGATTGGTCAAATCATTATGTACTCAAAATGCAATCTGGACATCAAGCAGACATAGTGTTTGCATGATTGCAATGTGAAATTTACGACCCCTGTGCAGCTTCCGGGATGGGGATTAGTTGACCAAATGTTGAAAACGCAATATATTGCAGAACCTTTTTATTCATGGACACCAAACAGGCTGTCTGTATGGTTATAAGGTGTAATGAACCAACCCTCTTTGAAAACTTTTCCATTTTAAATCGTTATGTAATGTGATAAAACTTACTCTTCTATAATAAAAGAATTCTAAATTATCTATTGTGCATGATAGAAATAGCAACACATCAATCATTTAAACCCTGTGAACATCCGGACTAGAATAGGTCCTTAATTCCCATTGCTTGTCGGAAGAGGTGACTGAATGGGACGGTTCTTTGGATGAGACCACAAAAACCGAGGCCTCGTGTCACAGCAGGTGTGGCACGATCAAGATCCCTCCTTGCTCAAAGGCCTTAAGCGCCGAGATACGCCTAAATTTTGCAGCTCTCCACCGGCAATGGTGATGTCTTCACGTAAGCGAAAAATTCTCGAACGGGATGTTAAATGATTGATTATGATTGATTAAATATTGTTTAACGTCCCGCTCGAGAATCTTTCACTCATATGGAGACGACGTCACCATTGTCGATGAAGGACTGCAAATGCAGGCCTATGCTCGGCGCTCATGACCTTTGAGCAGGCAGGGATCTTTTACGTGCCACATCTGCTGTGACACGGGACCTCGATTTTCAAATGTATTGGTCCCGTGGCGATCCGGGTTAGACGCTAGATTCTCAGCACCCCTTGCTTGTCGTATGAGGCGATTAAATGGGGCGGTCCTTCGGATGAGACCGCAAAAACTGAGGCCCCGTGTCACAGCAGGTGTGGCACGATAAAGATCCCTCCCTGATCAAAGGCCGTAAGAGATGAGAATAGGCCTAAATTTTGCAGCCCTTCACCAGCAATGGTGACATCTCTATATGAGTGAAAAATTCTCGCGAGGGCCGTTAAACAATGTATAATCAATCAATCAAACGTATTGCGTGAATAAATCGAGAAACAGGCCTTACGGATTTTTTTATGTTTACTCGTAAAGTGCTCATTCAACAAGTACAAAATTCATTTTTAAATGATCTGAATAGTACATTGGTTCTGAATTGACAAAACTGAGGTATAAAATTGCTTTTTCCTCCCTCACGCTTACAAATTCTTGTGGATTTTCTGTCTTCTCATCACGATATACCATAGTATGCGCGTGATCACCATAATACCAAGCAGAACGGTGACATATTTCCATACAGGCCACGTGATTTTCTGAACCATCAGAATGACTTCGGAGTCAAATTCCTGCGCCGTGCTGTTAGTGACTGGGTTTACCATATTACATACCGGAAGTGTACTGTTGGGTAGACATCTATATAAAAAGTGTGCAAAGTTTAATTACTAATATGAAAGAGTGAAGATAACGAACAGTGATCATTCTCAAAACTTCTATAAAGGATACAGAATTAAGAGTGGGACCAACATGGACCCATGGTTATACCGTGGGATCAGGTGTCTAGGAGAAGTAAGCATCCCCCGCCATGAGCCCTACATTTTGATCAGTTAACGCAGTAATCTATAGTCAAAATCAGTATGTAAGGAACGGCCTAACAATTGGTAAGAGACACGTCAGACAGTATTCGACCTAACGACGACAGGTAGAAATAGATACACAATAGAGCTTTATCATTAAACGTCACAAATACACACCATCCTTAACGCTATTTAAAATGAAACGAGCAAATATCTAGATTTTGAAGAATTCCGTCTTTTGAAATGGATTTTCAAATTTAAGTTAGGTTACCAAATGTGGAATTAAAGCCAGGTTTGTTAAAATACAGTTGTACTGATTAATAACAGGCCTTACAAGCAACGACAACGTTGTTACAAGTTTTACCAGTTGGAACCAACATCTACTCCCTCTGTAAGCTATCTAATTCTTTTTCACTTTTAAATTACTAAACACTGAAGGATAGCTGATACACACTTTTGCTTTGATTTGTTTTAAATTGAGATTTTAATATCGTTTAAGAAAAGATGAAGTTATCAATCTCATAATTCCTATAAAGAATACAATAAAATTAGAGTAAGGCAAACACGGATCCCTGGAGATACCAGACGTGGGATTAAATGCCTCGGAGTAATCATCCCCTGTTGAATCGCTAATTTTTTTAACGGTCGTGTCCGTTTTATAGTAATTTATTTCCCCTGTTTTTGAATTTATATTCTTTATATTCACAGTTACTTTCGCATACGACCAAAAGTACCAAAATAAGGCCCCCGTGGAAAACAGTGATTTTATATATATATATTTTTCATTTACTTGCTGTTGGTAATATGCAAAATTATTTATGCAACTGTATTGGATAATGAAAATTAGAATACATAATGGATTTCAAAATCAAAAATTAAAGCATTTCTTGTCTGTGAACAGCGATTATGCGACTTACTTAATTGGTGGTGCATCTTTAAATTCCAAGACAATTAGAGCTTGCAATCCGTAGAAAAAGAAAGATGCATATTTTCCCCAACTCAGCCATGATGGTGGAGTATTAAAAGCGCCACCTACAAATTTGGAACTCAATTTCTAGGCTCAAATATATAACTCAGTTGATTGCAAGCGATGTAATACAGAAATAAATAAATCTTTGTTTCCATATTGTGGAAATAGATTGGTCTATACTAAATGTCAGTTTATCGTATTCATGAAATAGGTTTTTCCTGGTTTCACTAAAGATCCTAATGTGAAGAGCAGATTGTAACAATAGAAAGATAAATAAAATATTATATTAAAAGTATCCTTGTACCCCACAACATCATTGACAAAAGTCCAAGGGAGACAATCATGACGGTCCATGGTGGCTGAAGGGCGGATCCAATAAACACGCCAATACTCTATAGGAGGTAAAAGTGAGTAAACAAATACATTTGTTCTCTAGAATGTAAAATTGATCAATAATTTAAAAAAGATAAAACAGTAAATGTTAAAATGGTCCGTCAAAAATGATGTGCAAACTTACAGGCTGTTACGAATAAATATTTTCGTACTTGTTTATTTCATCATCACTTTTGAATTTTTCTTGACAGATGAATACCTGAGCTGCAAGAACATCAACGATAAGAACTCCGGTGGACGCCAAAAATGCGGAGACGCCGTTGAGGTTAGCGACCCAGTATATGACCGCCATGTACAAGCATGGCTGAACAATGGCTAGAGGAATTTCACTGAGAAACTTAGACAGACAAAATGCGGATAATCTGTAATGGCGGAACTTCCGTTCACGGTTTATAACTTTAATTTCTTTTGGAACTGCAAAAAACACACAAAAAAATGTGGATTTTGTAACGTGTATACACAACTCACGTTGTAATTATAGTGAAAATGTTTTAAATGTTTTGTTTCTAAATGGATTGTCGATACAGTTAAAAACTTCTTACATGTAAGAATGGCGTCCAACAATGCAAAGAAGGCCCATTGTACAACAGTGAAGAAAAACTGAAAAAAGAGAAGTATAGAATATAGAGAGGTGAATACGTAATTACTTTAATGCCTTTCAAATTGTCGAATTTCGAATATCCAGAATTCTACTTTTTTGTTACAGTGACAGGAAGTGACGTACCAGTCCCATTCGGTCCATTACTTCGTTCTCCACTCTTTCTGGCCGCCACCAGATAAGCACACAAATGACTAGGATGTAAAGGTTCTGAATAAGACTGATTGGGTTCAATATTCTTCGTCGAGCATTGTGAAAATTTCGGCCCAACAGAACTCCAAATTGATGACAAAATGTGGTGTGGAACACAGAAGGGTTGGGTGTGGAATTCTCCAACAAAATTTCTACTTCTTCTAGGCAAGAAGGAATAATAGCAAGTTTGTTATTACAATACTAAATTCATGAAATATGTTTAATGGACAGTTACATGAATAAATCAAAAGTAATAGATATTATATAGTCATCAGCCTTTTTTACCGTTCTCAACGTGCAGCGACGTTTCATATTTCTTGGTACCATTTCCGTTTTTAGCATCATATTTGTGGTGACACGTGATTGGATATTTATTAAGGAAGGATTTACACTCCCATCCGGGTTCTTGTCTACAATACACAATACATGAAGTGATTTATCGTGGTTTCTTCATTTTCGCTGTTTTCGTTTTGGAACAAATCAATAAGATTAATTAATCAATGAATTATATTATTATGAAAGACTGACAAAAAATACATGTATGGGCCAAACCACTATATCCTAGGCATACGAAAGCGCTGAAACCAAAGTACTGATATACAGGTAATCAAGACCCAGGAGTATGACATAGGTATGTCCAGGGAGATGTGAGTACAATTCAACGAAGTATAGCATTGCTATTTAACGCTGTATTTCTAATACTGTATATATATAGACTGATCCACAGATTACAGAATTAGTTAGGGAGATTCGGGTGAAAATGAAACCATTTGTTTAACAAGTTATATTGAAAGGGATAAAAGAGTATTACAGTAAGTGATTGTAAATACCAGTGATTGCAAATGCATCTATTCAGCTGATACCTTGGCTTAAGAAACTATAATCAGAACTATGGAACAGACGTTTAGGAATCGGATCTATTTTAGTTCTTCCATATCAGATATTATGGATAAAGTTCAGTTTCTGAACAACGCGTTTACCTCCTTTTGTACATCTCTTGAACAATTTTTTCTTGAATTGGAGATCGATCATCTAAGGTGTCTTCACTCAACAACTCTACTACAATAAAAGTATTGAACCGATTCAAAATTAATATTTTATATGAAGAATTGTTTTACATTTTGTCATGCCTTCATTTTTAAGTAACTGATTTCAAGCATACAGATTTCATTTAGATGTCTATGCTAATACAAAATGAAACGCTGTACTTTTATTTACACAAATTTTAAGGGGAAAATGATAGTGGTACAACTAATAATAAGGTTGAGAGAGAGAGAGAGAGAGAGAGAGAGAGAGAGAGAGAGAGAGAGAGAGAGAGAGAGAGTGAGAGGAGAGAGAGAGTGAGAGAGAGAGAGAGAGAGAGAGAGAGGTGAGAGAGAGAGAGAGAGAGAGTGAGTGAGAGAGAGAGAGAGAGAGAGAGAGAGAGAGAGATGTTATATGTCACATATGAAGATGCAGCTATATTCAATCAGAAATTATTAGAATTTACAGGATCACGTGATCTTCAGGATGTCTTGCTATTTACTGTTATGATAAAAAAAAATATTGACAACTCAACTTGATGATAAACGGAATGTCTACAGTTTCTCCGCCGTCAACTTCCCATAGTTGCAGTATGTAGCAATATTCTATTATTACCTACATATACTATTTGTGCCTCACAACTGATTCGATCCGCGAGGGAATGTTGTGCGAATGATATTTTTAAGTCGAGGGAAGCTACTTACGAATAAGTTGGATCTTACAGAGGTTGCAAGAGTCTCGTTTGATAACAGCATTTCGCAAATTCTGTGGTCGTTATAACGTTCTTATTTGCAAACACAGCCTGTCATTAGCTCCAATGCTGTCTGATGCGTTTCATATGAAATTGTTAGAACGTTCTTTACATACTGATTTTAACTACGGATTACTTTGTTACCTCATCAAGATAGAGGACTCAAGGCGGGGTGTGACCGGTGAACAGGGCATGCTTACTCTTCCCAGGCACCTGATTCCATCTTGGTGTGTTTGGTGTGTTTTCGCTTCTTATAATCTGATTTATGATCACTGTTCGTTATCTTCACTTTGCATTGATTGTTATTAACAACAATGCCGCTGTCTATTGTGTTCGAAAAGTCTTGTATTCGATATGATAGGGATCCTATCAAAATGTGTGGAGCTTGCTACTATTATCAGGAAGCATTACGAGTTACAATAGGCTCTGCTCAGGAAAAACGTGAAGATAACGAACACTTATCAATGTAATAAACCCTGTAAAGAATAAAAATTGAGAACATGGCAAACATGGATCCTGGAAATGCTGATACAAGATCAGAAGGAGTAAACATTCCCTGCTGACCTGTCACACCACTGTGAACCCTCTATTTTGACTAGGAGGAATCTATAGTCAAAATCAGAATATTACAGAAACAGTCTACGAATAGTATGAAAATCACGTAGACAATGCTGAACCTAATGAAAGGAAAAGGCTAATGTACAAACAGTACTCAATATCGTAATTCCTGTGGAAAGTACAAACTAGAGTTTTGTATTTGCAAATGATGTCATTATGATGAACAGCGATTTTCAAGTTGTTGTCTTTAAACGAGACGGCTGAAATCCTTGCAACATTAATTTGTCAATAGTCTCTCCCGGTTAGAAATTAATCATACGCAGAACACAATCTTGTGTATCGAATCCAGTTGATAGTGAATATCATTACATAAATGTGATAAAATAATGATGGAGAATTGAGGTCATCCCTTTTTTCATCACGTTTGTTTGTTTGTTTGTTTGCCATTAACCCTGTATTCAGTAAAACATCAAATATGAAACAAATGTGGAAGATTATGTGGTATCTATCAATTCGAGTTCATTGAGATATATCGAGTCACACCATGAATGAAAATGAATATTGTTAATAAATAAAATGTCGATGTATTTAAATTATCTAATATTTTAATACAGTTATAGATAAAATGCCCTCGATATATCGAAATGTTGTGTTTGAAGGCCACAGCAAAATATGTTTTCTCTCATGTAGACTTTTTAAATAAGAATACAAAATCAGGTCAGATATTTAATGAGCTCAGTCTGTATCAGTAATAATTCTAGCAGCCTGTTTGAAGAGTTGCATAGATAATATCAATGAGGAACTCCAAGAGCTTTGTAATATCAACTTCAGAGTATTCGTGCGTAGAATCAGAATGGTTGTTAAGAACGTAATTGTTTGAATGATTAGTTACAAGAAATGAATACTTCGAAGTGTTGTTTCTATTGATGAAGCAGCTATCTTTGATGTCAGAATGTCTGGTCTATAATTTACCCTGAGGAATGGTCGTCTTAAACACTTGTATTGTTTGATGTTGTTGCTTTTGGGAAAGTTCTATGATATCAAATTAATAAAAGTTCTAAAAAGAATTCTTGGGAATCCATATTTGATTTACACAATTCCTTTGTTTATATCGTGACACTGTACAGCTGAACTTTCTTGTGAAGATAGGAGTTTAGTAGAACATTTACTGCATCCTGAAATGTATCTATGCAAGGATTGTTTGTAAAGTTTTGAATAAAGGTACGGTAACCCAAATGCCTTCGTGCCATTGTCTGAGATATCAACTGTAAAACTGAAACGTGGTTTTGAAGAATGTTGTACTTTGAAAGTGAACTTTGGGTATATGATATGGGATTATGGCCACGTTCTTCAATAATACCGTTGTACTAAAGAGCCTTAGAAACAAAGACAATATTGCTACGAGCTTTCCCGGCTGCAACCAGTACATATACCTTATGCAACCTTTATAATTCTTTCATCACTGGTCTACTGAATATAGAATGATATATGGTACGTGGCCGAGTGTTTAGAGCATCGGGCGCAAAATCACAAAGGCCTCTCACCTCTGTCGGCGCGTGTTCGAATCTCGGCCGCGGCGTTTATGTGAGCAAGTTTGCTAGTTTACTTGCGGAAGGTCGGTGGTCTCTTCCCAGGTACATTGTATCTGGGTTCTCTCCTCCACCAACAAAAACTGGATAACTGAAAAGTTGAGTGTGGCGGAAAGCAATAAATAATCAATCAATCATATATGGTACGCTTTTTTAACGTGTCTATACGAGATTTTAATTACTATGTTTATCTTATACTCTCTATCCACTTTGACAGTATCAAGGTCTTCCCCTTCACAAACAGCCACAATACAGAATAGAGATAACGTTCTATTGCTATTTGAAATAGTGATAGTGTTGTGACTTGCTATTGTGATCAGGAAATATTGTGATTTTCAACAGTACTGTGATTAACTGCTGTAATCAGAAAGATGTATCACTAGAAATAGTACTGATGTCAAACAGTGTTGTGTCTTACTGTTGTGGTCAGCAATAATTGTTATGATTACATGTCGTCACTTGTTATTGTCATTTACAAAAGCAATACGATCCGATTGTTTTGTAATTTACTGTTGTAATCAGGAAGTACCTATTTACAAAGGTACTGTGAATAACCATAGTACATGTAAACGGGAAGTAAAGTAAAATAGTACATGGTAAACGGGAAGTAAAGTAGAATAGTACATGTAAACGGGAAGTAAAGTAGAATACTACATGTAAACGGGAAGTAAAGTAGAATACTACATGTAAACGGGAAGTAAAGTAGAATACTACATGTAAACGGGAAGTAAAGTGTCGTGAATTAGAATTGCATTATGATCACCTTTAGTTCTTTACAATATCATTTGACTGGGTGATTTACAATATCATTGTGACCAGAAGGTGTCGTGATTTACAATATCATTGTGACCAGGAGGTGTCGTGATTTACAACAGCATTGTAACCAGGTGTCGTGATTTACAACAGCATTGAGCTCAGTGTCGTGATTTACAACAGCATTGAGCTCAGTGTCGTGATTTACAACAGCAATGTAACCAGGTGTCGTGATTTACAACAGCATTGTGATCAAGGTGTGTCGTGACTTATTCTTGTGACCAGGAAATTTGATTTTCAAGGATACAATAATTAAGATGTAGTGTGCAAGTAATTCGAAATGGCATAAGCTGTAAATTGCTGAAACTTACACATATAATCTGCGGGATTGTACCCTGCTGGTGTAAATAGCTCTAATTCCTTCAGGAAAGTTGGAAGCTTATCTGCTGTTCCATAGTAAGCTATCTTTAAAATGGAAAGGTGAAGATAACGAACAGTGATCAATCTCATAATTCCTATAAAGAATATCAAATAGAGAGTTGGGCAAACACGAATCCCTGGATATACCAGAGGGAGGATCGGGTGTCTAGGAGGAGTAAGCATCCTCTGTCGACCAGTCATATCCGCCGTGAGCCCTATATCATGATCAAGTAAACGGAGCAATCCGTTTAAAATTAAATAAATTGAAAATAGAATACTGCACTGAATAATGTCGAAATTCTCAATAATGCATAAAGGGTCTCTCTACTGAATTCTTAAATTTTATTGAGTGTCAAAGCTACGTTTATGATAGCAAAGACTCGCCATATCTTAATTGTTTAGCATCCTTAATTTTCATTAATTGCATTTAGAACATCCTTACATGACCGCTGTACAAGAAGAGTTGGTTATGACAGACGCTGTAGAAGGCACTCGGAGCTGCAGGTATTGATGCTATGACGATTTTGTCAAACTTTTCGGCATAGTGACGTAATAACTTCAGAAAATCTATGGCATCCTTATAGTCCATTGCTGTTACAGGATCCTGTTACGAGGTAGCAAATAGTTAATTATATATATATATATATATATATATATATATATATATATATATATATATATATATATAAAGAGAGAGAGAGAGAGAGAGAGAGTGTGTGTGTGTGTGTGTGTGTGTGTGTGTGTGTGTGTGTGTGTGTGTGTGTGTGTGTGTGTGTGTGGTTTATATATATGTGTGTGTGTGTGTGTGTGTGTGTGTGTGTGTGTGTGTGTGTGTGTGTGTGTGTGTGTGTGTGTGTGTGTGTGTGTGTGTGATGTATGTGTGTGTGTGGTGTATGTGTGTGTGTGATGTATGTGTGTGTGTGTGGTGTATGTGTATGTGTGTGTGTGTGAATCTAAGTCTGTGTATATTTGTATTGATACTGTACACCAGACCTACGTGTATATCCACCAGGATTCTGACATCACGTGTCTCGTAAGAACGCGTTGCGTGTTGCGTAGGTTGCGTTTGGTGGGTTGCGTTTGGTATGTGTGTCTTGCCATTGTATGGTCTGGACAGGCTCTTGGTTTTGAATGTAGTCAATGAGGTAAAATTTGGTAACATTTATTTATGCTTTTATACTTAATGATATTTTGATTTTATCAAGAAAAGTTAATTCTATCATGTTCATTTACTCGATATTCTTGTCATGTCTGTGTGTGATTTTATGTCGTGTGTCAATGTGTACGTGTTTGAGGTTTGTTGTTTCTAATTGTACATTCTTTGGGTAATCTTTGAATTGGTGTCATACTGATTGATAATAATAGTGCTAAAATAAACTTTGTGAACAGTGCTATTTTTCCGGTAACAACAGCAATAAAGCATGCCTAGGAATATGAGTTTTTTATCTGGGTTAGAGTAGGTCTTCAGTGCCCCTTGAGTATCGTAAGAGGCGACTAAATGGGGCGGTCCTTCGGATGAGACCGCAAAAACAGAGGCCCGTGTCACAGCAGGTGTGGCACGATAAAGATCGCTCCCTGCTCAAAGGCCTTAAGCGCCGAGCATAGGCTTAACTTTTGCCACCGGCAATGGTGACTACATATCAGTGAAATATCTTCAAGCGGGACATAAAACAATATACATTCAATCATTTTCCGTTGCTCAGAAAAGTTTTTTGATTCCCTTTACATTCAATATGATTGTTTTTTCGTAATATATATTCATTGATTATCTAAATTATTCAAATATATGTTATAACGTTGCATTTGCCAAACAGAAAAGGGACATTTTCCAATGCAATATTTTGTGAAAATCGGACCGAATACAGTAATGTTTCTTGAATAGATACTATATATTTTTAAAATGCTTGTTACTGCTTACGTCTATGATAAGAACCGATGGGTTCAGAAGTAATTCACAGGCAAGACTTGTCCTTTTTCGCGCAGGAACAGAAAGGAATTGGATCACTGTAAGAAAAAAATGTAATGTTAATAATAAGATGAAGAAGAATAAATGAGGCTGTCCTTCGGATGAGACCGCAAAACCTAAGGTCCCGTATTACTGTAGGTGTGGCACGTTAAAGATTCCTTCCTGTTCAAAAGTCGTAAACGTCGTGCATACGCCTCAGTGCCCCTTGCTTGTCGTAAAAGGCGACTAAATGGGGCGGTCCTTCAGATGAGACCGCAAAAACCGAGGCCCCGTGTCACAGCAGGTGTGTCACGATAAAGATCCCTCCCTGCTCAAAGGCCATAAGAGCGGAGCATAGGCCTAATTTTTGCAGCCCTCCACCGGCAATGGTGATGTCCCCAAATGAGTAAAAAATTCTCGAGAGGGATTTTATATACAATAGACAATCAATCAATGAACTGAACATACCATAATTACTTTTCAGAGAAAATTTGACAGAGGAATTTATATGTATATACTTGACTTACTCAGGTCTTTGAATTCATCGAGTTGGCATAGGTCGATCACGTGACGCAGTTTAAACTCTATGTCTTTTGTGGAGATGTTGTGGAGTCGGAGAATGGCCGAGTACTAGAAAAATGATATCATAACTTAGCAACTAAATAACCGTGCATTTCTAATTCACTGTGATGTAAGTATCAAAGGGTTTACTAGTGTTTAAAATGCCTGTTAAGGTAGAAAAGAAAACTTTAATCCCGTTTCAGGCCCTTCGTAACGATTTTCAGAGGGGAGAAAACGAAAGACAACCAAAAAAGATAAAGAAATAAAAAATAATAATGATGATAAAGGAGTAATCAAAATTTAAAAAAAAAACAAAAAAAAACAAAAAAAACCAAACAAAAAAAAAAAACAAACAAAAAAACATGTTTTCCAAAAAATACGTCACCGCCTTCCACGGGTCTAATATTTGAGGGTTAAACTGCAGAGATCTACCAATGTCTTAAGTATTCCTTAAGTAGTCATATTCCTCAATCGCCCTACAGTTATCACATAACATTATGCAACAACCATAATTTTAACAAACGATTGGCTGCATTATACTGTATAGCCATATTACTATGATAAAATTAAGCTTTCTTGTGCAGGTATTCACCAGGAGCTTGTTATTACTGTGGTCACCACACAAAGAGTTGTAATGAAAATCGTAATTTCCCTCGCTAGCTGAACATAACGGCGTAACCTACAATTTAAGTAAAAAATTTACGTCACCGTAATAGTGATCAAAATCTGTCCGAAAAGCTTGATATCTAAACACAGAACAAGATTATGAAATCTTTAGAAACAGTTCGAACTCCCGAGCATTTCAAATTTATCCTTGCCCCACAAAATGACACCTAAAAAAGGGTTGATCTCTCTGAGTTAGAGGACTTGGCGAACTATGTTAATGTACCATGTACATCACAGGAGCGGTCAACTAAGGTGTGAACAATGGACTAATATTTAGTTAAGACAGCTTTGTCGGTGTGGATTTATATATGATTTGGCCGCACCTCGTAAATCAAACGCACCCAGGTGCCATTTCATAACTGTCAGGCAAACACGAGTGGCTATGATCCACCTTTATAAGATAGCATACACTCTGTGACGTCCTACATTTTATTCTCGTTCGTGCAGTTATTTTACAGTGCGCATTTGATTCGAGTGCTAAATATTTTAGAGCTCGTAATCCTGTCAGCAAACGTTTTCTGTTTGTGTATTATCTCCTTTAAAATACTTGACTACTTTGAAGGATCTCTAGAGTAGTATGAAAATCCTTAGTAAGCTTGATAAACAACTACTGACATTTGATAGGACACCTTTGAAATATAACATTGTACCATATATGTTTTATAGGACTGGGGCCTAATAAGAAACTTATGTTGTAGTTATCCCGTGGGGGGTCAGGATTAGAATAGATCTTCAATACCCCTTGCCTGTCGTAAGAACGACTAAATCGGGCGGTCCTTCGGATGAGACCGGGGGGGGGGGGGGGGGGGGGGGGGGGGGGGGGAAACCGACGTCCCGTGTCGCAGGAGGTGTGACACGATAACGATCCCTTCCTGCTCAATGGCCGTAATCGCCGAGCAAAGGCCTAAATTTTGCAGCCTTTCACCGGCAATGGTGACGTCTTCATACAAGTGGAAAATTCACGTTAAACAGTATACAATCAATGAATTTATAACTGTTATTAACGTAAGGTCCTTATAAGTCTGCATGGTAAGATGACAGGAAACATGTTTACGCCAAGTAGTAATGTTGAAGGTGTGTTATGATAAAACTGGAGTAATAAGCATCCTCGATTTCTCTTCTCTGCTATTCCCCAGATACCATAGATGTCATTTGTTAAGAAAGATAAGGTACAAAAATATTTTAACTGATTCTGCTTATGAATTTTTTGAAAAATTGTACACACCATCATCTACATTTTCAGTTACTGAGTTTTTGTATCCGGCCTAATTCCTTGCCGAGTATCAATGTGCCTATTATAGCACATTATATCGACCCATCAGTGTAGCCAATCCATTTTACTGCACGTGCCGTTTCGCGTTTTACCACTGACTCACTTTTATTTCTTATGGAAATCAACATATTGCACATATTATTGTACCTTGAGTGTTTCCAACACTGTCAATGTAGGCAGATGTAAATCGGTAGCTTGCACTAAGTTCACTTCCGCTCGGGTGTGTTCGATTGGTGTTCCACAGAACAATACATCCCCAACGTATGGTTTCAGTTGTCCCGCCAAAGTCTCGACTAATGTTGTTTTTCCAGCACCTCAGAAGAAACAGTAAAACGTCAGTTGCATAATAATCATTAGCGATTGTTGTGTTTCTAATGCTCTTAGAAATGTCTTTTTCTTGTAATTGAAACACAATATGGGGAATAGTAGTATATTAAAAAAACGAATGGTTGGTTAGTTGGTTGTATATTGTTTAACGTCTCACTTGAGAATCTTTTACTCATACAGAGACGTCAACATTGTCGGTAAAGGGCTGAAAAAATTTAGGCCTATGCTCGGCTATCACAGCCTTTGAGCAGGGAGGGATTTTTATCGTACCACACCTGCTGTGACACGGGGCGTTGGGGTTGGGGTTAAGGGGGGGGGGGGGAGGTTCGGTCTCATCCGAAGGACAGTCCCATTTAATCGCGTCTTACGACAAACAAGGGGTACTGTATTTTAACCTAGATCCCCACGAGAGGATTAATATCTACCAGGAAAATCAATTATCAAATGAATGCATATTTTCAGTCATTAGGTAGAGCGCTCGCTTCGTAACCGGGATCGAGGTCATGAGTTCCAGCTCCGCTCGTGCTTTGGTCAAATCTAAGACGTAAACATTTGCCGAACAGTCGGTATTTAGAAATGAGAAACGGGTCTTTCGGATATGACCTTAAAAAGGGAAGTCCTGTGTTACGACAGGCGTTGGCACGTTAAAGAACCCGCACTGCTACAGTGGTAAGCGCTAGGCATAGATACTTTACCTACAACTGGTGACATTACAATATCAGTGAAAAATTCTCAACGGGACTTAAACAAACTACCTCAATATATTCAAGTCAAACGGGGTCAAAAGGCATCGCCTCTGTTGCTAAAAGAGATATTAATGATAACAATTAAGTACAATGACTCTTAATTTTGTGTGTCCTGCATAGAAAAGACCATGCCTCCTTGCCTTTTTTTTTCTCTTGCCTTTTTTTTTCTTTTACCTTTGATGTTGGTTACTTTTTTTTTTCTTTTTTTTTTGTGTGTGTGTATTTTTTTATTTGGTGCCTTGTTTGAAAGTTGTTTTCGTTCACTCTCCCCACATTTACCACGCATATAATTTCACCAGAATGTAAACTGCATTTCATTTATCGGACATATAAACTATTCAATAAACATGCATACCGATTGTTGTACGTTACATCTTACCTTTTGGACCAAACACTCCCAAAATTTCCTTGGACTTCGCCACGCCACTTATGTTTTTAAGCACATGCATTTGCTGCAGACTTATATTCAAATTCCGAAAAAACAAGTTCTTTCTCCATTTCACCATATTTCTCCATTACCAGCGTTTTTCATACACCGTCCAAAATTGCGGAGTAAATAAATGACCCTACACGGTCTAAGCTAACCAGTGAATAAATTTGCCTTCATTATCAGTCCTGTATATTGTCGGTGACATAAAGTACTTTAAATTAAACGAGAGTGATTCTTGAAAATAAATGTAGATTTTACGATACTCAATAAATCATCTTCAATGATCCATCATCCCCCCCTGTTTTCGGGATAACGAGGAATCATCTGTTTGCTGTAAATTTGGGTGCAATTCAAATTCTATTTACCAACTATTCGTTAATTCTTAGTCTAAATAAACTTTATAAGCTGCTTAAGTCACCGCGACCGCGGGACTGTCTTTGAGGCAAGATCTTTTTTCTAAAGATTAATAGAGTCTTGGATAGTGATTGATTTAAAGTTTTTTTGTTGAAGAACAAATGATTTAGGTACACCAAACTCTTGTGCCTTATGCATTACGCGTTCATAGTAGAAAAACTGCGTTATAATTTCCACTTTAAATTAAATCAATATCTAAAGAAAATGTATTCGTTGCCATCTTACCAAAGATGTCAGACATCCCAAAAACGGAAGTGTATTTCAACATCAGAAAATTGCACATCTTCAATAATATAAACAGCAAAATCCAAATATATAATGGTATTCTACCAAACTGCACGATGTAAAGAAGAGATCTTGTCTGAAAGAATTTGTTCTTTTATTTGCATAATTCTGTGAAAGCTGAACTTCATCGTTTTGATCATTGTCCCACTTATGATATATATATATATATATATATATATATATATATATATAGAGAGAGAGAGAGAGAGAGAGAGAGAGAGAGAGAGAGAGAGAGAGAGAGAGATGTATTTTTCAGCAGAGAGGATGTAAGCCCTTGTTTCTACGGTTGTTTTCCTCAACAAATTGCTATACATTTTTGTACATCCTATAGACAGTCCTTTCTCTTAAAAAAAACCGAAAAGCCTTATAAAATTATATAAAATGTCAGTTTAAAGTTTACAATATCGTATATAGGTCCATGTATGTGGGAATGTTAGTACATATTATCAATGTGTTGAGTAGTTATAAAACTTGTCGCTATTTTTTAATATATACTTTATTACATAATGAGGCCAATAAATAGTTATATAATTGTATATATCATTATATAATTGTGTGTGTGTGTGTGTGGGGGGGGGGGGGGGGGGGGGGGGGGGGGGTATTTGTGTGTGTGTGTTATATAATTGAATTAATGACGCGGTATAGTATATCAAGCGTAACTGATTTCTGCAATTCCTTTTAAATTTCTGTCACGTTTTTTTTTTTTTTTAATTTAAGTCTTATACAACAGTGGAAGTCAAATCAATAATTTGAATCATATTCCATTCATATACACCGAAGGCGGTAGCCGTCAATTCCTAGACGATCACATAGGTAGGGATTGCTCCTTCACCAAACGATCGGCATCACGGATCTTTAGGATAGGAGGTGCCGTGTCACGGTAGGCGTTGGCACGTTAAAGAACCCCCACTGCTACGGTCCTGAGCGCTAAGGATAGGTCTAAATTTCTGGTCCTCATTTACAGCAGGTGGCGTCTCAGTTTGAATGAAAAATTCCTCAAATGGGACGTACAACAAACGCACTCAACAATTACAAGATACCAATTGTTTTTTTTTTTCATCTAAAATCAAAAGTTGAAGCACCTCACATTACCTGCTTCAGAGGGGTCTAGATATAATTGAGAACTTTTGATCAAGTGTGACTCCGACTGTCAACAATAGAAAGCATGGCTCCCACGAACAGTCGTAGTCACAGATCTCGCGAATATTACTCACATCTGTCTAATAACCGAACCACAAAAACAACACTTGTAAATATTTTGTATATATACTTTATTGACTGACTAAAAGTTGTAAACACAAAAAGTTATCTTAATGGGTTTTTCTTAAAATGATAAATACAGAACTGCATGGACTTGTGGTGGTGTACATATTTTGAATCTATGAAGTGAATATTTATTATGTAATAATTTCAATTTGAACAAAATACGAAAAATCATAATAATAATTTGACATAAATAGGTGATCGAAATGAGTATCTATAATAAATGTTAATTTCTATATATCATAGAGTATATGTAAAACCAAGGGAAGAACACCGGATCGTGCAGGACCTACACACACTGTATCAAATAAAAACACAACACATGATCTACGTATTTTTCTTTGTTAATGATAAACAGCACACTTGTTTTTTCCCAATATTATAACTCTGAAAAAAGGGGTACCTCTATGGTGAAAATAAAGCATTCTTGTTTTAAACTTCAAGCCAGTTTTACAAATTGATTTAACGACTGAAAAATATCTATTATGTCATATGCATAATTACCAAATGCTTCGCTTTACGTCTGTGGGCTGTTAACGATAAACACTTTAACAAGTTTGGCGGGAAATTATATGGATTTACTGTGTAACATTTTCACAATGTTTAAAAATTCTCTCTATTGCTCTTTTCATATTTTCTGTTAGGAAAGAGAATAAATGTACAAAAATGAATTAAAAAAAATAATAATAATAGGAGTGACACAAATGCTCCAGTCCAAGGCCTTAACGCATGCAAGTACTTTGCCTCATTGATTCTCACAGTATCTTTATTTCCAAAAATTTCATCTAAAATGTTCATGCATGACTGCGATATTATGAACAGAAATGATGAATTCGGTTGTTTGAAAGTTTCTTATTCCAAGGGGTGTAACTCTGCTAAATTCATCGACCGCAAGTGGATAAATTGAGCTGCTTATTCTCAGTATATATATATATATATATATATATATATATATATATATACATATATATATATATATATATATATATATATATATCATATTTCAGTTGAATGCGGAAGTATCGACAGGAAACAGAATTATGACAGAAAGCCTCAGCCATTTTATGATGGCAACATAAAAAAAAAAAAAAAAACACCACCAAATATGAAAATGTGATGGTTTTAAACGACATGTGAATTCATTTTCTAGAAGCCTAATTTATTCAAACCCCAGTTTTTTGTAAATGTATACACAAATATACAATATGCATGCAAGGGCACCAAATTTGCTCCTTGAAAAGTTTTAAATTCTTTAACTGATCTGCACATACTTGAATATATACTAAAAGATCCTGGACGATTTTTTCAGGAAAAATGTACGTTGTGTGGTAAAGCTAAATGATTGCTATGAAAAAAACATGCATGTTGTACACTGTAGACTACATATAATACTGAACACGCCCACACAACAGTAACACCAAAATGAGACCTGCATTTCATTTCATATGTATCAAAAAACAAACAAACAAACAAACACATCTGAATCTGAGTTCCTTGTTTTGTATTGTAAGTAGCATGCTACCTTTGGATTACTGATGCTCCAGAGACAGACTTAAGAAATGCATAGACAGTGTACATCAACTGAAATGAAAATTACACTTGGACCTTTTGAATTCAGAATTGGTATCTGTGTTACCTCCAGTAAAGACTTAAGTTGCAGGTTTTCCCCTTAAGTCACAATGGTATATCTACAATGTAATACTGGGACTGAAATCAATGATAAATGTGGTTTTCTAATTAAAATCATGGATCTTGAGTTCAGAAGATACAGCTATTCTAGAGGATCACACTGTGATGAACATCCGGCAATTAAAAGACACATGATGAAAAACTGAAATGACACCTGGTGGGAATTAAAAAGATGTGTGATTACAAATTTAAAATCTTTGAATCCCCCCCCCCCCCCACTTCGAGATTATTATTTGCAGTTGCAGTTGTGATATACTAAGTATTACTTCCTAGTATCTAGTATAGATGAAACACCCTCCCCCCTTTCCTCTGGAAAAAAAAATTACATGGGTAGACCCTGTGAAAAAAAAATTTCTGGATCCGAGAATGAACACAGAAGTTTCTGCCATTTATATATCTGCATGGTTCTAACTGTATAATAATCAGATAATTATCCAATTATTATTAGCATTTACCATATTTATTGCCTTGCACGACCCTGATGAGACAGTATTCAAATGACTTTACAAACATTCACAATCTGTTTGTGTACCATACTGCGGAACATCCAGGTCAACATGGATTACTAGTGTTTAGTGAAATGATAATCTGACATTTCATGACTCGGGTCTTTTGTACTACATACTACAGAACTATTATAAAATACCAAACAATATTGCACAGTGACCAGAATGCAGGCATGCACCAAATGACACATGAATTAGAGGTAAGTCACGATTTAAAGAGAAACAGAATGTTCAAAATCAAAATTACATTAATACTACATAAGACTGAGTGTGCAACAAGCACACCTCTTATCACACACCTCTTACAACACACCTCTTATTACCATGTGTAAATGTTTTCTCATGGCAGTATGTTTAAATGGCATATCAACCAAGTCTCTTCCAATCTGCATAAACTTTATTTTCACAGAAAACATGTCTCTTGTGCTGTTCTGTACAAGATGGCTGTTGTCATACATAATATCACACCTTCAAACCATCACCTTAATTCACTGAGATATGGTAATGATTGACATCAGATGAAAAGATAACCTCACACAGAATTCCTCACACTGAAGTGTGCTTGTACCCGTTTTGATCCTCGATTCGATTGCAACAAAGGGCCACGACTATTGCAACCAATCCAACCAGAAGGACGCCCCCCGCCACAAGCCCCACAATGATGTAAATTGTCCAGGCACTCATTCCTTCTACCTCTTCATTTGCTTTTCCGGGCTGGAAAACCTGAAATGGGTTTTTGCTGGTTGATATTTTGTTGTCTTCTGGCAAAGGAGTTGTTGATAGGAATGGCAAAATGGGTTCAAAATTATCTGAAAGGAAAAAGAACGGCTTTAGATACTTACATGCACATTTAAATAGATATGCAATTGTTAATTGCGATTATGATTGGCATACATTCAGTAAAGAGATAACACCAGTACAGGTTACGATACATACGGAAAAGTCGTAACAACCCCAATTTTGTGAATTTGACAAAAAATTAAATCATGTTGATAAATCAAATAATGAAAACGAATTTGAGGAAAGGTTAGAAAGCATGAAAGCTAGGCCAAGGGTACCTGTAAATGCAAAACAAAACAAAACGAAAACTACCGAAATGAAACAAAATATAATGAAACAAAACGAAGTCAAATCAGAATGAAATCTAATGAAACAGAACAAAATGAAACAAATTGTAAAACCAAACTCTTCAATTAAAATATAAAAAAAAAATGGTAACATATGGACAGGCATTTCAGGCCCCTGTGAAAGTTGCCACACATTAAGTGCCTCTTCTTTCATGTCGTCTTTCGGGTTGACTGGAACATTTGTGGTCCATCGGTTAGCATCAAACACTGTTTGAAGAAGCCGATGTCCGAGAGAGTAGAAAGCAGGAACACATGCAACACCTTATTTTATCACTAACGGCTGAGGTGTGAGTACTTTCAGGTCACTAAAACAGACAGATGGATAGGTAAAAAAAAATGTTTCCCAGGGACAGTACGACTCCATCAATTGTAGGGTATATTACATCAACAGTCAAACCTCATTATCTTGAACTCGACTGGGCCGAGAAAACAAAATTCAAGATATCCAAAGGTTTTTCCCAATAAACTGGTGTCAGATCTTTGAAACACACACACACAAACACACATACATATATATATATATACACAGTTCCATTAATGCTACACGTTTGTTTGTAAACATAGGTATAGCTGATTTGGATCTAATTCAAAATTATAATTGAAAGACCAATGACATGATGACATGATGATCTAATAAAGCATCTCGGGGAGTCTGCTATTCAGCAATGATGCTTTTTCATATCAATGAATATCACTCACAACGGAGAATATGTCGAATTATTGGATTAACACACCTAACAATGATTTAAATTATCCTGAGCCAGCCAAAGGTTAGCTGGAGAAAGTTTTCCTTCCTGGCCATACCAAATGTAAATGGTTGCAACTGTGAATTATAGCTAATTATTAAGTTTTCATAAAAGTATAGAGGTTGCCCCACTTACAATAAAGGCAAATAGAAAGAATTAAGGAGGTTTTTTTCACTGCAAGATGGTAGACAGGGTATATAAGCTAAGGCAATGTGTTGATGTTTGTTTTATGTTACATGTATTCAGAGCACCCCTCTGACTCAGACTCGGGTCATTCAATCGTAAGAGTTCTCCCTCTTAGTTTATCAATGTTTGGAATTGTACGGTTTCTTCTAGCCAGGCCATCCCCATCTCAAACATGAGACCATGTGTGAATGGTTTCATGTGTGTGTGAAGAGAGTGCAGAAAGCGTTGCTTGGGTTACAACAAAATTTTCATTAAAGGTAAGTCTTACAAAAGTCTGGATATCTAAAGGGTGGGTTGGATTTCAACAGTCAGTGACTTGTAAGATTATCCAAAGGGTGGATTGGATTTCAACAGTCAGTGCCTTGTGAGATTATCCAAAGGGTGGGTTGGATTTCAACAGTCAGTGACTTGTGTGATTATCCAAAGGGTAGGTTGGATTTCAACAGTCAGTGACTTGTAAGATTATCCAAAGGGTAGGTTGGATTTCAACAGTCAGTGCCTTGTGAGATTATCCAAAGGGTAGGTTGGATTTCAACAGTCAGTGCCTTGTGAGATTATCCAAAGGGTGGGTTGGATTTCAACAGTCAGTGACTTGTGCGATTATCCAAAGGGTGGGTTGGATTTCAATTGTCAGTGATTTGTAAGGTCATCCAAAGGGTAGGTAGTCAGTGACTTGTGAGATCATCCAAAGGGTGGGTTGGATTCTGAAGTGAATGATATGGTAAGAGATCCTATACCTTCTAGATATGCATTCCAACTATTTTAAGATATAAAACCTAACAGTGAACAAAATGACAATCAGCCTATTATCAGAGACTGAAACATATCCAAACCTTCATTGTTATCAAAGATAACAGGATTAATGGTGTTGCTGAAGCCGAGATCGGTGAAATCCCTGTCGATGACAACCCCGTCATTTTTGTTCATCCTGTCCAGTTCTTCCTGTCGTTTCTTCTCTCGTTGCTGCTGTTTCCGTTCCCGTTCTCGCTGACGTTCCTTCTTCTTCTTCTTCTTATTCTTCTTTTTCTTCTTCTTGTTTTTCTTTTTCTTCTTTTTGTTCTTCTTTTTCTCCTTTTCCATATTGTTTCCACTTCCTCCTTGTAGAAAAAGATAAAAAAAACCACCTACTCAGACACTGATTACTCAACAAAGCCTACTGTAATTACAGTCAAAACTGCCATAACGACCCACCCACTGTCTTACGCGACTCACTGTCGTATGTGACCATAAAAAATCCCCCCCAACACGTTATCTTATATATTGTACCTGTATTAAATGACCACCTGTCTAATGCGACCAACGACCATGATTTTTACAATGTTTTTGAGTATTTTCATAAAATTTTACCTTTATTCAACGACCATACTATTAAAACCATAGCACTTGATATTCATAATAACAAACTCCAAATACATGTACAGTTCTCTGTTGTACAAATTATTTCAGTATATTATTTCCTAATGCCTTTACAACAGAAAATAAGCCACCTGTATTAAGAGAGCACCTGTCATATGTGACCTTTTCTCCATTCTCCGTTGGATGGTCTCTTAAATACAGGTTTGATTGTACAGTAAAAACAGTCTAACCTGACACCTGTCCAACTTTGTTTCACTTCCTAATCTGACACCTGTGCAATCTGTTTCACTGCCTAATCTGACACCTGTTACACTGCGCATTATGACCCTTTATTTTCATTCTCAATTTCAGTTTTTCATTGTTTAATGCACTATTTATTCCAACACAGTATGTATTCCAACAAAACAATTTGTCTCTCAGTGCAGGTCGGATTAGACAGGTCTCACTGTAATAACATGAGATGGGTTTTTTTTTTCATTTTCTGTTGTTAATTCAAACAATATTTTTTAACATATAAGTGAATGGGATTGGGCAGCAGACACAGCTTTCTTCAGCCCTCATTGCATCAGTATTTCTACACAAAATACACTTGATTTTGAAACTAAAGCATAGCTGCTAATTTTGGTAGGCAAATCATTACGAAAAGAATTGTTTATCATATGTTGGCTTCTGAAGATAAACTAGTATTGCAGATTTTGTGTGGAAATACTCTTAATATACTATGGTTTCACATTTTTTTTAAATACAGATTTTCATTGTTTTCATGGTTGTGCCAAATCACAAAATCAAATGCTCAATGAAATACAATTTTTGCTTAATAAGGAAAAAACATAAAGTTCCCCTCAATGAAAATTAAGATTATCACTGAATTTCAAACTGTATTTCTTTGACAATACCATGAGATTTGATGTCAACCTTTATGCAAGGAGTTGATTAGGTGATGGTGATTGAGAGAATTTCTATATTTTCAAATAGATATACTTGCTATCATAGTGAACAATACATTACCTTCAAACATATCCTCATCATCATTAATGCCAGGTAAGTATGAGCCAATGTATGGAATGATTTGACTCGTGGTGGTGGTGGTGGGCTGTGGTGTGGTGGTAGTGGTGGTTGTAGTGGTGGTGGTAGTTGTGGGTGCTGCTGTAGTGGTTGTAGTGGTGGTGGTTGTTGTTGTGGTTTTCTTGGTGGTAGTGGTCTGCTGTTTTACAGTCAGCCACACATCCACGTGTTTTATTCCAAAGTAATTTCCCACCATGCATATGTACTTCCCAGCATCCTCAGCAGTTACGTTCTCAATAACTATTTCTGGGCCATCACTTGGAAGAAACTAAAATCATACACGTATAATGTAACCAACGTAAATAGTCAGGGTGTGTTTGTGACATATGAATGAGAAGATACTGACCATTCCAACGACAGACTTGGATCAGGCAGCATTTTCCCACGACACAATTTCTACCCATGCAATTTAAGCCTAGCCCTTCACAATGCAAGATGCCAAATTTAACTCTCCAACATGGGGCTTATGATTCAACCAGGACACCCTACAGAGTTAAAGCTGGTGTCTTGCCTTGTAAAGAGCTAGGATGACAGTGCTTTGGTAGAAATCCTGTAGTGGAAAAATGCTACCTGTCACATGTCTGTCAATTGATTGGTCAGTGTCTTATTCATGTCACATACACACAATCACTACTTACATTCATGGTTACATAATTTGAAATCCACTTCATTCTTGTACCAAAAAAAAACAAAACCCCACAGACATTTAAACACATACAACAACAACGAAGTGTAACATTCTTGTACAAAAAAAAAAAAAACCCACAAAAAAACACACACACAACAATGAAGTGAAACATTCTTGTACAAAAAAAAAACAAAAACACACACACACACACAACAACTAAGAGTAACATTCTTGTACAAAAATAAAAAAAAAAAACAAAAAACAAAAAAAAAACAAAACACAACAACGAAGTGTAACATTCTTGTACAAAAAAAAAAAAGAAAAAAGAAAGAAAAAAACACACACACAACAACTAAGTGTAACATTCTCGTACAAAAAAAAAAAAACACAAAAAAAACGCAAAAAAAACACACACACAACAACGAAGTGTAACATTCTTGTACAAAAACAAACAAACAAAAAAAAAAACACAAAAACACACACACACAACAACGAAGTGTAACATTCTTGTACAAAAAAAAAAAAAAAAAAACACAAAAAAACACACACACAACAACTAAGTGTAATAAATTTGAAGTCTGACTATTTGTGATCCTAACTGTAAATGTAATATCTATCTTACAAAATACTGAAAAATCCTAAGTGAGTACTTAATATCGTAAAATGACTCGATGATGTCAAATCAAGTGATCTCCATGCATGAGTTCGTTAGTTGTCTCTTGATTAAGAGTTTCTATATGTATTTTACCAATATAAAAATTTTATTTGCGAGTGATAAGCTTCTTGCGAAAATAAATTCTTTGTAGGCATCTACAGTATTGAATTGTGGGTAATTTGTTTTGGTTACCAAACACATGGAAAAAGGAAGGTAACTCTATCTGGTAAAACATGAAATGGTTGAGTGAAACATACATCTCTAGTGGATATGCTCGGGTCATCAGCATCGTTGTCTTGTTTGATCCACTGAGTGGTAGCATCTGGATCATTTAGGGCTCGACATCGAAACACCACCTTACCACCTTCCATTACTGTGGCATTCTGTGGCTCTTCCAATACCAAGGGCCAGGAGGTTCCTATATATATATATATATATCTCAAGAGAATGAGCTAAAAAATAAACTTACAACTATTCTTTAAAGCCACAACTCTTTATTATACCAATGAGCAATCAGCCTGAACATGATGAGATGAATTTTTCATCTATAAAAATGCAAGGTATTTTATCTGTTGACATTTCACACAGCACATATATTTCCTGAAAACTTTCCAATGAAGAATTCACTTACGTATAACATCCACAATGAACGTGAAGTTGATTGTGCCTTCTGTGTTTCTGACTACACATTTATACTCTCCTTTATCTGATACCTGGACATTGTTGAGAATCAACGAACTGTGTCTGGCCTTTGTCTGAAACAAATGACAAACAAATGATAATGATTCTCCCAACAAATTTTCATTTGATGAACTTCCCCTCTAAATGTCATTAAATCAGATGACCAAATGTACCCCGAAATTCAAAAAGGTAGGCATCACATTATAAATCAAAAGGTTCAAGGACAAATATACTCCTGATACTTTACAGCTCTTGTTAATGTAATGGTGACAGTATCAGTCTCTTCTGTAAGTATCAAGATCAAGGTAAAGTGTTTAAACCATTAGGTAGAGCTGGCAGGAAGGCCATAAATCACATTGTCCATAAGCTCCACCAGAGAGTGCTAGTTAACAGTGTGAGAGAAGCCTGTCACCTGTCAGAAAATGTCCCCCTCCCAATATGAGCGCCAAATGTAACACAAAACAGTATTAAAAACACTCTAGCTAAGACCTCCATCGTGGCCAGTGTTTTAATAAGTCTGAGGTCCTATGTTTAAAATGACCAGTCTCTTTTAATACTGAGAAATGATTGGACAATGACCCAGCTAAATGCTTAGGATATTTTGTGCTATTCCAGCGAAACATGTATTCTGCACCTCAGAAAGCTTTTGTTAGTAATAATTGTGTTACATTCTGCAGGCGCATGCAACAGAATGATACAGCACATGGAGATTTAATGCAGTTTATCAAATTCATACACAAAACATCATTCATAATTGTCTGAAAATTGTACATCATACCAACATTTTTTTCTAAGTACCCTAATAAGGTAGCACATCTTGAGGCAGAGAGTAAATTTGCTCCAGACTCAATAAAACATTCATTGTAGAGATTATATTAGATCTCTCTAAATTTCTTCTTCAAAGACTGAAAGTCTCTAAGATCTGTTGGATAATATAAATAAAGACGGATTCTGAGTCACCAAAATGTTTATTTCATTACTTAGAAAAAATCTGAGAATTGTGGGAATGTAGAGGTAATTCACAGATACCAGGAATTTTCAGCCAAAAAATCTCCCAACAAGACGTGACTTCAAAGTAATTTTAACTGTAAGTTGTCTTTGAATGCTCTGATATATGTTTATATGAAGAGATCCATATTGTTACAGATTTCTCTATTCAATTAGTTAATATGTGACAATGGTGCATAGTACATGCTTCAATCAATATTGAATTAATTAGCTTTAATTGGCTGAGCTGCCCATCACTGATATCTTGGTATTTAGTACACTACTTATTCTGTAAACATTGATCAATATACTCCTTCCAGTAAAGTGTTAGACATATTTTTGTTTTTGCAAAGGAAGTTCTGCAAATGTGCAATAACAAGAAAGTTGTAATTTTTGTTCACTAACTGCGTGTTGTGAGTTTAATAATTCAATATCTCATAGTATGATTGGGGGGGGGGGGGGGGGGGGGGGGGAGGGGGGGGGTATGAAAAAATCTATAACTTTGGAAAATTTTGATTGTATGTTTTATGTCCACTTTAGGAAGTTTAAACTCATACCGATATATCAACATCTTTAAGTGAAGTGTCACAAATTTTGTATATGGTACTCAAGACTGTTACTAAGCACCATGATTTCTTTCTCAATCCAACACACAGAAAATATAATTATAACTATATAAAGGAGAAAAATCCACAGCCTTTATAAATTATACTTAGTCATTATAATCTTTAATTTGACAGATACAATATTTGGCTCTTATCAAAATGATCTTTGCATGTCGCGCTGAACAGAACAACTAAAACCACCATGACTTTAATAAATTCTCCCTCAAAACAAATGGAATTATTCTATCTGTTGTGCGATTCATTACATTTTTGTAGTACAGTGTTACATATTTCTTTTGTTTGATACAAAATAAATATTTATTATTTATATTAATTATTATATAACTATATTTTATGGAAAAAAATGTGTATTTCTTCTGTAAAGATTGATGATGATGATGATCCAAATGATTGTGTATTTATGAGTCTGACAGGGTTTTGTCATACCAGCCAATTATCATCTTAATCAAAGGCCACACTGTAACCTAACTTTACAGCACAACACACATTCTACCTGAGATACCTAAGCAGACAAATCTGATAACTCAAGGTCAGAGTATCTAATTTATGAGTCGGACAAATGGATGGACAAGACAGGTGTATATAAACAGAAGAGGCCTATGGGCCACAATGTTCACCTGTTTACAACCCATTCTCACTTTGGGCTGGCAAAAATCAGAGTGTGAACAAGTGTAAATCTCCATTACACAGGAACTAATCTTACTGAATTGACGCACTATAATATGTATTGCCGTAATACGTGATTAAAAAGAAGAAGAGTTTTTTTAACAATTTCCCTATATATAATACCCCATGTATAATTATCCCATATAAATCACAACAAATGAAGATTTTATTTTGCACTGTATGAGGAAGCTTCCTCATTAATTTGAGGTCATACTTTATCAATATGGTTCTTGATAAGATGATATCTAAATATTTCCTATATAAAACTTCAGATTCTTTCTATTACACAGTTCTGATGATCGTAAAGTTCACAAGTAATAAACATATCAATCAATATATAGACACAGCATATTGATTTCATATTATTATTGCAATTTTTGACAAAAAGATATTTCAAGAATTCTTCTACAGACCCTGAAGCATGTTAATACACTTTCAAAACTTTCTATATCATTCTATGCAAATTATTCATTGTTTTGTGCAAAATGTTCAACATTCCATGTAAACTGTTCATTGTACTGTGTAAACTGTTCATTGTACTGTGTAAACTGTTCATTGTACTGTGTAAACTGTTCAGTGTACTGTGTAAACTGTTCATTGTACTGTGTAAACTGTTCATTGTACTGTGCAAACTGTTCATTGTACTGTGTAAACTGTTCAGTGTACTGTGCAAACTGTTTAGTGTTATGTGCAAACTGTTCATTGTACTGTGTAAACTGTTCATTGTACTGTGTAAACTGTTCATTGTACTGTGTAAACTGTTCAGTGTACTGTGTAAACTGTTTAGTGTTATGTGTAAACTGTTCATTGTACTGTGTAAACTGTTCATTGTACTGTGTAAACTGTTCATTGTACTGTGTAAACTGTTCATTGTACTGTGTAAACTGTTCATTGTACTGTGTAAACTGTTCATTGTACTGTGTAAACTGTTCATTGTACTGTGTAAACTGTTCATTGTACTGTGTAAACTGTTCATTGTACTGTGTAAACTGTTCAGTGTACTGTGTAAACTGTTCAGTGTACTGTGTAAACTGTTCATTGTACTGTGTAAACTGTTCAGTGTACTGTGTAAACTGTTCAGTGTACTGTGTAAACTGTTTAGTGTTATGTGCAAACTGTTCATTGTACTGTGTAAACTGTTCATTGTACTGTGTAAACTGTTCATTGTACTGTGTAAACTGTTCAGTGTACTGTGTAAACTGTTCAGTGTACTGTGTAAACTGTTCAGTGTACTGTGTAAACTGTTCAGTGTACTGTGTAAACTGTTCAGTGTACTGTGTAAACTGTTCATTGTACTGTGTAAACTGTTCAGTGTACTGTGTAAACTGTTCAGTGTACTGTGTAAACTGTTTAGTGTTATGTGCAAACTGTTCATTGTACTGTGTAAACTGTTCATTGTACTGTGTAAACTGTTCATTGTACTGTGTAAACTGTTCAGTGTACTGTGTAAACTGTTTAGTGTTATGTGTAAACTGTTCATTGTACTGTGTAAACTGTTCAGTGTACTGTGTAAACTGTTCAGTGTACTGTGTAAACTGTTCAGTGTACTGTGTAAACTGTTCAGTGTACTGTGTAAACTGTTTAGTGTTATGTGCAAACTGTTCATTGTACTGTGTAAACTGTTCATTGTACTGTGTAAACTGTTCAGTGTACTGTGTAAACTGTTTAGTGTTATGTGTAAACTGTTCATTGTACTGTGTAAACTGTTCAGTGTACTGTGTAAACTGTTTAGTGTTATGTGCAAACTGTTTAGTGTTATGTGCAAACTGTTTAGTGTTATGTGCAAACTGTTCATTGTACTGTGCAAACTGTTCATTGTACTGTGTAAACTGTTCATTGTACTGTGTAAACTGTTCATTGTACTGTGTAAACTGTTCATTGTACTGTGTAAACTGTTCATTGTACTGTGTAAACTGTTCATTGTACTGTGTAAACTGTTCAGTGTACTGTGTAAACTGTTTAGTGTTATGTGCATGTGCAAACCATTTTGTTCCAGAATCATTTGGTTTAAGATCAAGCCACACCCACAGACCAAACATGTAGATTGTTCAGGTACCAACCCTAGAAACTTTCACACCGAGCAAGTCATTAGAAGCATGCAAAGTTTAATCAGAAAAGCTCACCTGACCCATCAGCTCAGGTGTTCTAAATAAGCTGTTATTCTTGTCTATTTCACATAAACTCACCTTCGGTCGTTTACTCGGGTCAAACAAAGTCTGGTCTTTATACCATGTTGTAACAGGTTTGGGGAATCCATATGCTGGACAGCTCAATTTGATGTCACTTCCTGATGACTTCGCGATAATGTTATCTCCATTGTAAGGCCTCGTCTTTGGCTTCCATCGTGGTGCTGTAATTTTAATTGACATTAATTTCCCATTAAATTATTGGATATAAAGCTTGACAGACATTATATGTAAATCAAAATTAGTATTTAGAATTTATTATATCACTAAATCAATTTTAATTTAACGTTTAAGCACAATTGGCTGTGTTCTATTGGTTTTCACATGTATGATGTCACATGAGGGTGCACAATTTGATTTATAAACTCCTCCACCCTCGATCATATGACATCATACAGTTTTGCAAACTTTAGAATTAATTGCACAAATTGCGCATAATAGAAATATATCTTTTGTTGAAATTCTATTCTTTTGGGTACCATTACAAAATGATAAATTATTTGACAAAGTAAAATTATATTATATATATATATATATATATATATATATATATATATATATATATATGTTGTCAATAAGGGCAACAACTCCTATGCTGATAGATTTTGTGATAGAACGTCAAAGAGGTCCTATTGTGGTACTGAGATTATGGGAGATTATACTTTGGGATATTGTGTGACTTGACAACCAGGTAATTACCAGCTGAGATATGCTCCATTTTTATCATCAGGTTAAAGTGGACGCGATGAAAATATACATGTATCTTTAAAATTCATGGCGTGATCACTCATTAATGTTGGTCAAATTTTATATAATACATGAATATAGACAAAAGGTTTGATTGCCTGTGGCTACATGACTCTGTTAGTAGAGCATTAAGAGGGCTGTGCAGATTTGTATCCCTAGCAGTCTGATTCATGGCATTTTCTGATTTTCTCCATTCCTCACAGTTGCACTACTGCATGTATGATATAAATAATGATTTATTTTCCTGATATTCACAATTAATTCATAATTTTGCTGTTTTTGAAACTGTTCAAATTTTGTCACCTTAAGCAGTTTTTCTGTATTTTTATTATTCTGTTTAATGAAAATGTGTAACTTTCTGGTGTTTAAATATACACTTCTGTTTATGAATGTATGCATGTCCAACAGTTTGAAAAAGATGGCAATTAACATACACATTTTCTCTGACGATTGATTAAATCAATCTATATTAAATGGAAATCAATATAGTTTACCTTCTTTATTCCCACAAAAAATATTTTGACTCTACATTATGATTCCAGTGTGCCCTAGCCCTACAGGGTCATCCCCAGCTGCAATAATAGAGCTCGCTCTGATTTTTTTTATTCTGACATTTTTAGTGCTGCAATAATGTATATTCCTCTCTGATTTTTTTTCCCTTGATGTCTCCCCCCCCCCCCCCCCCCCCCCCAAAAAAAACCAAAAAAACAAAAACAAAAACAAAAAAGCAACAAAAACAAAATCGGAGAGGGCTACATTATTGCAGTCATTTAGATCATGACTTCACCGAATTTGAATCCACACACCATTATAACTAACATGGTCTTACTGTTCTGGTGAGGATTTTTTAAAATTGCTTTTTGTCTATATTCATGTATTATATAAAATTTGACCAACATTAATGAGTGATCACGCCATGAATTTTAAAGATACATGTATATTTTTATCGCGTCCACTTTAACCTGATGATAAAAATGGAGCATATCTCAGCTGGTAATTACCTGGTTGTCAAGTCACACAATATCCCAAAGTATAATCTCCCATAATCTCAGTACCACAATAGGACCTCTCTGACGTTCTATCACAAAATCTATCACTATGTAAGCATCTTTCTTTGTCCATTAAAGTAAATTAAGGCAGACCCAGATGGGGTGTGGAGAGAAAGATAAAAATTGCCCCCAAAAAATTCAGTCTGGGCTCTCACACTTACACTTAAGAGTGCAAAAGTTTGTATTTTAAAGCAACTATGATTGTATCCTGTGGTTTCAGTTCTACTGAGAAGACATTGTGCCATAACAGTGCTGATGAATGGACAGAGGAACCCAGTGATTACTTACTATACAGTGACTCTGCATTAAGGCTTAGTGTTGTTTGTGTACAACACTATTTTCAACCAGTGTTAGTTTTGCCTTTGTACATTTGCTGATGGGTTTGTTCTGTTTTACATTCGTTCAGACACAGTTGTGTTAAAAAAAATAGATAATAGAGAAAACAACTTCACCCAGTCTTACATATGCCCACTAATGAGGGTGAAAATAAAATGGGGGCGAATATTTCTCTGTGCATAGCAGACCAGTGGATTTGATGAATCTTTTTCAATCAAATATAACAGGAAGGAAGAAAATGCACACAGACCAGACCGGGATTCAAACTCGAGTCTCCTTGAATTCCCTAGTTGGGTGCTCTACCAACTGAGCTGTCTGGCAACTGGCAATCGACCCCATCTGACTGCCACATTTAAACATTGAAACAGGGGACACTGTTACTTACGTTTGTTTTTCTTTTGTCCATCCGCTGACGACAACAGACAAGTACACAACAGTAACAAGGTGCACAACAGTTCACACGGTGACATGATGATCAAAGGTCAGAGTTCAAGGTCATTCAAAACTAGCTGCGATAAAGACTTGAATTACTGTGTTGTTGATTTTTTTGTTTTTACACTCAGACTGTTGTAATTTGTTTTCACATCACTGACAATTTGAAGTATCTTCTATTTCGGATGCACAGTGGTTACGGCATCACATCCTGTTGCTTCTCCATAGGCTCAGCATAATCTGAATCGAAATACTGACAGTGAGTTTATTGTCACATATAAAACATGTCAACAAGTGATTATATACATGTATAAACAAGGTATTATTTTATCTCGGAATAATTATATGTTTAGAATTTAACTAATTGATGTGTATAAATGTAAAAGGCATCCGTAGATCGTAGAAAACTGTTTTCATGTTGAGAAATGTTGTAGAAACCCCCTTTCTAAACTATGAAGAAATAAACAATAAATTCATTTCTTTCTTTTTTTCAATTAGTTAAATTCCGAAACATATAATTATTCCGAGATAAAATAATACCTTGTTTATAATACCCTCATTATAACAGCTTGGTAGTGATATATTTTCTCATGTAATGCCTGATGTGTAAACTATCCTGTCTGTGGTGAAGACGGTAACTTAAACATTACTGAACAAATTCACTCCAGGGTTACGCACATTTTTCTGCAATAATTGCTACCTTCATCATTGATAAAACAATAAAGAATGACAAATTTATTGCTTATATTTATGATTTTCATGTATTTTTTAAAACTATAAACTAGATTTAAATAGAATATCATATCTTTGACCCATTCGTTACTTTAAATGAAACAGCCATCACAACCTTTGGACTAAATTACAACAAACTTGCATATATTGTCTATGTCTATAATGAAAACAATGTCAATTTCAAAATAAATATATGAGAAAAGATTCAGTGAATGTAAATATACTATGATAAGGATGTACTCTATATCGTCATGGTTGTATTTTGTTTAAAGTCCTGCTTAAGAAATTTTCACTCCCTATAGAGATGTCACCATAGCTGCAAAATTTAGATCTATACTCGGAGCTTACAGCCTTTGAGCAGGGAGGTATCTTTATTGTGCCACACCTGCTGTGACACAGGGTCTTAGATTTTGCAGTCTCTTCCGATTCAGGACTGCCCCATTTAGTCACCTCTTATGACAAACAAGGGGAACTGAGGCCCAGATCCCCAAGGGGTCATAACGGCTATCAGACTTCTTTTCAAACCATTAATGAAATATTTGTCTATTCATTTCAAAGCTTAATGTCTCGCTGAGTAGCTCACTAGGTTAGCATGTTGACTACTGAACTGTAGATCGCAGGTTCGAGTCCAGAAGGGGTTTTAAATTATTTTTTTTCAGATTACTCTCTACTAAATCTGCATCTAAATAAAGTAAATTTGAAAGTTTCCAATTTCAAAATATTGTTGTACATATCCTCCATTTTTCATGAAAATTAAATTTCTCTGGTGCAGCACAATTTCTTCCTAAGAAATTAGAAACCAACAAAAAGAGAACATGTCAGCTCAATATGCCAGATCCCCCCCCCCCCCCATTCTGAGTTCTAAAAACCATGTTTTTCTCTCTCTTATAGCTATTCAAATTTCTGCAATGCAAAATCTTACAATTTGTTTGGTATAATTATTCATCCACATAACACATATATAAGACAGTGTGATCAAAGGGACACAACTCTTCTCACACTCATAGAAAACTTAATTGTTTTACCAATTGAGATACCTGACACCAGCAACCTAGCGTTTCTGAGCACCACATCACCCCCTCCTTAAACTTAGTCATATCTTGATCCCTAGGATCTTAATTAATATCCCCAGTGCCAGGTATTCTCACCTGCGAGTTCCAGGGGCTGTTTTATGCGAGTTCCAGGGGCTGTTTTATGCAAGTTCCAGGGGCTGTTTTATGCAAGTTCCAGGGGCTGTTTTATGCAAGCTCCAGGGGCTGTTTTATGCAAGTTCCAGGGGCTGTTTTATGCAAGTTCCAGGGGCTGTTTTATGCAAGCTCCAGGGGCTGTTTTATGCAAGCTCCAGGGGCTGTTTTATGCAAGCTCCAGGGGCTGTTTTATGCAAGCTCCAGGGGCTGTTTTATGCGAGTTCCAGGGGCTGTTTTATGCGAGTTCCAGGAGCTGTTTTATGCGAGTTCCAGGGGCTGTTTTATGCGAGTTCCAGGGGCTGTTTTATGCGAGTTCCAGGGGCTGTTTTTTGCGAGTTCCAGGGGCTGTTTTATGCAAACTCCAGGGGCTGTTTTATGCAAGCTCCAGGGGCTGTTTTATGCGAGTTCCAGGGGCTGTTTTATGCAAGCTCCAGGGGCTGTTTTATGGGAGCTCCAGGGGCTGTTTTATGCAAGCTCCAGGGGCTGTTTTATGGGAGCTCCAGGGGCTATTTTATGGGGACTATATGGAAATTAAAATTAAATGTCATGTATAGGGAAGTATTTTTGATATTTGAATTTTCGTATTTAATGCAAATATAAATAAAATGAATCACTGTCTCATTTGTTGGGGGATCTGATCAATGAAATACCTATAAATAATTTGCACACCTTACATAATTGATACATTTTCCATCATACTTATCATATCGTCTCACATACCCAAACAGCTAAACAGTACAATTTCTTGAAATTACTTTCAGAGACCAAAAGAAACTATCATTCAAAAGACCTGAATAATTCATACTGCATGTAAATATAAAAAAAACATAACGGTCTTGATTTCAGCCCTCACTAATTCTTATCCCCTACCCACCCAAGCACCCACACACATATGGGTCATTTTAACAACTTCAAATCCTTTGCTTCAGAATCTACATTTTTTTTTATAGACATAGGAAATGGAATATTTCTTACTGAAAAAGTTAACATCAGTTCATTTGGTAGCAGGTGTATATCTATCAGACTAAACAGACTTCAAAGTGTTCAGTTTAGTAGTTGATAAAGAATATCTAATATGAAGTGAATCACGGTCAACACACCTTCTATGTTTCTAGGATTAAAACTTTCTGAATTATAGAGACTGGAAAATATTCAGATCAGATCTGAGTAAAGAGAAATTATGCCTCTTCTTTTACAGAATATTTTGTGTACATCTATATCAAAATATGCTGAAGACACAAGACACCTAGCTTATCCCCCCTCCCCCCTCCCGACTGCTGGTACTGCACAATAATGGCAGAATGTTGCCATCAGATGTTAAATATAGAGAAAATCTTAATCCAATTTATAGACATCATGAAGTCTTGAAGTGTCTTAACAAAAACCTTTTTTAAAAAACTTGTGGGCTTATGAAATCAAAATAAAATTTCTATATAGTCATGCATCCTTTGAATAACTTACAGCAAATTGAAATTTTAACCTACAAAATATTAAAGATCACGATCCGATGCCAAAATCAGAACTTTTTTAAGTGTAAAACTTAGTTGAATATAGAACACTGTTGTACCTCCTTGACCTATGACAAGTTTTTCCCTGATGTTGAGCTAATATTATCAGAAATTTCTTGAAGTTCTGCCAACCAAAACCCAGAATCCTGACTGAGACATAGATGAGCTGTTTATCTGGGCTTGATCTGAATCTTTGATTTCAGACTATCAGCAGTGATGTCATTTACTGTGCATTTCACACACACATACGCAATCTTTCAACTTAATCTGGTACCCTCCTTACACCTCTGTGCTTTTAAATTCTGACATTTTCTAGAGTCTAACAAATATCTTTGTCTTGAAATCCAAAGCCACTTCAAAAATGTCTCAAGATACCTTCTATCAGCTCAATTTTTCAAAGTCTCTTCTGATAAACCTAAATAAAAAGTAATGCAGTCAAGATGTTTGTGGAGATACTTTGATGTATTTTTTTCTCTTTACATCTTCTTTAAGATCTCCGGTAAATAATGTTTTGTGTTCATGTTATCCACAAGAGCAACAAAAACATAACCTTACAGGTCAATATAACCATGATGACGGAACAACACAAACATTACCTTACAGGTCAATATAACCATAATTATTGAAGCAACACAAACATTATCTTACAGGTCAATATAACCATGATGAAGGAACAATACAAACATTACCTTACAGGTCAATATAACCATGATTAAAGAAGCAACACAAACATTAACTTACAGGTCAATATAACCATGATTAAAGAAGCAACGCAAACATTACCTTACAGGTCAATATAACCATGATTAAAGAAGCAACACAAACATTACCTTACAGGTCAATATAACCATGATTAAAGAAGCAACACAAACATTACCTTACAGGTCAATATAACCATGATGACGGAACAACACAAACATTACCTTACAGGTCAATATAACCATGATTAAAGAAGCAACACAAACATTACCTTACAGGTCAATATAAGCATAATAAAGGAGTACATGTACATGACTAGTAGGGGGAGGGGCTGCTCTACACTGCTGTCTGAAAAATTACGTTCTAAGCCCCCATGCTGATTCACGCTGCCGTATCCCTGAAAAATTACGGGATTTCAGTGATTCAGAGTTGAATTTGCAGTTACACATTATCAGTGTCTTTTCTTTTTTTTAACATGAAACTCTCAATAAAAAATAATTAAATTCAATTAAGTCTATTTCTGATTGATCAGATTCACTTTAAGTGTTTACTTTTCTTTCATTTTTCCAAACGTTTTTTCAGTACAGTTGTGCTGTTTAATGCCCTTCTGTCCAATTAACTGATCAGACCATGACCCCAGTTTATACAGGCTTAGGCCTTTCCAGCATGCCAGTCTTCTTAATATAGTCAAACATGCTTATACAGAACTGCTGGAGACAGTTTTGTTTCAATATCAACATAAATTCAATATATCCTGCAAGTTCATAATGTTTTATTACTAAAGGGAATGAAAATCACTTCACTGTAAGAATAAATTTATTATAAGTGTGACTTAGCTACAACCATGTGCAATCAACTTTACCTTTATCATCAGTTAACCTGTAGGTATACATTCAATTCAATTTGTATTCACTTTGTAATTTACAGTTGCAAATTTTCCAGTCAAAATCATATATGGAGTGCACAAATTAACATACACTTAAATAACTGAAGATATCATTACTTATTTGAAGATATCATCAATTCAATTATTGCATGTAATACCTGAATGATGTGCATATCAATTCTATCACAGCATGCAATAGTTGAATTATTAATGCTTACATTCAACTGTTGAGAGTAATAAGCGATGCTTACAGTAATTCAGTTGATGAAAACAATAATTGATTTGATGTTTGCATTAATTCAGTTGACTGATTGATTGTTTGTTGTTTTCCCCACACTCAATAATTTTCCAGTTATCTGGTGGCAGCCAATTTTTTATTGATGGAGGACAGAACCCAGATACAAGAGACCACCGACCTTCCGAAAGTAAACGGGCAAACTTTCTCACAAATATCGGCACAAGCGAGAATCGAACCTGTGCTGACTAGAGGTGACAGGCCTTGTGATTTGGAGCATGATGCTCTAACCACTCAGCCACGGAGGATGAAAGCAATAAACTGTAACGGATTTGAAGCACACATCAATTCAATTCTTCCTCTCATCATCCAACTAATGCGCACATTGTTGTGGAGAAATTCTTGCATACAAAATTTGATTTGGAGTTCTGTATAAATAATTGGATGATTTCCTTCTTTAATACATTTAAAGATATCTTTAATTATTTACAGTGTTTTTGTATAAGTAATTAATGCACACATTTATCTCTTTTAATGTGAGCAAGAATTCAATTAAACTTCATTAATTCAATTGAAGATATCTCTCATATTATAGTTACTCTTGAAAAAAAAATACTGAGAACATCAATTGATATCATTAAATCAGAATTATCATGAGCATTAACTGAACTGATGCACACTACAATTCAAATGAAGAGAGCAATAATCCAATTACTGACAGCACTAATTGAATTAATGCAAGCATTAATTGAATTATTGCTCTCTTCATCTGAATTGTGGTGTACATCAATTCAATTATAGCACTCATCAATTCAGCAAAATTAATGCTAACAACAATTCAATTAATGTGCAAAGTAATTTGAATTTGAAGATATCATTATAATTATTTGACGAGATCTTTAATTGAATTGTTGTGCACATCAAATGAATTGATGATAACCAATTCAAATGAATCATATAAATATATATATATATATCTACGACTTGATGTACCAATTAGGTTCACGTTAATTAAACCTTTAGTATTAGGTACTATGAACAAGCTAAATTAATAACAGTTACTGTTGTAAAAATGATAAAAACGCAATTATTTAGATTCGACCAAATGAGAAATTTCACTAAACTCTATGCCATACAACGCAATTAGTGCATCACAAGATAAATCCATGGAATTTCATTGGTTAACGTCTTCCATTCTATGAGTCATTGTGCCCAGTCACTATTATGATGAATACTGTCACTTGCGTAGTATTAGTTTCCAAAGCAATACCATGCGAGCATAGTACCCACCTAAATAATCATTAATGGATAGGTAGTGAGAGAACGAATTCTATTGAAATTAATTTGTTCAGCAATTGCTAGATAAAAACCCTGTCACTCTGTAGATAGTGAGTTCAAGTCACGAGAGCTGTTTTCTTTTCTCTACGATTTTACAATAAAATTTCAAATTTTCACAAAATATAGTGAATTTGTCAATGCCATGAAAATAACTATTAATAAACACACCCATTTTTCATCCATTGTAGCTTTCTTATAGGTTTGTTACAGTCTTGAACATTGATTGATTGATTGATTGTTGTTTTCCACCACACTCAACATTTTTTCAGTTAGCTGGTGGTGCCAGTTTTTAATGGTGGAGGAGAGAACCCAGATAAAATGTACCCGGGAAGAGACAACCGACTTTCCGAAAGTAAACTGGCAAACTTTCTCACATATATCGGTGTGAGCGATATTCGAACCCTTGCCGACTAGAGGTGAGAGGCCTTGTGATTTTGAGCGTGATGCTCTAACCACTCGGCCACGGAAAACAACTATATTTTATAATCATTCATTAAATCAATGCCAAATAGCAATCTTTGGTATTTAATAATTTCTTTTAGTTAAATGGACAATGCGTAGAAACTTCTTGAAATTTTCTGCCCAATTCCTATCACATCAATTCCTAAACATTTTTATGTTTATAAACTTACTACTAAAGTTTACAAATTAGTGAAACCTTTCAGTCAACATTCGCGTAAGAAAGCACTTGACCTAATGAAATTCTGGGCACTGTAACAAATGGATGATGAGAACAGGACTGCTGCTCAGAGTACACTAATGTCTGTCTCTCAGGGTCTTGATGTGGCAATACTTCAAAAAAGCTTACAACTTATTCACACTCTGCACATGTCAGTATGACAATTTACTTATCAATACACATTATTACAATATATTTAACATTACACTAATGTCTGTCTCTAAATTAATGTACACTAAATGTCTGTCTCTCAGTTGATATACACTAATGTCTGATGGACAGGAGGGACCAATTCTCTCACCTCCCACCCCATTTTCTCCATCCTCCATCCCTTCTCTTCCTGTTTTCCACTCTAACCCCCCCCCCCCCCCCCCCCCGTTTTCTTCTCCTCTCTTTAACCAGCCTGTCCCCCTCCACAGCAAGTCAATTTTCGGGCATTACAGAGATTGTAATTTACCATGTTAGTAAAGTGGTTCGAAATGAGGCTTTTTTTTTTTTCAGCAGAAAAACCATAATCATCTTTGAGACCTAATTGTTAATTCAAATTTATTCATCATGGAGGGTTATTAAGGACATACTCGACATTTCTCAATAATATACAAATTTATTCATCATGGAGGGTTATTAAGGACATACTCAACATTTCTCAATAATATACAAATTTATTCATCATGGAGGGTTATTAAGGACATACTCAACATTTCTCAATAATATACAAATTTATTCATCATGGAGGGTTATTAAGGACATACTCAACATTTCTCAATAATATACAAATTTATTCATCATGGAGGGTTATTAAGGACATACTCAACATTTCTCAATAATATACAAATTTATTCATCATGGAGGGTTATTAAGGACATACTCAACATTTCTCAATAATATACAAATTTATTCATCATGGAGGGTTATTAAGGACATACTCAACATTTCTCAATAATATACAAATTTATTCATCATGGAGGGTTATTAAGGACATACTCGACATTTCTCAATAATATACAAATTTATTCATCATGGAGGGTTATTAAGGACATACTCAACATTTCTCAATAATATACAAATTTATTCATCATGGAGGGTTATTAAGGACATACTCAACATTTCTCAATAATATACAAATTTATTCATCATGGAGGGTTATTAAGGACATACTCAACATTTCTCAATAATATACAAATTTATTCATCATGGAGGGTTATTAAGGACATACTCAACATTTCTCAATAATATACAAATTTATTCATCATGGAGGGTTATTAAGGACATACTCAACATTTCTCAATAATATATATATATTTTTTGTGACACTTTATGTACAATTCACTTGCATTCAAAAACATTTCTTGAAAAAGAATTGGTGCATTTTACCAGGTCTGTTTTAGAGTTAGTACATTCTGAAAGTTCCTGGTTGCTACAAGTAAAAACTTAAAAATCAACAGGCATTAACGTAGCGAAGAAGTAGAGAAAAATCCTTGGAACAATGGGTTATCGAACCCGGGAACCATAATTTACATTTTAGGTGACCTCACCACTGAGCTACGCGGGATTATGTAAAACGTGGTAATATTACTACATTACAAAATCTACACATATTATACAAGAACTCTTCAAAATGAGATGAAAACGTAATTTCAAAGAAAATATCAGAAACGTCATGTACGTCCTTATTAAAGATTCTCTATTGGAGGGTATGCACTCCTATATATAACAATGAATACAAAAGTTACAGTTGACCTCTCCCCCATAAAGACATAGCCCAGTGGAATTTTTCATCAGTAACAAGGATGTGTTTTATTTGTGTTTTGTTCAGGTAATGTATATTTGGCTGGTTCATTGCATACTCAGAGCACATGGTTCACAAATTCACATCAGGTGGGCTATTGCAGGAAATTAACAGCTTCAAAGAAATATGGATAAATCATAACTACATTGCCATGACACATTGATGGAAATCATCCAGAAAATGAGGGAAAAAAACTCTAAAAACAAGTCATGTTCCAAAGCCCTGGCATGTTTTTTTTTTTTTTTTTTTTTTTTTTTTTTGGCATTCTCCATTAAACATAATTAAATATTAAAAGAATAGTTAACATTTATGTAATATTTCAATTTACTTTACACACTGGATTCTTAGCATACCAAAATAAGATTCTTAGTAATTTTCTGCCAAACTTTCCTCTTAATATTTCTGTAAAACTTTCACAAGAGGTTTCCATAGTAATGCTGATATCTTGAGGTTTAAAGGTTATGAACTACCATCTGGCATAAAAAATGGTTTGAAGTCCAAGTGTGAATCTTTAGAGGCCTCTTAACATCTGCTATACTCTTCCTTTTAATTGACATGTGCATGAAAAAAAAAAATAGAACAAATCTTCTAGGTTCACATGTTCATTGAGTAAACATGTTGAGCTGGCACATCCCTCTGTTTATAAAAAAAAAATTTATGGTGGAAGCCTATTTGAAAATTGTGTTTCACTGAAAACATCTTGTCTGTCAGCAGGAGAGAATGGCAGCCTCACAATTAGTTCAAGTTTTCTACGAAGCCCGAGTAAGAGAAAAGTACAGAGAGCGTTCCATGTTGTAAAATTTAGTTTTAGTTTTCATTCCGCTACTAATAAGCTATTCTATCATATCAAAAAATAAAAAAAAAAAAATAAATAAATAAATAAGACATTTTCACATACACATGATTTTTTTTTTTGTATTTTGTATAGATTTAAATATGTACATTTCCAGTTTTTTGGCTATTGATATCTATACAAATTGTAAATATAGCCATTTCGTCATGAACGTGCTTCAGTTGTACAAAACAATGTGTACATAAATCATTATAAATATTTAGTACATCTATTTAAATGGCAGGGAATTTTAACATAAATGAAAAAAGGATGTAAATATAAGAAATAAATTTAAATTTCGAAAGTATGTTTAAAAAAAAAAATTTCATTTTTAAAAAAAAATATACATGAGGGTATGAATTGTGACACTTTCCGCCTGCATGCATATTTCATGAAGTGCATTAGTGCTGTTATGAAAGGTATGCCGGCACGACCTCAGTATTGCTGTTCATACCCTCATAAATTTACAAAATTGAAATCTACTTCTTATATTTACATTGGTTTTTTAGTTCCTGTCAGAGAATTCCCATCATTAAAATAGTCGAACTGTATTTATCGAAATTCATTCACACATCATGAAGAAATAGGTATCATTTCATTAGGTAAGGGTTGCAGTAGCTCAGAGGTAGAACGTTCATTTCACAACCAGAAGGTCGTGAGTTTGAGGGCCACTTGTGCCATGGCCGTTTCAAACCTAAGACACTAATAGAGGTGATGAGTGCTTCTTCACCAAACGCTCAATCACCATTTAAAAGTTAGAATCATGGGTCTTTCAGATATGAGCTTAACAGAGGTCTAATGCCATGGCAAATGTTGGCACGTTAAAGAATCTTCATTGCCCTGAGCATCAAGCATTTGAGGTATTTCACCTACAGCTGGTGACATCTCAGTGAATAATTTTCCACTGGAGGTAAAAAAACAATCAATCAATTAATCAATCAATGACAGCTTGAAGCTTAAACCCTCATGTATTTTCAAAAATGAAATTTATTTCTTAAGCATGTTAAATAGTCTATTATAAGTAATTGGTACTTCATAACAAGTCTTTGATAGAATTAACAAATGATATAACAGTTGCATGGATTCAATTTGTTCTGTTATATTTTCTCCATTTGGTGCCGATTACAGTAATTCTGGTCACTAATCACCCAATGATATAATGGCTAAACCATAACACATCTACATCAGATCATCTAGGGGTTTATCTGATCCCCAGGAGATACTGAGTTTACAGACCACTGCGAAGGTCAGAGAATATACTGTGGGACAGGGTTAAAGTGAGACAGTTGATGAGGAATAGAAGATAGAGAGAGGAGAAAGAGGAGAAAGGAAGAGAAGATAGAGAGAGGAGAAAGAGGAGGAAGGAAGAGAAGATAGAGAGAGGCGAAAGAGGTGGAAGGAAGAGAGGAGAGAGAGAGAAGAGAGAGAAGGAAGGAAGAGAAGATAGAGAGAGGAGAAAGAGGTGGAAGGAAGAGAAGATAGAGAGAGGAGAAAGAGGTGGAAGGAAGAGGAGATAGAGAGAGGAGAAAGAGAAGAATGGAAGATTAGAGGAAAGGAAGAAGAGAAAGTTGAAAGGGGCAGAAGGGATTAAGGGGTGAGAGGAGAATCCCAGCCCTGTCCATTCCACAATATGTATAGAACTTGAAACTTTGCATATATTGTATAAATTGGCAAAAAAGACAACCTATTCTTTCAAAATCAAATAGGGGGAATTTTCAATTAAATAGCAGAAAACATATATCAAATTCCACTGGCACATTACCAACATTGGCAGTGACCTTACCCCTGTCATCCCAACCCCCACCCCACATATATTATTTCAGTCACATTTCCCCTACCTGGATACATGTACAATACATTTAGTGCTGAAATATTTAGACGACACTAATCCTCCTTTCAGCAAAATTTCAAAATAAAATCTACGATGGGGTTCTGTCTAAAAAAGGTTAATAGAGAATTGTACACCAAACTATACAGGAAAATTAATCAAAGCGTGTCACAGAATCTTGTCCTGAGAGGAGGGTGTGAATTTCCGCAAAGGAAGAACCTATCTCCCATCCATCAAGACTCTGTAATAAAGGTGAAAACTACTGGACATCTTCAAGGGGCATGTGACATTTTAAATGGACTCTTTTGTTTGGGAGATACATAAATCAATCAAGGGAAGTTTGTCATTACAATAGAAGAACCAAATAAAAGTCATTAAAGGAAACAAGCACATGGTTTTTATGGAGTCATTTAAAAGGAGGTCAGAGGGAAAAATGGGTTGGGACACTGAATCTTGCCGGTTTATAACAGTGCCACACAGTGGCAACCACCAGAAAACATTTGTACATGCTCTTGGTAACACAGTAGTGTTTTTCTGTGTAATACAGGATCCAATCTACCCATGATTGTGGAATTAAAACAGCAAACTAAAAAAAAATTCCATATTACGGGACCAGTGGCAGAATTTAGAGCAGGGAGGCGGAGGGGGCAGCCCTTCCCTCCTTTTTAACTGCAAATTTACAAAATAATGTATGGAAAACTCCAGATTTGGCTTCAGTAATTTTGACTTTTACTTGACTTTCACATGGGGGCCCACCCTTCTTCAAAATCCTGGATCCGCAACTGGAGACCCATGCACAAATATTGAGACTGTCATACTCCTGGTTTAACATGGTTAATCTTCAACTTCATCTGCCTGCACTTACAATTACTCACACACCTGCACTGACAGCAGCAGACTGATCGGTCTTACCACCTATCCCACAACCTGGCTGGACAGTGTTTAAATAGGAACAGAGATGAAGGTAGATCAGTGATTAATTCCCCCAACAGCTGAGATTTGAGATTGATGGCTGCCAGAAGCCCTAGGTTAAAACAGCCTCATACAAACAATCATTATCTCAAACCTGAGGTTCTCATGTGTCAGAAAATGCTTGGCACCCCAAAACTATGATTACCCCTTATAAAGGAGAAGACACATTGTGTGAAGATGTATATCAAATGACCTTTGATTGGAAGTGAATTTAAAATGGATTTTTTTTTCTCTTTTCAAGCATACATGTTAACAATACAGTCACATCACAAGAGAAGATCTAAATGGAGTGAGGGAATATAGCGGAGGGGGGGGGGGGGGGGGGGGGAGTCTGGAGCCATGCCTATTTTTTCATGTGTGCCCCAAGCACAGTGTAACTGTCTATTGTGAAGCTGGACATCTGACCAGGTTCCTTCCAGTCATAAGGAGGATGTCAAAAAAAGATATAATCATATCCTAAAATAGGGTTTGAACCCAGTACTGTCCAGAATAACCAAATGACATACTAGCCTAACACACCTCAAGGTATATAATTAATTATAATTAACAAGATAAAACCATGTATAATTAGAACTGTAGAAGTTAGAACTCTATGTACTATGGTTACTGGCTTGGGTAGCTCAGAACACCTGGCCAGTAATGCAGTGGTCCTGGGTTTGATACCTGGTCCAGCCATAACTTATATTACATATGGCGACTCTGACCATCCCTGGATTTCAAATAAAAGTCCCACCTGGGGCAAAAACAATCTGGATTGTATCTTCAAGGGTGAAGACAATTTAAGGAGAGAGGAAAGTGTAGTAGTTATGACTATAATCAGTATGGATATTGGCCTGGATAGGTCAGTGGTTAAAGCACCTGTTTAGTAATACAAGGGTCCCAGTTTCAATTCCCAGTCCAGCCCCAAAGTTTTCTCCGTTCATGTCTTACAGGGCACTAAACTTGTATTGATTAGTTAATCACGAGTGTATTGTAGGTGTATGTGGTAAAGTGTTGAAGGTTCAAATCCCTATATTGCAGGTTATAGGAGGAAAGGGGCTATTCAGAATTCACATAGGAGTTGAAAGAAAAATTGTCCTGGAGGTATGAAACTTATATCAATTATATATATCGCTGATGAATACAGTCAACTTCACTGCCTCATCAAGAGTTAGTGTGTACGAAATTCCATCACCTTCACTCCACAAAACTATATTCATGGTGACTGTATACACAGTATTGGTACAATTGAAGTGATTCACCCATTCAATACCCCCCCCCCTTTCCTCTTCGTTATATACGCATGCTAAAATTGACGCGCATCGACTCAAATAAAAGTGATAAAATTGAAACACACAGAGCCGACTTTGAATTTAATCTGGGGAGGTTGACTATTACTGACTACTCCGAGCTTGAAGCTACACCACTATTATGCAATGCATTATTAATGAAATTACTTATAAAGGTATGTAACAAACCTGAATCAGAAATCCCTTGAACATTATAAATCCAATATTATATAGCCTCCCTCACAATCATTTCCTACATCTTCTGAATGTGTGTGTGTGTGCACCCAGCGGCGAAGTTCCACATGAGTAAACACAGGTTCTGACATAAAGGGTTTCCCTATCTAAACAAAGACCCTCTCTCCGCAACGTAAAATTACATGCACAAGATGGGGGTTTATCTTCAGAACTCAAACAGTGTGATGGCTCGGAAATAGAGATAAGACTAACATTTTGTGATTTATCTCACATTATATTTAAACATTATAGTGAAAAAGAAGGGTCAGTTAATCCACCTTCTCAACTGCCAGTAAACCTTTAATCAAAAATCATTGATCCTTTGAGAATTTATATACACTTCCCCGATAAAAGAACAGCCCCTCGCCGTACTGATATTAGGTTTCTTTTTGAAGTATGATTTAAAAAAAAAAACTTACCGTTTTATAATTTATTTTTTTTACACCCCATTGCACACTTCACACTTACCATACAGAATTGCGAATTTCCTTTACTTTTGATGTAATTTCCCGGGTTACAAATATAATACATATACACAGAACGAACCCTCCCTTCTCGCCGGATGTTTGCCTAGAATAGATTCAGGTAAACATCCTACTAACAAAATGATCTTGTTTCCATGGTAACTCAGATTTGGCCAAGTTCACTTCAGTGAGCCTAGGGGGGTTCATCACACATCCATTGCACATCACACCGTGCGGTATAGCATGTGCGTTCAGGCGCTCATTTGAGTTTATAAAGAAAGGGGGGAGAAAAGAGAGAAAAATCTCTGTATAATTTTTTTCTTCCAAGAAATTTTATCATCATGCAGGCACATGCAGTTACAGCGTTGACTTCTCTGGCTTTTGACTTCCCGCTCCCCTAATAAAGTGAGCTAATTGGATTTAGTCGTGGCAAGGAATAATATCCCTAATCTATATCCATGATAACGCAAGTTTTTATCAATTCTTATACATTGATTATCTCAAATGCTAGGATCAGAGTTCTGACGCGAAACGCACTTGTTTTTTCATAATAAAAGTTTTGAATTGAAAAAGAATGATACCCAAAAATAAGGTGTACCTCTTTTGCTCTCCGTAATGCTGGTTTCCAAATGGCTGCTTTCTGTTCCAGTTGAATACACCGGTGATTTGTCAAGAAGGGCGGGTCCGAACAATACACAGTACGCCCCGCAGTGTCAATCAATATTTAATCAGAGAACCTTTAAATTTCATCTGGTCAGCCTTTTCCTTGACACATTTATAATGGGGTATTTAGGGACCGTGGCACTGCTCCGTCTTCTGTCAAATTCCCTTGATAAATTGGTTGTTTTCAGTACCATTTAACTGTGCGTGATTGCACGCAATATTTAGGACACTGTATGGGAAGTATACTTTTTCACAGAAAAATCAAGTAATAGTATCAAGTGCGGCACATTGATCTTCATTTGACGGAAGCTTTAAAGGACATTTAAGGAAAACACGGCAAGGACTAAATGAGATGAAACTTGTTGGTTGCAGCTTCTGCGCGAGTACTGAATACAGAGTTCAGTTTAGTTCAAGGTATCCTTAATGTTAAATACATACTCTACTTTTCATCATGTAGCACGATACAAACATTTATTTATTCCGGTAAAACATTCCCTGTAATCCCCAATACTAATGACTATTTCGGGGGGGGGGGGGGGGCACAATCTTTATATATATATATATATATATATATATATATATATATACTCTGCAAAAAAAGAAACGCATAATGGATTTTTTAAGATTTTAGTAGATGTATTTTGGATTATGATTTTACAATAAAAAATGTAGATATTCACTAGAATTGTTTCAATGGAAAAAAAATTACAGTCCAAACCTTAGATATTGGTGAAAAAAAAGTCAGATCATCACAGTTAAGAACACTTCCTGTCACGTTTAAGTTAGTACCGTGTATGACCACCTCGAGCTGCCAACACAGTTCTACATCTCCTTGGCATAGAGTCAATCAATGTTCTTACGTTATTGCGTGGAATTGTTCGCCATTCCTGTTGTAACATTTGACGGAGCTGATCGAGGGTCTGAGGCGGAGGTTGGCGCAGGCGCACACGTTTATCCAGTTGGTCCCATAAGTGTTCAATCGGATTCAAATCCGGTGATTTGGAAGGCCATGGTAGCACATTAATGTTGTTCTGCTGCAGGTAGTCAATTGTTAAGCGGGCTGTGTGAGGCCTAGCATTGTCATGTTGGAATAACTCCCTCTGTCGGTCAATTACGCGCATAAGGTGAGGTTGGAGAATTTCGTCTCTGTACCTTTGAGCCGTTAAATTGCCCGGGACATGTACCAGTTCTGTTTTACGGTCATTAGAGATCGCCGCCCACATCATGACGCTACCTCCACCGAAGCTATCCACTTCTTGGACACACGAGGAAGAGAAACGTTCATTCCTGCGCCGGTATACACGGATTCTTCCATCACGTTTCTGTAGCAGAAAACGGGACTCATCGCTGAACCAGATTCTACGCCAGTTGCGGAATGTCCAGCCCCTCAATCTGTTGCACCATCGGACTCTTTCTCGTCTGTGTAACGGTGTCAAAACTGCTCCAAAATACGGTCTTCTGGGTCTAATGCCATATTGTCGAAGTCGGTTGCGGACTGTCTGCGAGCTGATTCTTCTCAATCCAGGTATTCCGACTGCAGTAGCTGTTGCAGCAACGGTTCGATTCCGTAGATGAAAGATCCGGATGTAGCGATCTTGTCCAGGAGTCGTAATGCGAGGTCGCCCACTCCTCGGTCGGTCATTAGTAGAGCCAGTCTACTGGAACCTGTTCCACAGCCGAGAAATTGTGCTCTGATTTACGTTTTCAGTTCGTGCAATCTCACTTTGGGATACCCCGGCCTGGAGACGGCCAATGGCGATATTTCGAGTAGCAGGGTCCAACCTTGGCATGGCAGCATTTTAACGTTATGATGAATTCAAGCTTCAAACTTCGTCCTTTTATACGCTTTAATGTAGTGGTTGAATTAAGCACAAAGTTCTCGTGAAAAACGTAAGACAAATTCCATGGCGATAGAAGTGATGTGCAATTTTAGAGAGTCGCCGAGCTAATTTGGCAGAGAGCCAAATCAAATGAACAGACCTTTAAAGTTTCATACTTACCTGTAAAAAATCAATTACTCAATTGACCATTTCCGTTTACCTGGTAAAATACATAATTTGCATTTTTAAAATTTCAAAAGGGCTATGCGTTTCTTTTTTTGCAGAGTATATATATATATATATATATATATTAAGATAAATAGATTGATTGATTATATATTGTTTAACGTCACGCTCGATAATCTTTCACTCACATGGAGACGTCACCATTGCCGGTGAAGGGCTGCAAAATTTAGACCTATGCTCGACGCTTATGGCCTTTGATCAGGGAGCGATCTGTAACGTGCCACACCTACTGTGACACGGGGCCTCGGTTTTTACGGTCAAATCCGAAGGACCGCCCTATTTAGTCACCTCTTACGACAAGCAAGTGATACTGAGGATCTATTCTAACTACCCAGATCCCCACGGGGTTACACACACACATACACACACTCACACACACACACACACACACACACATATATATATATATATATATATATATATATATATATATATGTATATATATTATACGACGATATGCATTTTTTCTTAATTTTGCGTAGGCCTTTGTGAATTGCAAAGCACAAATATGATTTATTTTATTTATTTATTCATTCATTTATTTTCTGTCATCATAGCTCAATAGCATACTATAAAATAGAGTTTTCCACACAAAGTGTTATGAAGACTAGATTTGCTTTGTACTGTATAATATCTTCCACGTCCATGTATTCCTCGTGAAGAAATGACCATGTTATTGAACACTGGAATGTCGATATTGATAAAACGCACGTACAAAAACACCGCATGACGTAATTTCTCGATCATATGATAGAATGATGTGAAATCTCAACAAACAAATACTTACAAAATAAAAAAAAAAATAAATCCAAATACTGTGGAAATGACGGAGTGTTGATTTCCTATTTCCAGTAGAATATAATTTATTCACATTACTCTAATAACTTTTCTGCACAACCCAACTCACATAAAAGTGAATGGGCGATCTCCTGCACAATCATCTTTAAAAAAAAAAAATAAAAAATAAAAAAAATAAAAAAAAGTGACAAATTCCAGTCACCCTTTACAAAAAAAAATGCAAAGTTCCGCGTTAAGTACATTTATCTGCAATTTTCTATAGAATGAGACTGAAACCGGTTTGGCCATAGGGAACTATTAGTTTATCCCCGGTCTGTCCGTCCGTCTGTCGTGCTGTCCATCGTCCGTCTATCATCCCGAATCAGTTTTCCTGACTTTTCTCTGCACTGGATGAAGATATTCCACTGAAATTTTATGTATGAATTTGTCTTTAATAGTTAAAAGATTGATTTTCGTTATGCTTGACCTTTTTTCGACTGAATTATGTCCCTTGATAAATTGCAAGAATCAGTATTCCCGGTTTTACCCCACTTTGGATGAAGCTATTCAATTGAAATTTGATATTTGGCTTGGCATAGATGTACACAGATCAAGTTTGAGTTTTGTTACGCTTGACCTACCTTTGACTGAATTATGCCCCTTGATGAATTGAACGAATCAATTTTCCGTATTTTTCTCCGCATTGGATTAAGGTATTTATCTTGGATAGTTATAAATCAAGTTTGAGTTTCATTACACTTGACTTACTTTTGACAGAATTATCCTACCGGTAGGGGACTTTGTATTGCCTGCAGTACACTCAGAATTATCCTACCGGTAGGGGACTTTGTATTGCCTGCAGTACACTCAGAATTATCCTACCGGTAGGGGACTTTGTATTGCCTGTAATACACTCAGAATTCTCCTACCGGTAGGTTACTTTGTATTGCCTGTAATACACTCAGAATTATCCTACCGGTAGGGGACTTTGTATTGCCTGCAGTACACTCAGAATTATCCTACCGGTAGGGGACTTTGTATTGCCTGCAGTACACTCAGAATTATCCTACCGGTAGGGGACTTTGTATTGCCTACAATAAAAATATCAGTTGAATAAGATTATTGGCACACTCTTTGAAAATAGAAAAAGCAAAATCTGAACAGGTATGCACGCACTGTAATGAATCAGAAGATGGGATGGTGGTGGTGGGGGGGGGGGGGGGGGGGGGGGGGCTACTGCACAACCGGATGTTGATCTTTCACAACTAGATCGATTAGTGCCAGTGAATATCATCGTGTAAGGTGTAATAATTTCTGATTCAGCGAACTACATTTTCCCCTGGACATGTGGAAGATATGGCACGTGGCTACGAATTTCTTTATAACCGAAATTTGAATACCCCCCCTCTCTCTCTCTCTCTCTCTCTCTCTCTCTCTCTCTCTCTCCATTTACTCATTTTTAAGCATTATATATATATATATATATATATATATATATATATATATATATATATATATATATAATTCGAATATTGAATTCATCTGTTGTATACATGATGAAACAATATATTTTCTGTTACAAAGTTACTTGAAATATTTTTGCACTTCTGATGGGGATAAACTATCTAGTATTCATTAGTGTGATTATTAACTTTTCGGATCGAATGACTGATGACGTCACAGTACGCGAGTACATATTTCTATTTTTACATTTTAAAAATCTCTTTTGACATTCCTTTCATATTGACTTTGTTGCAAACTAGTTTGATCCGGTTTTTTAGTACCGTGTACCTGTCCACGTAATAATTACAAAACATGGAGCCTCCTCAAGGTCAAAGGGTGCATTAGTTCCGTTAAAAGTAACGAATTTGTCAACGATTTGTTATTTTTAAAAAAATGTATGAAAATATAATCAAAATGTCTTTCATTGTTGTCTTATTGGCTGATGAAGGTTACAATCACTGCAGAAAAAAAATTGCATAACCTGCTAGTTATTAACGCGAGTTAAGTTTTTTTTTTGTTTTTTTTTTCACTTTTGAAGTCTTCTTGAAGTATAAAAACTAAATGCATACTTAGGAAAAGCGGAAAAGGATATAGCAAAATCGCGAATTTCGCAACCCCAAGGTTTTGACTCTAGGACGGGTCAAAATTATCGTAACGTGTTAATGTTATATGTGTTATATAACGTATCAGCTTAGTATGGGCACTGTTCGGAGGCATTTAAAGGTTTAAGAATACATTTTATACTGTTGTTGAATATCAGAATTTAAATTAGATATACAGAACAGATATTTTTTTTTTTTTTTTTTTAGATTTCATAATCATTGGGGCTAGTGAAACTTTTAATACTCAGGTGACCGATACGGCCCGTGGGCCTCTTGATATGTAGTGCAAATGCACAATTTTTAGCCATCATTCATGAATCTGTTGTAAATAAAAGCGCAACACCAAGATATGAAAAATTGTTTACTATTTTGTACTCAGTCCCCATAGACATTTTGTAACATTTTTTGAATAACAAAGAGGGTTTGAAAAAAGTTTTACTTAGCTTATATGTTAATGGTTTTGACTTAAATTAACCAGTTCCGATAAATTAGTTTGTATGTTGCTTGAAGCTTTGAAACATCATTAGAATTGAAATGCATAACATTTCAAAAATATGTAGGTCTAATAAAGAGGTCATGAATCATAAATGCCTTCCCTCCGTCGTTCTCAATTTAATCTCACTAGGCTTTTGTAGGCGATACATAGAACCGAGTCTTAAAATCCTCTTCCGCGCAACAACCGGATACTCTATAGAACTTATGGTGTGCAAGTCTGTTTTGGTTCTCTCAAGTTAGAATAAAGCCTTAATTAACCTACACACTAATAAATATCATCTTATTTGTAAATAAACTTCTAGTATATCAAATGATCCATTGTACCCAGATTACTACTAACTTACGACAGAAATTCTTTTCTTAGGTAAAATGTGTCACCTAAAAGTTGTAATTGTGACTGTACAAAATTTAGATGCTTTAAATTACAAAGTTAACATTTCGCTAGTTTGTTTGTAAACATAAAAAGACTCGAGTCTTTGTTTACACACAGAATTAAGGATAAAATTTTGCTTTTATCCTTGTATTCAGAAGGTCAAAATTTCGCCTGTCAAAATTAAATGAGTTATATATGTAATGTTTAACATAAAAAATGAAAAGTATTTTATTTTCAAAAAACGTGAACTAGTCCATTTAAAAAAAATAAATATTTTCAATTCTGAATTATGACACAAATGAATTGAATTGTTGATAGCATTAATTATTTTTGGTGAATTGATGCGCGCTATTATTGAATTGTTGCTCTCCTCAAATGAATTGATAACCTCAACAACTGAATTCAATTCATTAGAGGAATAATTCAATTAATACGTGCAATAATTGAATTATTGCTCTCTTCAATTAACTTGTAGCGTGCATCAATTCAATTCATCAGCGCAATAATTGAATTATTGCCCTCTTCAACTGAAGTTATATCATTCAATTTAACTGAACTAAATTGACACCCACAATTGAACATCTTTAATTGAATTGTTGCTCTTGCATTAATTCCTTATACAAAACCGTATAATTAAAGATATTTTTAAATGAATCAAAGAGATCACCAAATTAAATTTTGCGAGCAATAATTCCACCATATCGATGGACGCATCAATTTAATTGATGTGAGCAATAATTGGTGCGCACATCAAATCAATTATTGCGCGCATTGAGTAATTAATGATGTATTCAATTATCTGAGTTTATGTTAATTTGGTGCCAAGTTTTATTAATTTCATAATTCTCTATCAATGTAGAAATCAATATCAAGCAATTTCTTCCAAAATCTATATTACTCAAATTCAGTTGTGAACATCTTTAAGCTTTCCATTGAACCGTCATAATAGAATAACTCATAAACATCATGCATACTTTTAAACATCTTTTCGTAAACCGGTCGCTGTAGCTCAGTAGTTCTTTCGAATATTACCTTATAAACTGAAGTCCCGTGTTACGGCAGCATTTGGGACGTTAAAGAACCCTCACTGCTTCGGCTCTGAACGCTAAACATAGGTCTCTAAATTTGTGGTACTTTACCTACAACTGGTGACGTCTCAATGTGAGTGAAAAACACGTAAAACAAACAGACAATCAATCAATTAAAGAGAGCAACAATTCAACCAATGCATACAATATCTCTGCAACTGAATTGTAGCGTGAATTTATACCTTGTAATGTATGAGTTCAAACAGAAGTCCCAGAGGTACTTACAGGGTGTAGGAGTGCTCAATAGGATGAATACGGTAGTGATTGGCGGTATGAAAACAATGGTTGCATGGGGTCATTTTTATATCATGACTCCAATGCTTCACCGCAGTGCTTTGTAACCGGGAGGTAGTGGTGACCGGTAGGTAGTGATGACGTCTCAAAATGAGCAATAACTATACTCAACAAAAAATGTTAAGGGTCATGGAAATTTTTTTTTGGTAAAAAGAAATAGATCCGCAAAATATTTCCAACATTTTAATTTTAAATGAAGCAAATATATTTTTTTTCACGAATGCATTGATTTAAAACCAAGAAAATTAATTCCATTTAGAATTTGAATATTCCCTAATGTACAGTGTCATAAATCCAGTATGAAAGTGTAAATGATAAAGATTTCAAATTATACAGATTTCAACTGTGATGAGATTTGATCAAATTGAATGTGCAAACTCTTTAATATTTTGTGTGATCACCATGCGCTATCACAACAGCATGGCAACGGCTTGGAAAACTCCGGATAAGAGTTCTGATTGCACACAGTGGGATCTTGGTCCATTCTTCACGGAGAGCAGTTTCCAGCTCCTATACACTTCTTGGAGGGGCATCGCGCTGCTGTACACGTCGCTGAAGGACATCCCAAATATGTTTTAAGTTGGGAGAACATGAAGACCATTGCATTCGTTCAATTTTTTTCATTAGCAAAATATTGTTTAACAACTCGAGGCCTATGTGGCCTTGCGTTATCATCATGAGAACAAAATCTTGATCAACAGCACCTGCAAAAGGACGTGCAATGTTGTGAAGAATCTCTGTACTAAAGACTAGTAAAGGGCCATTCCGAATGAAATGCAGTTCCGTAAGGCCAGTGAAACACATCCCACCCAAACCATGACAGACCCGCCACCAAAGCAGTTATGCTCAGCAACACAACAATTCTGATACCGTTCATTTTTCTGGCGCCAAACACACCGACGGCCGTCATGAAATTCCACACAAAACTTTGATTCATCAAATATCTGTGAAGCAGAATCGGTCTCATATGGCGTAATTGCCAATGTTCATAGTGTCTGCTAAAGCCAAGAGAGCCGTCAAACGTGGACAAATTGTTGGCTTACGAACATGCAAATTTGCCGCATGAAGTCTATTTCTTAACGTCAGAGTGGAAATATGAAACCCATGATCATTTCTATACTTCCTATTCATGACTTCAGCTGACATACCGATTTCGTTTTGCCAAGAGCACAATATTTCACGATCATGACGAGTCGTCATACTTTTTATCCTACCACTACGAGGTCTTTGTTGCACTCCCGTGTTCTGGAACCTTTCCTATAACCTCCCAATTACACTCTGATTAACGTTGAACTGTCGCGCCACATAACGTTGGGGCATGCCCATTTGAAGCATGCCTGTACTGTATATCCATATGTTGCCACTGCGGCATATTGTCATTAATTAGGTCAGCAATGGTCAAATTTGAAAACATTGTTGAAATTCTTGAAAATTAAAGTCTTTTAAACAATATTCATTTACCTTGACCTCCAACAACTGTTTATCAAATTTGGGGCGTGTGTATTTATTGTGAAAGTCCCATGTGCACGTGGTTTCGGTCATTCGCTTATCAAACACGTGCAGATAAAAGCAGAATGTACAACAGCCACATACACATCATTAACCTCCCCCCCCCCCCCCCCCCCCCCCCCCCCAAATCTTTATTAAAATATAAATGTGAATTGAATTTCATGACCCTTAACTTTTTTGTTGTTGAGTATATTTTAAACAAAGTTCTAAATAACCACCCGGGCGGGACACTCAGTACGAAGAATACGGTAATGTAAAACTCCGCATTTATTCACAAACAAACAGAAAAAAAACAACCAATGATACTAAAGAACATAATGTATTAAAGTAATGCTTTTTAAGTACGTGAGGTATAAATTCAATATTGTTTTTTCTGGTGAAAGCTACCCTGAGAATAGATATTTACAACATCAATCAAGTTTATACAATAATCAGTTTTCATATCAAAACAGCAAGTTCTTCAATAACACATGAACAGCATTTTAATGTGTATTAATTGGTAATGGAACAAAAGACCAGAAAACACAATGTACACATATACAATATCTCATTTTGTATACCAAAACCATTTCAATGTACCTCCAATAATAATTTTATCATCTCTAAAATTAATATGACTAAAGATCATCCATATAACACTGACCACTGAACAACAACTACAGATCACCTCAATCTGGTTTTAATCTTATATGCATTATGGGACACTTCTTGGGGGTGAAATGGGAAGTTAAATTGCAATATATATATATATATATATATATATATATATATATATATATATATCAAGCATACAACAGTTTCTCTGAAGAAAACTGAATTGTTCATATAAAAATTTTCTTGCACAAAACATCTCTAAACATTGAGACAAATATAAAACAATTATTTTTTTCATTCACACATACACAAAATGTATGATTCTACAAGTACGTAGAACATTGATTCTACAAGTACGTAGAACATTGATTCTACAAGTACGTAGAACATTGTTTATACAAGTACGTAGAACATTAATTCTACAAGTACGTAGAACATTGATTCTACAAGTACATAAAACATTGATTCTACAAGTACGTAGAACATTGATTCTACAAGTACATAAAACATTGATTCTACAAGTACGTAGAACATAAGGATTGTAAAACAACGTGACTTGAAAATAAAACGGCAAAATATTTTAGCACCAGAAAAAAGACATCAATGCTTTATACTAAATATTGGTTCAGTTTTTTTTTTTGTACATTATCTTAATCACTAGCCTCATTATAGTACCTGGGTTCAAATTTCTATTAAACGCTCTCCTTACTCTTTTAATTAATAGTAAATTCAAACCTAAGTGATGTAATTGGATCATCGGTGTTTACTGATCAAAATGAATAGAACAGAAAACCAAAACAAATCACAATGCAGTTAATATGCATCTGCTTTTTCACACCTGTTAATCACATCTTTCAATAGTTCCTTTGCCACGTTTGAGATAGGACAGGTAGTGGAAGAAATGCAGTGCTTCACAACAACACAAAATACAATATTCTGCTGCCAGTAACTATGTTCAAATCAGTCTTTAGCTTTCCAAATGAACCATCTTTGTGCATATTTCACAATACCATCATACACCAAGATGATTACTGAAAAACATTTCTCCTTTGGAACTGTTGGAAAGTATGACTGTAATGTACTGCTGTACAGTGAATACAGTTCTATATAGACTGATTGGATTGTTTTGTTAGTCCTATGTAGACTGATTGGTTTGTTTTGTTAGTCCTATGTAGACTGATTGGTTTATTTTGTTAGTCCTATATAGACTGATTGGTTTGTTTTGTTAGTTCTAGGTAGACTGATTGGTTTGTTTTGTTAGTCCTATGTAGACTGATTGGTGTCTTTTGTTTGTCCTATACAGACTGATTGGTGTCTTTTGTTTGTCCTATACAGACTGATTGGTGTCTTTTGTTTGTCCTATATAGACTGATTGGTGTCTTTTGTTTGTCCTATATAGACTGATTGGTGTCTTTTGTTCGTCCTATATAGACTGATTGGTTTGTTTTGTTAGTTCTAATTGGTGTGCTTTGTTTGTCCTATGTTGATAGGTGTCTTTTGTGACACGTAAATCATTGTCTGTGTTTATAATGCCCTATAAATATAATGACTAATAAGATGGGCAAGTATCACATGTACATCCTACACAACAGTGACTACACATCATAGCACCTGTTGTACACAGTCTGCATTTCAAGAACAACAACTCTTACATCTGCTTCATCATTAGATACATTATCACCATTAAAACATTGAGTTTCCTTGATGACTCACATTTTGATCCAGTCTCTACCCAGAGTTATCATTCCTTACTCTCACATAATACCACTGTCTACGCCTTGAAGGTGTTTCAAGATTCTTGTAAAATGGTAAAATTGATCAAATAAAATGTGGTTTCAATTTCAGTTGCATAAATATATGTACATGTATATCAATATACAGCAGATATCAAGTCTTTCTTTGACACAAGGGACATTGAATTGTGTTGAAAGATGGATATTGTTTGATTATATTATATAGGTAGATATGTATTGTAATGGGAAATAAATGTCCTATATTTTCCTGATATTTCATAAATTAGTTCTTAGATTTATTTTCGGTAACCATGAAAAGGTGGATTTACACATGGAATAACACTGCTGATTTGGAGACTTTGACAGAGGTATCTGTGAGTGCAAGGAACGATAACTCTGGTTAGAGATTGATTTTGATCTCTAGAGCAATTAAGGTAGGTAGATATTCTCATGATGGGATTATCAACATCACGAAATTGAACAATTCTCAAGAAATTAACTATTTTAGAGAAATCAGAATTATCTGCACAAAGGCATGGAAACAAAACTCCAGTCATAACATTCTCACACAATACTAGAGGATTGTCATCAGCTCTTTCAAATAAATGTAACAGCTGATATGCAATTAATTACTACCAGGAAATTTTATCATATATGTCTGTTTGCCTGAATGATAGCTTTCAATGCTTCTGATGAACTATATGCTACAATGCCCTCTTGGTTGCACCATTTCTGTGACCCTGTGCCATGAGTATTGTCATAATGATAAGTAATCTGATGTGTCAAGCTTAACTCTGAACAAGATGATGGATCATCATTGAAGTCACATAAACTCTTGTAACTAATCACTCCACCATTCTGGGCAAGCAGGATTGCATGTGGTGCACAACAGTCCCACATATAAGTACTGTTTTTAGACAGAACATAAGCATCTGCAAGACCCTGATTTACACATAGAAGCTTGTATCCTGCTCCTGCAACATGGTCAACAGAGCATGAAGCCCGGAATTTTTTTTGAACGTCAGTTTTTTCACTTTGACTCATCAGGACAGCCAGGTTTTGCTTCTTGTTGTTGGTTTTCTCACAAGGAAGGGAGAATATTTTGCAGTCATTCACAGCAATACCCCACATCAGATTACCTGTCCATCTACAAAGAAGACAAAAATCTGAGTGTGTTCCTTCATACTTATATTTCTTCAGATGTGCTTTAACAATTCATCTACACATTGCAAGATGAAAAGGCTAAGGTAACGTGCAGTACTGAATCTTGCAATTCCCACAGAAAATAAAATCAGAGAGATAGGTAAACATGGACCCTTGGACACACCAGAGGTGGGATCAGGTGCCCAGAAGGAGCAAGCATTCCCTGCCAACTGGACACAACCACTGTGAGCACCATATCTTGATCAGGTAAGCAAAGTTATCTGCAGTGAGAATCATTGAATGGCCCAACAACTGGCATGAGACATGTCAGGCAGCAACCATCTTAACGGACTGGCAAACTAGATTGTCATAACGACCATAGAATATGTGAAATGCTGACTCCAGACGAGACTGTATGCACCCCTGTAACATCAACTTGTTTGACAGTAGTCTGCCTCAATTTAAAATCTGATCACACGCAGAACAAGCCCTGTGCACCGAATCAACTGAGAGATATAACCACCATATGCAAGTGATAACGGAACATTGTTACACGAATAAGGAAAATTGATGATGGAGAAAATGAAATCTTCCTGTTTATCATGAGGTTGAGTTGTTAGTTTGCAGTCAGCATCAGTTTTCAATAAAATATTGAAGTATGAAGCAAATATGGAAGACTGTGGTTTCTTTTATTTCAAGTTCACTGGGATATATTGAATCAGCATATTAATTAAATTTATCATTGTTCATAAGGAAAATGTCAATACATATAAATGTCAAATTGAAGGCCACAACAATAGACTTTTCCTTCTCATGTAGAAGCTTTTGAATGAATTCTGCTTCATTAGAATAAAAACTAACAAAGGGGTCAATTGGTGCCCATGCGACTTCCAACAGATTGTTGGAAGACCTGATCACCAAAGATTATGACGATATGGTCAATGAGGAATTTTAGCATCTTTTTAATATCAACTTCAGAGTACTTGTGCATGGAGTCAGAGTGGTGTTTAACAAAATAATTTTTTGGATATCTGATCATTAGATATGAATATTTCCTTTTGCCATTTTTGTTAAAGAAGAATCTGTCTATGATGTCAAAAAGTCTAGTGTTTAATTTATAATGAGGTATGGGCCATGATAAAGTGTTGTGAAGTCATACGTTTTGATGTTCTTGATTTGAGAAAAGTTGTGATTTCAAATTTACTAAAAGTTCTTTAGAATTTTTAAGAACCACCTTTGATTTACACAACTTCTGGCAGATGTAGTGGCACAGTACGTTTGAAGTTTCTCCTCACAGCATTTAATATTTTCACGAGGAGCAGAGATAGGGGCTTGGTAGAACATTTACTGAATCCAGAAATGTTTCATTGTTTGTAAGGATTTGTGAAGTTTAGGAATCCAGTATAGGTACAGTAACTCATATTCATCCACTCCATGGACTGGGATATCAAATGTGTTTAAAACTGAGGCATGATTATGAAGAATTTCATCTTTGAAAGGGCAATTGGAGAATAAGTGCGATTACTACATGTGAAATTTGTTTGTTTACAATGCAGTTGTAATAATGAGCCTTAGAAATAAATACAATGTTGTTGCCAGCATTGTCAGTTGGAACCAAAACATATTCCTCATGTAACCTATCTAACTCTTTCATCACTTCTGGTTTACTAAATACAGAAGGATAGATGGTACACATTTTTGTTTTGACATGTCTGATCTGAGTGCAATTTCATTGTCATGCATGTGGATACAGACATTTAGGCATCATCTGAGGATAACTTTGAAAAGGGATTCGATGGTATTTGTCATCTCGAGGAAAACCAAGTTATCACATGCCATAGAAAGTGCTAATGGATGGTCATACAGACAGACACAATCACCATACCATAATACATCTTAGATGGGCTTTTAAACGAAATATGTAAGTAATGCTTCTGATATTTATATTCTCATTCATGTTTCAAAAGTAAGTCAACCATTATGATGATGTGCTTTGTGTATGATCAGTTTTTAAATCGTGGTGGGTTACTAAAAAACAAGTTGATGTTACAAGGGTTTCAACAGTCTCATTAAAAGTCAGCATTTCACAAATTCTATGGTTGTTATAATGGTCTAGTTTGCCAATACAACCTGTCATTGAGTTAAATACTGTCTGCTGTGTTTCTTACCAAATGTTAGACTGTGTTTTACATGATGATTTTGACTACAGATTTCTCCATTTACCTGATCAAGATATGTAGCTAATGGCTGGTGCTACAAATCAACAGGGGATGTTTACTCCTCCTAGGCACCTGATCCCATCTCTTGTATATCCTGAGTCTGTGTTTACTCAACTCTTTAAATTTTGTATTCCTTATAGGAGTTATAAGATTGATCATGGTTCATTATCTTCACCTTTTCATCATCAGAACCTAGTGTTTGTGTGATATTTACTGACTTGTCTCCCTTGGTTTCCACAAATGGTCGGTTACAGACTCCAATAAGAGGTAGGCCTGAGGACTGACTATAGACTCCCAGCAATACAACCACACACTGCAGGCCACAGGAAATCAGGCCAGAAGTATTAGGAATTCCACATTCACCACTAATGTACTGAGCTGTTGAATCTGCATTACAATATCAGAGACTTCTATCAAAAAAATCACAACATTTTAAAGAAAGTGAACAGTATAGTCAAATTGTACCCTAATAAATTTCCAAAAATCAATCAAACTGCTGGTGATGTCTCTATACAACTGAGAGATTTTGGAAGGGGCCAGAACTGTGATTTCTAATTCTGCATATACATGTACCATGCAAAACTTGATCTTTTACTTGACAATGCTTGTAATTTTTTCATCCAGTTCAATCTAAACAATTATCTACTTCAGTAAACCAAATCAAAAGTCAAAAAACTACTTTATTAAATGATCAAACATTTTACAAAGTTTTCACATACTTATTTTTATTCCTTCAACAAATAAAAAACAAGCATGGTTATAGTTCCCCTATGGTTATTGCAAATATCAAAGGAATTCCTTGGTCTTTATTCAACAATATTAAAACCTTCATACGTAACAACTGATTATAAGAAAATCATTCACGTTTTGCTGATACAACAATACAGTCGATAACTATTAATTCAATTTTATAATCATAAAAATTAATCAATATAGGTAACAAAACAAATTTATTAATGACTGAAGAATATCTGCCATTCAATATAAATCAGATATCTGCATTCTGAGATCGATACACATGTAAACAAACATGGCGATGCACAGACAAGTTCACCATTGTTCATGTATGTGTAGTTTTCTTGGACTGTGTATTCAAAGCAATTGATATAATCCATGAACATCAAACTAAATATTTTTCAAAACAGATCTTGAATACCATACCATCTCATCTTTTTTGTAAGCAAAATACATGCAGGCCAAATCAGTTTTGGAAATTGCCATGACGTCACAAAGTGACCTAATTCATAGCTGTATAGGTAAACGATCAGCTGTACATTTCTGAGCCAGAGTAGAATAGAAATAAAGTTCTTATTTGTATGGAAGATGCTGGATAACCTCTACTGTCTCAAAATATTGCTTGAAATATAAAGTCTTGGCTTTTACATTTCAAAACAATATTTCTTGACCTCGGAGGTCACTATGCAACATACACAAAAACATGAACATTATTTCTCAATTTTTACAAAATTCAACACTCAAAATCTAGAAACTTTAATAGTAATGCACTTGCAATTTTTTACATTATAGTTTTGATAGTGATTTGACCACAAAGACATTAACAGCATTGAATTTGACTTGCTGATGCATGCTTTACAATGCACAATTTGATTGGTCAATAGAAACTCAGCAAATCTATGATTGGTCAAAAGCGGAATTCTGAAAAAGACCTCTCATAGTTGATGTCAAGGTGAACTGCAGTACACATCAGAAAAAAAAGATCAGTCAAAGCATCAAAATTCCCAATCACTTAATAAATCTGGAAATCTCACTCCAGCTACTGAATATCATAATTAAGTGATTTGCAAGTATGTACATGTAATATGCAGTGGGCTGAGTTTCAAGTTGTGCAGTTGGCAACAATTAAAAATTTGTGAGTGATTTTCAAAAGACAATTTCAGAGACACATATCCAATTTTGGTTCGTTATTTACCAATGGGATCTATCCAAACTCCAAGGTCATCCAAATCTAGCTCCACAGAAACATTTTCTAGTCTTGGTCCGGCGTCCATCATCACCTTCTCATGGGCAACTCTGGCAAGCATGCTGGCAGCAGCCATATTGTCATTCAACACAGAGCCTACAGTGTATTTGTACTGTCTTAATCATAACACATGGCATATAACAAAACAAGTGTTGACTGCAGATCATGTCAGACCCTATGGGATGAAATATTGCCTGTTGTGAAGTGATGTGGCACTGAATATAGCACTTTCATATTTATTCATTCACGTATATTACAATGTGCATAGAAAGAAACATTCAGTGTAAGAGAGAAAACTGTATATACAGCCAAACCTAGTCATCATAAACTCGATGGGACTGAGAAAAAACTTTGCGATATCCAAAGAATTAAGATATTGAGGGTAAAATACTTAAAGAATAAGTTGTTGGGACTACCGAATCACTTTGACATATCCATGGTATTTGAGATATTGGCACTCAAGAAATGGAAGTTCAATTGTAAGTTTTGAATTAGGACGAAACAAAAAAAAAATTTTTTTTTTTTTAGAGATTTCGCCATAATCATTGTATTAAAAACAAGACTTTCTATACCCACATAGCAGGTGAGCAGTGGCCTCTTGGTCCTTCATTATTTGGACAGAAATGGACTCCCCTAAAACGTTTGTGAATTTGTTGCTTTCCTCTCCATGTATATTCTCTCCAATGCCTGGGAACTGTAAAACACACACAATCGATAACGTATAAAGTATGCACTCTGAACTGTAAAACCTAAAAGCACACAGAATATGTATTTTCTTTTTATATCCTATTTGAGGATTTTTCACTCAACCAGTTATCTCCATCTAAAAAGCATGTCATTTACAAAACGAGTCTATCTAAAATGTAATTAAAATCCCTCTAAAATGTAATTAAAACATGACTCCACCTATTGGGGAATATCAGTCATATAAGATGTAATAAAATGAAGAAAAAAAATTCACTCCGACTTGAGAGTAAAATGATTATTTTCAAAAATATATATAGCACCAACAGCAGGGGCCCGTGAAGTCCATGTCTAACGGTCCTAGCCTCATTAACAATAATTACCCATGAAAGTATCATATGACTTTGACCTTGAGAAATATCTGGCACTTTCCTCTACCACAGGAAACATGGGTATTAAGGTTTGATTCATGCATCCTAATCTTATTAGTACTAATCTGCACCATTCAGTTTAATAGGATTGGTCTATGACAGGAGTATATAAAACCTGGTGCAGATACGCCTCTCTGCCTGTTTTATTTCTCAACCATGATGACTGAGAATAATGCAATATCATCAGTGTATGTATATATATATATATATATATATATATATATATATATACACACACACATATATATATATATATGTGTGTGTGTGTGTGTGTGTGTGTGTGTATGTATAACATATCAGTTTAGCGGATTGTTAAATTACTTCAAATTAAGTAAATTTTTCAACAATAAAGGGAAACAAATTCTCTAATTAACTAAAACTCCATGTGTAATGCAAAGAAAATGAGAAAATGTTGGGGGATGAATTTTATATGTAAAGCAAAACTTATTTTGATAAAAGCAGTGTACGCTGTATATAATCTATTTACCAGTAACTGAAATCAACTGTTCTTAACAGTTGTAATGTATAGGTAATTCTGCATAAGCTTAGCCTGTATTTACGTATTGCTGCATAAGCTTAGCCTGTATTTACGCATTGCTGCATAAGCTTAGCCTGTATTTACGCATTGCTGCATAAGCTTAGCCTGTATTTACGCATTGCTGCATAAGCTTAGCCTGTATTTACGCATTGCTGCATAAGCTTAGCCTGTATTTACGCATTGCTGCATAAGCTTAGCCTGTATTTACGTATTGCTGCATAAGCTTAGCCTGTATTTACGCATTGCTGCATAAGCTTAGCCTGTATTTACGTATAAAATAAATATCACTGTGAAGCTTTTACCCTCAGTGATTAATATCCTCCCTCATTCAGACCATGTCAGGTTTTGGACATAAAAGTCTACACTGATGGTTGATTGATTGATTTGTTTTATGTCCCGTCGAATTTTTCACTCATACTGAGACGTCACCAGCTGTAGGTGAAGTACCCCAAATTTAGACCTATGTTTAGTGTTCAGAGCCGAAGCAGTGAGGGTCCCTTTAAACTTCCAACACCTACTGCAACATGGGACCTCTGTTTTTAAGGTCAAATCCGAAAGACCCGTGATTCTCATTTCTAAATGGTGAGCGTTTGGCGAAGCAGCAATCACTACCTATTTTTCGTCTTAGGTTTGACGTGGCCATGGCATGAGTGGAACTTGAACTCATGACCTCCCGGTTACGAAGCGAACGCTCTAACCACTGAGCGACTACGACCAGTCTACACTGATAGAAATCTGAAAGTGGGATACACCAGTCACTGCATCCATAGTAAACAGTATTGTTTATCACAAATCGTCATCATGCTGTATCCTAGCATTTACTGTTGATGCATTAATAGATGGATTAATGACTGATCTGTGACTCATCAACCAAAACATAACACTGAGTTGGTGGTTGGATAAACCTACATCATCTCATCATCATCGTCATCAGCATCATAATTCACTTGACGCACGATATCTACAACCAAACATGGAATGACTAATATGTCATATATACCAAGGGTATTAAACAATGAGTCTACCTTACTCTGTTCTCAGAGCAGTGTTTTAAGGGGAATAACTCAGTATTGATTTCATGATAAATGCACTTCCCATACTTTTTAAGTATATGAGGAATTAAAAACATCAGAATTTTACATTGCAATGGAAATTTATTTACTTGCATTTTGAATATAACATACTTCATCTAGAAATTTCTGTATGCATTTACCACAACATTCCCTCCCCAAAAAAAACCAAACACCTCACCCCTTCCCCCCACCCCCCAAAAAATGTATGTGTAAAGAGAGTGTATAGTAAGCAGAATATATATGCTTAGTAGCAAGCGATATTGAACTTAATGAAGATGTTAATTGATACATTATACCGTTTGGTTTTTAAAGAAGACATTTCAAAGGATTTAAAAAAAAAAAAATATATTCCTATGATTATTTTACTTCTGTACATTCATCACTAATCCAAGAGCAATCAGTTTATGAAAAATGGGTATCATACAGCATTACTCAGCTCTGAATGATTCAATGAAAAAGTCATAAATGAAAATCGAGATATGCTTTGTAAAATAATTTGTATCAACTACCATTTGTACAGAAGAATTTTTTTCTTTCTAATTGACATAAATAAAAAAAACTAATTGACAAAAATAAAAAATACTAATTGACAGAAATAAAAAATACTAATTGACAGAAATAAAAAATACTAATTGACAGAAATAAAAAATACTAATTGACAGAAATAAAAAATACTAATTGACCAAAAAAAAAAAAAAAAAATATATTATGTAACTAATTTTAGAAAATCTGTAGGTTGCATATGCATTTTAAAAGTTAGCAATTGCATCTTGTCATTTTACAAACTTGTACCATAATTTGAAAACTCATTTACATGTCACAATTATGAAATGTACCAAATAAAGTTGATTTTATTATGAAATGTCTTTAAATTTTGCTAAATGCAAAGCAATATGGGGGAATAACATAGCACTAATTAACACATCCGCTCACACATAGTTCTTGGGTTGAAGGCACTTATAATTTTAAAACAAAGTTACAATCTTCAATCAACAAGAACCTGTATTACCTCCCTCAAAACTTACCCAAGGCAATTATTTAATCAGACTAGCTGAAGAGTGAAAATTTGATAGCTAATGCATAAGACAAAAAAACCTCTGACTGCTCCGATATTAAACTTTTAATTAAGGCCATGTGCAACATTTCTCAATAATATATCATATTTCCTGACATTTCACGCCCAATTCACCTCTATTCATCTTGTTTCTATAAAATAAAAAAGGTGAGGTATATTACCATGTGTGTTTTAGAGTTAGCGTATTTTGATAGTTGGTTGTTGCAAGTAAAAAGTAAAGTAGGCAAGTACTGTCACAAAAGAATAGAAATTTTTTGTGTGGAACAGTCAGGTATTGAACCCAGGACCCTTACTAGTTAGGTGATCTAACCACTGAGTTACCCAGCCCGATATATAAAGTATGGTAATAATATTACTACCATACAAAATTTCGACCGATTTTGGAAATAGTACAAAAACTCTTCACATCAAAGAGATAAAAAAAAAAAAAAATTTGAGAAAATGTAAGAAACATCGCTCATATCGCAAGGATAAAAGACTTAATATATACCTACATCTAAATCTGTTATCATGCATACTTTAAAAGTTATGACCATCTGCAAGGTGTAAGTTTGGCTCTGATTTATTGAAAAAATCTCAGACTTGTTTTTTTTTTGAGAAATCTAAACTTGATGATTACTGGATATTAAATGAAACAAACATGCCCTTTGGGTAGCTCCACTATGTCCAGCCTTGTATGGCTTATCAATATTAATGGCTGGAAGTAGAATAAAATGCAATGCCACGGCACATAAAACCTGTTATTATATACATATAAGGCTTTGCAAATTTTGCTGTACAATATTTCACATATTTATATCATTATTGTTAGAAACAAAATAATTATTTATATCAATTGTTATATAGTTAAATTTTATGAGAAACAAATTGTGCATTTCTTGATGCAGCGATTTTTGAAGAGGGTTTCTGCACTCCTCTATTACAACTGTAGGGATTATCCCCCCCCCCCCTCCCGCTTAAAACATATGTGTACTTAATGTCCTTTCACTAAACTAATTTACATTTCTCTACAGCTCCACTGATGTTGATTTATGGACTCATATCTACATAAAGCCCAAAAAGGGGTTATGACACACATGACCACAACATCCCAGTTATTAAGTGGGTGTGACACAACTTCTACCTAAAATAGATTAACTGACCAAATTTGATGAACTGACCAGTTATGGGTTGGACAGGAATTTGCCATACTTGGTCATATCACCTTTATAATCAAAGGTCACAGTGTAACACAACTTTAAATGTAACACACCTTCTGTCCAAGATGTATCAGCTCCGATGACTCTAGGTCTTGTAGTATCTATGTTATGAGACACACACACACACACACACACACACACACACATAATAATGGGACAGATGGACAAAAACACTATATGATAACACATCCCATTTTACATGGGTGCATAAAAAAAAACCTGTATAAATTTACACTGAACACAGCTTAATTTAATCAATAACCAAAGAAAATATATTTGTTACCACCTTTCAAGATGTCAGAGAGGTAACAGCATCATAAAAATTGATAAAAACTAATTAAAACGACTATATTTTAATTCAACAATTTCACAAAAACTGCTACTTTATAAATATCACATGACATAATGTTTGATATCAGGAAATCATTGTATGACAAACACACAATAGAGAAAATATGACAAAGTTTAATTAAATAAAAGACTGCAAAAACCTATGAAATCTGATGAGGGTGGAGCTATCTTAAACTCTCAGGGGTGCATTGAAAATGCTATGCATCAACTCGCAGTCATTTAAGTATAGTACATCCTATTAGTACACATAATTACCTGTTCACTAAGATCATGTCTAACTGTCTCCTGCACTAAGACATCTGCCAGCGTCTTAAAATCTTGAACAAATCGATAGTTCTTATGATCTCCTTTCTTCTCCTGAACCAGAAGCTCAAGAAGTGCTGACTCGGCTCTTATCACTCGAGCAATGAGGGCTCCCTTCTCAGAGGCATTTATTAGGGCCTGTATCAAGCTCTGAGCTGGAATCTTCATTACTTAGCCAAATGTTTTGTGCAGACTAGCTTCGGTGTCTCTGAAGGTTTTTCCTGGAAATATATCAAATTTATCTTTTTAAAATGATTTACCAATATTGTTCTGTTGACATATTATGTAGGTTGGTTGATTGTATATTGTTTTGACATCCCATTTAAGAGTCTTTCACTCATATGGAGACACCATTATTGCTTGTAAGGGGTTTGCAAACTTTTGGCCTATGATCAGCACTTATGGCCTTTAATCAGGGAGGGTCTTTATCATGCCACACCTGCTGTAATAAAGGGCCTCGGTTTTTGCAGTCTCATGTGAAGGACTGCTCCACTAAGTCACCTCTTATGAAAAGTGAGGGGTAATGAGAACCTATTCTAATCCAGATCCCCAAAGAAGCATTATACAGGTAGTGGAACTTTGATAAGCTATACAAAACATTTATTGTACGATAAAAAACAAATGAAGATATTAATTACATATCTCCACTCTGTATATATGATGTTGATAGAATTCTTTGTGTTTAAGTATTGTTTACAGAACTCTGATGTTTACTTGTTAAAATAAAACTTTTAAAATGTTAAAACTTTTGCATTTATTTTCTCAGAATGTTGCTGGTGGTATTTGGACCAATTTTGAAAATGACTCACATATTATATAATTTATATCTTTACAAATCATACGAGAGCCATTTCTTCATGAATACATGCATTGCAGTTGATAACATTAATGTTGCTTCCAGCCAGCATACCTCATGAAGAGTGCTCGTGTTGCAGTTCATACCTTCACGTATTTTTAAAATTGAAATCTGTTTTCTTATGTTCCATTTCTCTTGGAATTCCAAGCCAATTAAAATAGATTATATTCATCACTGAAATGCTATGATTTATCCATTGAATATAAAATGATTTTTTTACAATGTGAAAATATCAACTGATTGTGATGTCTAACTGTGTATTACTATACATCCTTAAGATGTGAAACAAACATGTTCTAAGACCAAAGAAACAGTGAAAAAAATAAAAACTTAAAAAAAGAAAACCCAGAAAATTCAATGCTTCATAGACATAAGACATGATCCTCATAAGACAGGATTTTTTAAATGATATATTTCACCTGTGCTTTGCATTTGTGAAATTTAAAAAAAAAACAAAAAAATCATCCTGTGTTACTTGTGGATTAAATTTCATTTCCAACTAAAGCACTGAATATCGTATCCTCAATATATTTGTCAAGATGCATAAGCACATTGTTCACAACTGCAGCACATTCATAAATAAACAGTTATAATCATTGTAATTTTGTAAGATATTACCAAAGGCAAAAAACATTGGAAATGTTTATAATTTGCTGCATCATGTATTTCTATAAAATTTCATTTTTCTTTATAAATGTTCATTAAATTACATTGAAGGCAAGTTAAAAAATCATATTATATAAGGTATAAAATTAAATTCTGCATATCTTATACAACAAAAAGTACTGTAACTCACTTAATCAGGATATAATCTTTGAAAATTTCTTATTTTGGTGTATAACTATAAATTAACACTTTTGTTTCACCTCTAAAATTTAAATCCTGCTAAAATAAGTACACATACAGTACAATTTATACTTTAATTAGTTTTTCTTATTTTTTTTATCAACTGAGAGGGCCTCCATAGCCGAGTGGTTTGAGCATTGCACTCAAAATCACAAGGCCTCTCACTTCTATTCAATGCAGGTTCAATTCTCGCTTGCGTTGATATATGTGAGAAAGTTTGTCAGTTACTTTCGGTCTCTTCCTGGATACATCGTATCTGGGTTCTCTCTTCCACCAATAAAAAATCTGGACTCCACCAGATAACTGAAAAATTGTTGAGTGTTGCGGAAAACAACAAACAAACAATCATTTTATCAACATCTTAGAGTTAGTACTACCTATTATATATTGATTGATTGATTATATATTGTTTAACGTCCCGCTTGAGAATTTTAAACTCACATGGAGACGTCACCATTGCCGGTGAAGGGCTGCAAAATATAGACCTATGCTAAGCGCTTATGGCCTTTGAGCAGGGAGGGATCTTTAACATGCCACACCTGCTGTGACATGGGGCCTCGGTTTTTGCGGTTTCATCTGAAGGACCGCCCCATTTAGTCGCCTATTACAACAAGCAAGGGATGCTGAGGATCTATTCTAACAACCTATTATATAGCATTGAATTCTCTGAAATTTTTATCATGCATGATCATATATCAATATGCATGGTTTCTTTGCCGATATCTGAACATACACAATAAAATAAATCATGCATACATAATACATGCTTAAAAATATACCACTTTGTCAAACAATGTTGAACTACTTATAAATAAACTAATTTCTTAATGAACAATAATATAGTTGTACATTCCACAGAATTTCCTTACCAACTTTTCATTCCAGACTGACCTCCTTATAAAATGTTTTGATATGTACCGTAACGTTGGTAACGTGACATCATAATAGCATTGCAGCAATATTATGCAAACACAACATGATGTCATTTTGCACATTAAATTACTAACTGCATAGAGCTTCTTGTATAAACATAAATTATGACTAATTACTTGCAAGTATGAACAATACAAGGAATTAGTAATTACTGACACTGATCTTGAATTTAATTCTCAGACAAACTATTTAAAGAATTCAATTGTATAATTTTAAATGTAAATTAACATTCCTCATATTGTTTGAATAAACTCTTTAAATAGTTTGTAAATATATCTCTTCAATTGTTCAAATAACCACAGAAATATTCCAGAACATAGTTTCATTTTATTACACATATTTAAATAATTTCTTTCACATGGTATGAATTACTTATCTTGGGTGGTACAATGAAATGCCCTACAACTAAAGGGGTGACAAATTATTAATACCTTACATTATACCCATTAATTAATCTTTACTGGACAGGTGTAGTTTAGCTCTTACCAAAATGACCTTAAATGAATCCCCAGCTGATCTCTGAAATACCCTAACATGAAACACCTTTAGGACTAATGAAATCTTAATTGGACAGATGGATTACACTGCTTTAAACACCATCAGTTTACATGGTCATTCCCATGTGACAATTCCTCTGTTCTGTGATATTCTTGTTAAGTCATTGCAAATTTTGCAGTACAATACTGCATATATTCATATCAATAATGTTAGAAACAAAATAAAATATTATATTAATTGTTGTGTAACTTCATTTTATGAAACAAATGTGTATTTCTTGCTGTAATGATTATTGACTAGGGTTACTGCATTACTGTGTAACATACATGTATGCAGGGATTACCTCCTTTAAAACAATGGTTGTTTTTTTTTTAACTACTTAAAAATTCCAAAGATTTAATTACCTTATTTTAAGCTACAATTTACATTTCTATACAGATGCACAAATTGTTTGTTGATTCTAGGACTCGTGAGAGGTAAGCGTGAACATATTCAGCCAATTTTGGCTGACTTACATTGGCTACCTGTCACATACAGAGTGCAGTACAAACTTTGTGTATATGTATACAAATCGTTACATAGTCTAGCACCGGCGTATCTATCTGATCTAGTTTGTCAATACAAACCCGCAAGGTCTCTTCATTCAGAGTCTACAAACCAACTAACTGTGCCACGAGTCCGATCGAAAACGTACTGCGATCGTAGATTCGACATGGTCGCACCAACACTTTGGAATCAGCTTCCCGTAGAGCTTCGAAGAGCCGCCAGTCTAAACATTTTTAAATCACAACTAAAAACTCATCTTTTTAGAAAGGCCTTTCTTTAAGTGTATTAATATCAACAGGATTTATAGTGCTTTTAAGTTTTTCACATTTTTATAGTTGGAGTTATAATATTAAGATTTTTTTTTTTTTTTGAATATTAAAATGTCCAATGTTAATTTGTCTTGTTTTATCATGTGATTTGCCATACCTTGTAAAGCACTTTAGAGTTTCTTTTAAGATAAAGCGCTATATAAATGTTATTATTATTATTATTATTATTACATGTACCAAAAAAGGGTTATGCCATTTACGGCTATATCATCTTAATTATAGGTCACAGTGACCTTGATTTTGGGTGCGAGACACCTTCTTTTTAAGATGATTAACTGACCAAGTTTAACAATTCTAGATCAAATAATTGTCCAGTTACAAGTTGGACAGGATATTTGTCATATATAGTCATATTGTCTTAATCAAAGATCCAAACTTTAAAGAGCGACCCATGCTCTACCCAAGATGCATCAATTTTACAGGGTGTTCAAGAGGATTCACTGTATAGTTAAAGACGGTTTATGTTTTAACATTTTTCTGATCAAGTGATTCACTTCAGTCTTAAAAAATTATTTTAAACACCCCACTCTTAATTTTCACTATCTCCCAATATTATGAATACCAACCTCAAGTATGTTGAAATCTGCAAGTCATGGCCATCTTTAGGAAACCAAAACTCTGGTTTAATTAATTTGGTGAAATTGCCATTCAGTGTCAAATCACAAGAAAGTGAAAAATGTATGTGAAAAAGAATGGCTACTAATCTAAAGGATTTAAGCAAATATCAATGACACGACAAATGATATATGATTTAAATTTAAAAAAAAAAGACCTTTAAATTTTTTCTCCGTTCACAAACTATCATATTCACAACACTAAAACTTCATTGAATTTAAGTCATTATACATATGCATGTTCTCAGGTTGTACTTACCAATATGTCATGGAGCATCAGAAATGAACAGTGAAAAATCCCCCTGCATTGAAGCTGACTAACGGTCTATCAATAATGATATAATACCCATCAACTAAATGTATACTAATAAATGCATCAATCTTTAATAACTATAGGTGATCCCAGTCACTTATCGATTTTGCAATCAGCATATACATATTAGTACTTTCCCTGACTCTGTATACTTATCAGTGGCTATCTAATTATTGAGTCCAGCACAACATGCTTATTTTATCCTATTACCTGGTTAATGATTTAATATCATTATCAAACACATACTCCTCATGATTGGGATAGCTGGAAATCAATAGCATTGCATGGCATGCACCATTTTCAAGAAATGAAAGAATATTAGAATAACAAGATGCAATAATGCACAAGTTCTTGCTTTATTCCATCTCTCCATATGGAGAATTGGGCCATGGATAAGTCCTCTCCATTCTGTCCTATTTTTCGCTTTCCTAACAGCTTCATTCCATGATTTAAATCCCAGTTATTTTCCTTCTCTTTCGACAGTTCTTCTCCACGTCTCCTTTGGCCTTCCTTGATTCCTCTTACCTTCTGGTGTCCATGTTAGTGCTGTTCTGGCATGTCTTTCTGGTGTTAATCTGAGCACATAGCCAATCCATTTCCACCAGGGCTCTACATTAACTTTTTTTTTCTACTTGTCCATTCAGACAAGGGACAAAGATATTTACTTGTCCGAACTTCAATTTCACCTGTCCGAAAATTTTTCAAAGAAGATCTAATATTGTCAACTTGAAAACTGTATTACTTAAAATATAGTCCATTTTATACTTGCTTGCTTGATTTTTGATCTTATTCAATTGATAAAGACAACAAACACAAAACAAAATTTTATCTAGACTTCCTGTCTTAAATCAATGACTGTGTTTGCTCGATGATGATCTAGAGAATCAAAATTTCATAAGATCTATGCCTCTTTACAAAATTGAAAGTAGTACGCAATAATGAACACCGATCCCGATCGATTGTGACTCAATTAGTTTACAAAGCGATTGATATCAGGATCGAAGTTCATTTTTCATGCATTGCTTCCGACTTTGAACTATCGATGAACTTTTCACCAATCGTTCTTTTTATTAGTTGGAGACTTCTTTACATAAAAAAACACTTGTCTGATCGGACAAGTTCTCAGCAGTATTCACTTGTCTGAATTTTTGGTACCAGACAAGCGTTAATGTTGAACCCTGCCAACCTTGTGATTCTTATGATGGTGCTTATCTTTTCATAAGTGCACAATTTCAAGGTCAGTGATTTAGCAATGTGATAAGTTAAAACAAATGAGGATGCGATTGATCCTGTGTAACTCATACTACTGTAGTCATCCTCTGAGTACCACGGGAACTTAGAAAATTGGAAATAGGGGGTGGTTCTTCAGAAATTTGTATTGAAACATTTTCAGTGAAATCATGACTGAGAAATACTTAAACAGATACTGAATTTAAATTATTGTCATAGTATAACCCACTCAAGTCTTATTCAGTGACTTATATTTCAAATCATAAATACAAAAAGGTGAAGACAATAACCCGTGATCAATATCATAACTCCTATATTGATCGATTGATTGTTTGTTTTACGTCCCGTCGAGAATTTTTCACTCATATTGAGACGTCACCAGTTGTAGGTGAAGTAACACAAATTTAGACCTATGCTTAGTGCTCAGGGCCATAGCAGTGAGGGTTCTTTAGCGTGACAATGCCTACCAACAAGGTCATATCAGAAAGACCCGTGATTCTCACTTCTAAATGCTGAGCAATTGGTGAAGGAGCAATCACTACCTATTTTTCATCTTAGATTTGACGCAGCCATGACACGATTAAGGATCGAACTCACGACCTTCCAGTTACGAAGCAAACATTCTAACCATTGAGCTACCGTAACCGATCAAGATTAATTAAGTTACAACTGTATCACAATATCCTACAGATATAATGACAGAGCGCTAAGCATAGGTCTAAATTTGTGGTACTTCACATACAGCTGGTGACATCTCAATATGAGTGAAAAATTCTCGATGGGACGTAAAACAAACAAACAATCAATCAATCTTGAATGACAGTTACTGTGACATAAGTTCAAAAGTGGTACTTATTATTTTCATTTGTTACTTTATAGTTACTGACTTAATGTGGAATTTCTTGAGGTGGTTCATTTTGTGAATTCTATAAACCAAAATGACATAAGAATGGGGTTGGAGTTTTGTGGAAACTGAGAAATGTAAACTAAAACAAAGTTTTAAATCTATTCATGTATAATCAAAGGCTGTAAGCACTGAACATAGACCTAAATTTCGCAGCCCTTCACTGGCAATGGTAATGTCTCCATATGAGTAAGATTCTCAAGAACATCCAACCTGCAACTAAATAAATCTACGTCACTGGGCCTAACCTCTGTGTGACCATGGATGTTGCTTCAGTTTACACTAACATTCCACAGGATGAAAGTTTCAAGACTTGTAGAGAGGTTTTGATTAATAAGGTCATTCAATGTCCTTCACCTTAATCACTCAGTCAGGTTCTTGAACATGTCCTCTAGTAAGTTTAATAACTTCATGATCAAATTCTTTAAACTCATTGTACAAACATGTTTGCAAGGTACAGCCTGCAAATGATGAGATGTCATGGAAGAACCAACAGTACATAGAAAAAATTTAAAGGGATGTGGACACGATATGAGCTGAAAATTTTCAAATTTTATTTTTCCACTTTTAATGTTTACAGTGATTTAGTAGGATATTTCTCAGGGTCGGCAAAAATTTGAATGTCAATTTTTGAGTTACAAATGTGATACAGCATCACTATTTTTGATATGCAAATGAGGTTCATGCCATGTTTTTGTTTACATATTTGAAATATGTTTAAAATAAAACAAGATAAGACAAACACTAGATTCTGTTTAATTGTGTTCAGAATTAAATTGCAAAATTGAAAAATCTGCTTTCAATAAAACTTGTACTAGTATATTTAACTTATGTAAACAAACAACAGGACACGAGCCTTGTTTACATAACAAAGAATTGTGAGTGCTGTATCTCTCTTGTAACTTGAAAACTGACATTCAAATTTTTCCTGACACATAGAAATACCTTAGTTACACTTTGTAAACATGAAAAATGGAAAAATAAAATATGAAAATTTTCAGCTCAAATTGTGTCCATATCCCTTTAAAATGACAGGTTCCGCTAGTCATGACTCCAGAACCTCAGAAGTATTCTGAGAATATATCTGCCCATTCTGAAGTGAATGATTGATGTTTTGAATCTTCCTATTGCATCCTTAAGACACCAAAATTTACTTGAATCAGCGAAGGTTTGTATAGCCCAAATATTTCTTGCAAGCATTTTTCCAGAACATTTAAGGCATTTTTAGACACTACAACAATAACAAGAGACCCATGGACCACAATGCTCACCTGAGTCACCTTGGTCCTGCTATTCTTCATCAGAAGATTTTGCCCTTTTTAATCTAATGGCAAATTTTGACCCATATTATAATTCCCTTTAATTTCATGAAGTTACGATTTTACCAGACTTAAATCCACAAATTATGAGGGATGATTTGACTAATATGGCCTTGTTGTCTCAAGGAATACTTGGGAAACCATTTACTCTCTATGTAATATTTTCTCAAAACTGACCATGTTCAGCAATGTGTAATTTTCAAAAAAAAAAAAAAATTACAGAAAATCAAATTCCTTGCCATATGTGCATCTTCAATACCCATACTAACACTCTGTGTAATAAGAAAGTCCTCACTCCAAAACTGTGGGACGTGTTAGACAGACAAATTATTATTCAATACATCCTCAATAAAACATCATTAATTTTCAAAGAATGGGCCAAAACTCCTGCAAGAGAAGACAAAATGGATCAAAATTGCAACATGATTTAGAGTGACACACAAAGAGGCAAGTTTCAGCTTGATATGTGTCAGAAAATTAAAATGAAATTAGTGGGGTGGGGGTACTGAGGAGCTTTCTTCCATTACGGAGTTGTACTTATTTTTACTTGTTGCACATGCATGCATAAGCTTTATCTATGAACCTTAAGCATGCCTTTAATGGACCATGCTAGAACAGTAAAGGATCTTTTATCTGTGGTATTACATAATGAATGTCATGAAGATGACTGTGGACACTGACTACAATCGTACGATACATACTGGATTAGTTATGTTCATGCTACCGCGGACAAGTTGGGTGTCTGACCAGTATTGGATCTGAAAAGAAGAGAGAGGTCATTAAATCAGTAACTTCAGAGACATAAGTATCATAAGATCGATCCATTTAATTTTATCAATTTATGTATACCTCGCATCTTCTTCGCAATAAAGTCTACTGTCATACACTTCCGTGAGTACTACGTCATCAGATCGGGTGCTTGTCCCACAATGCAATTCGGCGTTTTCTTAGCTCGAAACCATTGGCATAACTATGAATCGCTAAAATATCAAACGTTATCGCTGCAAAATCAAAGCATCACGAGATAAAAATATAGTTTATAGTTAAAGCTGAATGTATTAAACCGATTCGTGGTGAACTATTTCAAACTGTCCCTTTCTATTAAGATATTTTCGAAAGACAATGTAACCTCTAGAAATTAACTGTACGACAAAGTACTACGTCGCCATATTTGAAGACCAGTTAGGGAAATGTTCAACGATCCTGTCACGACGACATAATCAACGCATTGTTATTCGGAAGGAGTAGTTGATGAGAAGGAATTCGTGTGATTTTTTCCAAACAAGAAAGTTTGGGAGAGATAGTATTTTTTGGACCAAACAAGGAAGTGAGAATCGTTCGTAAGAGGAGGTAACTCTAATTTAATAGTGTGACTATGGATAACCGCATGTGAAAAAAAAAAAAAAAAAAAAAAAAAAAAAAGGTGACAGGATGCCCCGCAAACCTCCACCAGCTGGATCGTATTATGGAGAATACGACGCAAGATCCTATCGTGGTTGGAATACAAATGAGTATAGCGAGCCTTCTCGAGATTCTAGAGATTCAAGGGATGAACGTGACCGTGAGAAAGAATACAGCGACTCGAGTCGAAGTCGCAAAAAGAAAGTGAAACAAAAGAAATCTAAACGCAAAGATCGTTCGAAGGAGAGGCACGTTGTTACTGATCAGACCCATGGAAAGCCAATCGTCGATTATGATGACATCAGTTCAGACTCGGAGATAAATTCTACACCCCCACCAGCTGCACAATCATCTCGTTCTCGAGATCTTCACGAAATTTCACCAGCCACTGAACTCCGCAGGTATAAATATGACAGAAGTCAAAGCAATTCTCCTATTGTGATAAGGGACAGTCCTCCACAGTCGTATTCAAGCTCCTCCAGGAAGACGAAGAAAAGACCGTATTCACCAGAGTCGGTTCCTCGAGAGTCTGTTAAACATTATGCAGAGCCACCGAGAGCATATGCAAATCCTCCCAAAGCTTACCGAGATCATCGTGACTCTAGCCCTGTAGGCAGTCCAAGGAAACGCTATAGGTCACGGTCACCTAGTCCATACAACAGAAAATCAAAAAATAACAGGTACTTCTATTCATTGCAATTGGTGTACTGTAATGGAGGGTATTTAAGTAAAGGAATACTTCATAAAGAATAGTAATATTTCATTCCAGTGAACATGCATGGTTTTAAACCTACATAGGACAGTCAGTCCTGATGTATCCATCTGTCACTGGACCAAACCAGAAGTGTGGCAGCAATAAAATTACACGAATAATAACAAGAAAAAAGAGGTCACAGTTTCATTCTTCTCAAGGCGGTAATTGCATTCCAATGTTGCAGTCGTCATATTCAGTTGATTAGAGATGACGATTTGATCGATAGTCCAGGACCAATTTTTCTAAAGGTCCAGACCATAGAACCTTTTGCAGTTCTTTTGATGCTGTACTTTTTGTATAGTGTAAATTTAAGTCATAATGCCATTATGTAAAGAATAGCAGATATTAAGTATGTAAAGCCATATTTTCACAAGTTGTGGAAGTGAGAGTATGCTAAATGCATATTGGAATACTGGGCTTAGTCATAATACCTTTTGTGAAATGGGCCCCAAGAACTATCCCTAGTCTCTTCAAGTGTTGTAATGATTTGCTTATGAGAGTAAACCAGGCCAATTGCAGATTTGCTGTTTTGTCCAATATTCTGATGTCCTTGGTATTCACTGCTACTTACAACAATTTTTAATTTTTTTTTTTTCACTTGCTGTTATTTCAGTTCAAGATACCCAGAGAAGTATGACAAGTATCGGCGATCTCCTCGTAGTCCCTCCCCAAATATTCGCAATCGTTCACGGCGATCAAGATCTCCATCGAGAGGCAAGCATTCCACTTCCAATCGTCAAAGACGATCTTCATCTAGAAGTCCTTCCAGAACTTCGAGCAGTAAACTGGGACATTCCAGATATGCTACAAACACACTTGCTGCAGAGCTTTCTAAACATCGACGTGCGAGAGAGGCTAAAGAAGCAGCCCTACTTGCTGCCAAAGGACGTGATTCAAAGGAAACTCGATCTAGTAATAAAAATCATTCCTCTGAAAAGGATAAACTTGACAGAAATTCTGTAAATTCCAGTAAAGGTGATTATGCATCAAGATCTCCATCATATTCCAATTCAAGAAGGAGTAGGGTTCCAGATGATGTTATAAAATCAGAAATGACACGAGAGGTTAGAGAAGTTGAACAAAGAAGGATGGAACCTCGACGAGAAGAAATTCGTGCACCCCCTGAGGTGCCTTACCACCGCGAAGATGTACGCAAGGTTGAAGATCGAAGACCAGACTACAGAGACCACAGACTGGAGCCAGATTTACCACCCACTCATAGGCCAAGTTTACCTCTTCCCCGCATATCTCCAGCTGATAATGGGGGAGCCCCTAGTCCTTATAGGTAGTTTACAATGTACATTGTGTCCCAAATAGTTGAGGATGAAATATCTGTTGAATACTAGTTTACATTTTGAAGGAAATTTCATGGCTTTAATTCTTACAATATATAATTTTCAAAAATTTCCATATATGTAGTTCTTCCAAAAAGAAGTTTACCAGTACAATTTTCACAGAAAGTTTACAGTGTTAACAGAGACAGGATTTCTGTCCAAAGGATAAATCATTGAGGAAGTTTTCAGAACAAAATTCACTTTATCACCTTGTATCATTGTGCTTGTTTACTTAACAGGAAGCAGGAACCACACAGAAAACGAATAACAGACCTGCCTATGCCACCCATGATGGACGATCCTGAGCCAGAATATGAGGTGGAGCCAGAGCCAGCTCCCAAGAGAGATGCGACTCAGCAGTTAGCCCCCAAAGTTAAAAAGCCAAAGTAAGTAAAGGAAGAGACCCAAAAAGAATTCAATGCAGGGTTCTCTGAAGGATTTTATCACTGCAAGTCCTGGACTAATGGTTTTTGAATAGGTTGTGTCAGGGAAAATTTAATGAGTTTAGAAGTGGCATGCAAGATGCTGATATAACCAGAACATGCTGATTAATCATGTTTCAGTGTTTGTTATTTTTTTTTTTTTATAAGTGTATGGGAATGACAGATTGATACTCATTCAACTGTGAAAAATTGCATTAAAGTACAATGAATTGGGAATTTTCTTTCATGCACAGTCAACATAGAGCATTTGATTAAAATTAAAGTATACTTAATTAAAATTAAAGTATACCATATATTGTAAAGAATAAACAAATATTCATTTAACAAGCATCATTTTATTGAACAATCAAGGAAGTACAGCATTTGATATTTACTTTTTTGACCACTGCACCAGTCAGGCCACTAGCTGATAAACAACATATTCTCTGTTAAGTTTAAAGTATTTCATTGTACCAACAGAAATTCTTCAGTCCAGTTAGAACAGTTTTTTTTTCTTCTCTGATGAGCCTGCTGTGTTTCTTCCCAACCCTTTGTTTGGGGGAGGCATCTTTCTGTGAGGACAAGCAGTATTTGAATAGAGATGTTCCTACACATCAATACCGGAAGTGGTTGTTCGCGATGCAGTTCAATTTATATTTTTGTCTAAAACAAACACTTTACACACAATCCTTTTCAATATCATTGAGCAGATGTTACAAAACATCTCTTCTGACCACAACTTACCTATTACATTTACAAATGAAGATTATGCCATCACATGGTGTTAAGGTGTTTCGCTCTTATAATTTTTGATTCAGAACAAAATATCAAATGGGTTGAAGTTTTCTCTTTGTTCTTGGTTTTTGTTGTCTGACCAGTTGGACTTGGAACAGTGGACATGCATTATTGTCAAACCCTGAAATGAAGAAAAGTGGTTAACTCTTGCACCATTTCATGCAGTCTCGTATCACAAAAATTTTATAGTTTTGTGACTGCACTTCTTTTTTTTTAGCCTCAAAATCATGAAAAATTGGTAGTATTTGGTTTGTGGAATGGTACCGTTTATATAAGGAAAAGTTACTTTGTTTTCTGGGTATTTGAGGCAGTCGCTACAGTGTTTGGGACAGGGCCTGATTCCTTCAGATTGGGAAATTTATTGGAATTTTTGTTCAGATAAGAGACTTTTAATTAGCACGCAATCACTCAAGTTTCTGTTTGAGTTAAAATGGCTTTTGTGAAAAAGTGAAGACAACAAGCAGAGATCACGACCTTAATAGACTCTCACCAGGTAACGGTCATTCAGTTCATCCCCAGCAGTGTATGTGTGGTCCAGAAGTAAATTTGTTTTTTTTTTTTGGTTTTTTTTTTGTTTTTCTGTATGGTGGGTGGTATGAAACTACTGACTAAACAAATACATGTAATAAATAGCAATGGAGTCTTGTGCAAAAAGCAAATCTGACTTCTAGCTAAGTACACTCAATGTATCAGTTCATCAAAACACAAGTTTTCATGGTGCTGCTGCAGAAACCAGATCTTCAATTTTAGGCTGTGTGAATTCTATTGGTCAGTGAATTACATCATTCTTGTCATGCTTATTTATGAGAAATGAGATCATTTTCATGCAGAGAGGGAGAGGAGTGTACTTTTCAGCTGTGGCTTGTGACGATGTAAAGGTTGATGGTGCTCTCTTGATTTCTGAGTCTAGGCAATTATCAGTGACTGAATCCAGTAAATACTAGATTAATTTTTTTTTTTTTAATTAAATTTTACTCGAGTCCAAAGATGTGTCTATTCCTTAATTTTCTTGTGTTCCAAGTAATTTTGTTGATTTGTGACAATACACAAATCTTAAATACATAGATTGAAACATCTATATGATACACGTGCCTAGAATATTGTAACAAATCCTGAAATTGTATCACTTTAGTATAAATTGTCATGTTTGTTTATTAATCCCCCACCCATGTTGCTGATGGGGACTGTTAGTTTGCCCTTGGTCTGTCTGTCCATCTGTATGTTTGTCATTCCACTTGAGGTTTTCTGGACTTTTCTCCACATTGGATGAAAATATTGAATTGAAATTTGGTATGTGGCTTTATTTTGGATAGTTGCACAAGTTTGAGTTCCGTTATTCGTACCTACTTTTGGCTGAATTATCGTAGGCTTCTTGTAAGGTCTTTGTATTGCCAGCAATACACCCAGAATGCTTATTTTGAAACAAAGTGGCAACCAGTGATAATGTGAATATTTTTTTTAGCAAAATGTGATATTGAGGTATTGATACTCTAGTAGTACCTTCAAGGCTTGTGGGTCAGATGAAATAGTGTCTGTAAGGCTAGGATAACAGCTTGATACACCTGAGGAAGAAGTCTTTTTGTTCGGTTTCCAAGGGCAATCTAGCATTACTATTGGGCCAGGATCATCAAACTTTGTACATTGAGCATGTTGATTATAGAAAGAAGAAGCCTTTTGTTTTCAAAGGTCAAACTTGCATGGATAATTTTGTAGGCACAAAGAATAAAACGATAAATAGAAAACGTTGTGTAAAGGCAAGGGATAATCACACACTTGATACACATTTTCAATCTAGACATATGGATTGTTGTATTGTGGCTTCACAGTGGTTGTTTTTGGCAAGTTACTATTGGATTTTCAGAATTTTGAGGCTAAAAAAATGCCAATTAATAATCGTTATGACATAGTAATCAGTCAGGGGCATAACTGAAAATAGTTATGGAACAATATAATTTAAAACTGTTACTTTTGTATCTTGCCAATGATTGCTGAAAAGTCAACTTTAAGTATGATATATTCGTATTTTGTGCAGTATTTTATAAAGGTCTTTGGTATTCCCATCTTTCAATTTACTGGAAGTTTCATTACGTTTGCAAAAATGGAGTCTATAGTGTTCATGGAAGAATAGAATTTTTGACTTTTTAGACGTCAGTGACATGTGTCCTTTAGTGACCCATTTTAATTGGAAATGATCCATACTTGCAGAATTTTCATGTGGGATGTTGTAATCTTTCAGAATTCAGGCGACTTTAAGAATAAATTATCAAAATTTTGTATCTGCGCATCGATTAGAATTGTTTGTGCAAGAGGTTTGAAAGTAGTGAAGTGGAGAGAAAAGTAACTAAAATCTGTTATACTTAAAAACAAAAAAAAAACAGGATGAGCCATGTCCCATTTCCATACCCATAATTTAAGCTTCATTACACAAGGAATTCGAGTTTAGGCTTAATTTTGCAATTTTTAGCTGTTTTAATGATTTTAACAATCGCCCACGGGAATTTCCAAGGAAAGACATCTTTTGCAAGCACTACTTTGTAACTGATTTTAGTTATTTTTCTGTAATTCGAATCAGTTGCACCCCTGACTGGTAATTTGAAGCTTGTGTATCTTGGTTGATTTTATCAAAGATTCCTCTGCTATGATACAAAATAGTAAAAATAAATGTGAAAGGAAAAAAAGACAAAATCAGCTAAAGAATAAGTATAATCTCAACAAACTATCACTAAGAATTCTGTGAGCTGAATGGGTACTGCCATTTTGTTCAACTATGGGTATACTCTACTGTCTCAGTTTTAATTTGTAGGAAGCCACACATGGAGATCCGAGTAATTGATTCATTACTTGCTTCAACAGTTATTTGAGTTTTACATTTGATTGTTAAAATTCCAGATTCTTGCCATGTAGTTTGTAATTTAAATGCTTGGTTTGTTTAAAATGAATTCTATAATTATTATCATAACTGTTTTTAGTACATCATTACATAGAAAACAGTAATATGACAAAATATATGAACAAGTTTCTATTAATTAATCTATAAAACTGTGGTACAAATGAAATATCCATAGATAAAATGAATTGTTTGGAAATTAAGACAAACAAATTGATAAACGGGCAAGTTTACTCGTAGCTTCATTCATATTTATTGTTGTTATGACATCACAATGCACAGCTTATATAGACTGGGATTCCTGTGTTTGATAAATAGGCAGGTCAAATGCCTATAATCATGTTGGAAGATGTAAAATGCATTTCAATCATTGGTATGGAAATGTACCGTAACTCTAAACAAGCTCTGTCAAACTGTGACATCACATGCGTTAGTATCCCGGCGTACCTCCGTGAACCCTTTTCCAGTTTCATATGAAAAATATGTCATCTTTGGATGTTACTGGGAATATAGCCCCCTGAGAAATTTCAGAAGTAATGTATGTAAACTGGAAGAATATTTCTATTTCTAATTTACGGAATATAATTATTGTGGACACACCAGTGACCACTTCATGCTTTGCTTGGTCCAATGGGTACACAGCTGTACATATTAAATGCTTCAAGGTATGCTTCAACACAAATCATTAAATTTCACAGGCCTGGGCCCTATTCCCAAAAGTAACCATGTTGGTTAAGGATATTTCTGTCTGAACAGTTAATTATCAACTCTGTAGTGAAAAGCAATCAAGTTTCTGATAAAAAATATTGCCTTCTCTTCAATGCCTCTGTTTGACGAAGGACAACATAGCATGCTGTTTAGTGAGGTGTTTTATTCTTTCTGTGAATTATATACACTTAGAAAGTGAACAGCTAGATTAAAGCCTTTTATCACGCCAGGGTGTCTACTGTAGACTTTCTGGGTCTGGCATCAGGCAACAGCAGTTTTCGTTGTATGCTTGATATGGTACTTTGGCTGTTAAAGTTTTTCTTAACATGTTAAATTGGGTTTGAGAATGGACTTCATTTGGAAAACTTTTATTCTAGGTCAACACATTTAGGGGACATGAAGTCTCAGTTCATCTGTGGGCCTATTACAAAACTTAATCAGGCCCAACCTTTGAGACACAATGTTTCAGGCTTTCTCACTTGGCTTCTTTATGACAGTTTCTTTTTGATGGATATGGAATTGAGAAAATATAAAACCTTACCAATCCATCAGTAACACTATTGCTTGCTGTGAATTTAGATGCTTAGCCTTGGGAGGAAAAATTTTGATTCGTGGACATTGCTGCATCATGCAGTAAGCTACCAAATTACTTCAGATATGTTTATTAAGAGAGAAGACTAGGAAATCCATAAAAAATATGTTAAATGGACCTTGAGATAAACATAACATACGTAACCACTGTTAATAGGTTATTACTTAATTCCATCTGTAAATTTTTAGCTATTTCCTCCATAGTAGTACTCTTGTCAAGAAAAAGAAAAAAAACTCGTATGGAAATTATTTTGTGATGACATTTTGGGATGGAGTTTGTTGTTTGTTTTTTTTGTTGGTTTTTTTTTTGCCTTGTTTGTAAACTAAATTGCTGTTATTACATTTCAACAAATGCAGGTGAAATTAACAATACTGTAGGTATTTCTGGGGCAGCCGTTTAATGTGGATTTTATGCCCTCTGACGTGCATATTTCTTCATGATTTTGTGTTTGGAATCGTCTTGAGCCCCATTAACTCTTTTACCAATTTCATCTGTATGTCAGTCAATTTTGTCGAAAGAAATTTGAAAGTAAAGCCAAGCATGGGTTTTTAGAATGTAAAGCGAACGGTCACTTGACCATACCTTTTCATCTTTCAAAAAGACAATTTACAGTTCTTCGAAATTAGGTAATCAGAAATTGTCAGACTGATCTCGTTGAAGAGGTTATCTAGTGATTTCTGATTGTTTGTGCTGTTTTTTGAGGTGGTAAATCTGATGTGATTTATACACTCAAGCAAACAGCCACATCAATGCCCTTGTTCACTGTGGAAAGTTTGGCTAACTTCTGAATGTGGAATTGGGCTACACACAATTGATGTCAGAATTTTATTTCAGTGATTGATTGTTTTCCACCACACTCGACAATTTTTCAGTTATCTGGTGGCATCCAGTTTTTGTAGGTGAAGGAGAGAACCCAGATACAATGTATCTGGGAAGAGACCACCGACCTTCCGAAAGTAAATTGGCAAACTTTCTCACATATATCGGCGCGAGCGGGATTTGAACCCGTGCTGACTAGAGGTGAGAGGCCTTGTGATTTCGAGCACAATGCTTTAACCACTCGACCACGGAGGCCCCTATTTCAGTGAAGTTGTAATAATGGTGTGCACTGACACAATGTGTTTACAGGATATAGATGTTGTAATTTGTTTACTGGTTGTTGTTTTGAGTAGAGTCTGATTGTTAGTACCCTACCGGCTTTGTCGAAGGGGGCTATTAGTTTACCCTCAGTGTGTCTGTCTGTCATTCCGCTTGAGGTTTTCCAGACTTTTCTCTGCATTGGATGATGATACTCAACTGAAATTTTATATATGGCTTTGTCTTGAATAGTTACAAATCAACTTTAAGTTTTGTTAGGCTTGACCTAATTTTGACTGAATTATGCTCCTTAATGAATGCTTGGGATTTTCCCGACTTTTCTCTGCATTGGATGAAGATATGCAACTGAAATTTTATGATCAACTTTGTCTTGTATAGTTATAGATTGAGTTAGAGTGTCATTACACTTGACCTACTTTTGAGTGATTTATCCTACCAGTAGGGGACTTTGTATTGCCTGAAATATACTCAGAATGTCAGACAAAGTTTGGTGCAGTATATAAGAATCGCCTTATCTGTCTGATTACCTGTCCATCCATAGACAACATTTGTCCATAGGATATCTTTAACATCAATGAACAGACTTGATTAAAACTCTATGTATATTGTATGTGAATTATGAAGTTGTGCACCTGCTTTTTTTGATTGAGACTTTTAACAATCATTTTTCAGGTGTATTTTTTTTTTCCAACTTTATTGATTTAGTCATTATTTTCTTTTAAGATTTTATAATGATCTGTTCTCTCATTTGTCTGTCCATCTGTCCCTGGATATGATTTTGTCAATGAAAGATGTTTTATTCACTGGCTCGTGCATGTAGTCTAAAGCAACACTCTACTGCAGTGTAGTCTTGCATAGAAATTAACATTAATTGCTCTTGAGAAAAGTTCTTCATCATGTCCGAAGGATTTCTTCAGTGAGCACAATTCACAATTCCCCACCATCCAGTGTGAGCTGCAGGAGATTTTTGTCCTGTTATGACAATTCTAAGTTTGACTAAAACATCTGCTGAAGCTAGTCAATTCTGAATGTTTAAAAATTTTCATTGTAGAATTTGTCAGCAAAGACGACTGGATGAGAGAGTAAAAGGTGACTGGGGAGAGAGATGTGTGGATTTGTTCAACATCATAGAAATCATTGGAGAAGGGACTTATGGTCAGGTGTACAAGGCTAAAGACACCTTCACAGGTAAGCGTCTAAAATACACCTTCACAGGTTAGATTCTAGTATGGTGTGTAGGAAAGCTTTCTTTGCACTAAAGTTTTATACACATGTCAACACTTTGCCAGGAGTTACATCCCTTTGCTGGGTCAATCAAAGGTCAGTCTGTGAAAAGTTTTCCTTTTTTACTCTATCAAGTGTAAGCAGTTGCTTTGGTGAATTATAGTTAATTATTAAGTTTTCATACAAATGTATTGGTTGCCCTACCTGGGACATTGTAGTTGACTGCAATTGATAGTAAATTATTAAGTGTCAAAACTACAGATCAGAAAGTTAAAGGCCAATGGAGGGAAATACGACTTTTTATCCAAGTAATGGCAGGGAAGGGATGTAACATGCACATAGCGTTAATACCTGTATTCACATGTTCCAAGTTCCTGTCATATTGTTCATGACGTGTGGGAGTGTTCTGCCCACCAGCTTTGGCTAGTGGATTAACCCTTTAATGCGATTGGTTGAGCACTGGACTGTTGTGCCAGAGTTTCAGGTGCAATCCTCAGCAGAGGCATATATTGTCCTTGTGACTAAGAAACCAGGTTTTCAAACTCACTGAACTTGTCATTTTCAAGCTAGATCCAAATTTAATACAGTATGCAACATCCCAATGGCAAATGGATGATTTGAAGCAAGAGACAAATGCCAATACATTTTTAAGTCACCGAGTTAATTGGGTGACCTATTGTTGTTGTTCTGCATTCGTTGGCAGTCTACATTAACAATTGGAACTGGTTTTCCGTCTTAATAACTACTGTTCCAGTTCTTTTCTAAATTGTTATGATGATCCTTTAGGGTTCAGAGATTGTAAATTGTTACGATGATCCTTTAGGGGGCAGAGATTGTAAATTGCAGGACTCCTGCACCCCCACTGTCTTAGGGACAATGCAAGAACTGCTAAAACTTGACAAATTTGTAAAAATCCCCTGTTCTACAACTGCTATGATGATTGATCAATGAAATTTATATTTGAAGTACATGTAACTTTAAGATGAAGTATTCCAAGTCTGATAAACTCCACACGTTCAAGTAAGGTAATCTCAAAATAAAAAAAATTGTAAAATTTTGTAAGGCTGTTGCTTTGTATTGTGTTATTGCTTTTGTAGATGAGTTGGTGGCCTTAAAGAAGGTGAGATTAGAGAATGAGAAAGAGGGATTTCCCATCACAGCTGTACGAGAAATAAAAATTTTACGACAGCTGAATCATCCCAACATCGTCAACTTGAAAGAGATTGTCACTGACAAGCAGGATGCTTTAGACTTCAAAAAAGACAAAGGTACATTGTAGGAAAGGTCATGTGATATTTTACTAAAACCTATGATATTACACAGAAACAAGAAAAAAATTTAGTAGTTTACTAATCTGCTGTACATGCATGCACTTGAAATTTTTTATTCAACAAATTCCAGCAGTGGTGCAGAATTTCATTCACAGATTTGAGAATTTTCTCTAGTTTTAAGTGCATATATCAGCACACTTTGTTAATATCTGGATGTCAGTAATATTATTGCCTTTTGTTAATATTTCTATTCAGTTATCCATACACTTCACTTTTACTTGAAATTAAATCATTCAAATTATTGAGGGTGGTACAACATATATATACATTGTGTCTGTATAGGTGCCTTTTATTTGGTGTTCGAGTACATGGACCATGATTTGATGGGAATATTGGAATCAGGAATGTGTCATCTAAGGGAAGAACATGTTGCATCTTTCACCAAACAACTGCTGGATGGTTTGAACTATTGTCATAGAAAGAACTTTTTGCACAGAGACATCAAATGTTCCAATATTTTGCTGAACAACAGGTAAGGGAAAATGTTTTGTGGAAGAAATTGATATTTATTTCTGGACTTCAGGAATATTTTAGGAAGTGGTTTAGGCATTGATTAAGTGTGGGTATCTTCATCACCTGATCCTGTTAAATATGAACCATAGGGTAAAGATGAGGCTAAAATTATGGAAGAAGTTTATATGTTGCATGAATATTACGGAAATATACAACATTCCTGTGTTGTGTGGATTCAGGTTGGGCGAAATCTTGACCCAGTTTGGCTTATGTTGGGTCACAATATAGATAAAAGTATATTCAAAGGAATAAAGTTGGTCAAAAATGATGACAAAGAAAGCTTGACCAAGTTGACTTCGGATGAATGTTGTGGCCCATGGGCCTATTATTGATGAGGAGTTTTGCATTGTCTTTATAATGCTGTACATGCTGTATATTTTGGACTTATTCACCACACACGTAATATTTCATCTTGGAGTGAAGAGAACATGATATTATTTTGGCAACAATTGTTGCCATAACTAAATGTGCTTTGTTACAGGGGTCAAATTAAATTGGGAGACTGGGGATTGGCCCGTCTGTACGAGGCTGACGACAAGGACAGATTGTACACAAACAAAGTGATCACATTGTGGTACAGGCCCCCGGAGCTATTGCTGGGAGAGGAGAGATACGGGCCTGCTATTGACATCTGGAGCATTGGGTAAAGTTAATACAGACCTCTTGTCATGCAGTAAAACACAATTACAGCTAAGTGTTGAAGACAAACAATTTTGATTCCTTATAAAATGAATTTGTTATATTCGTTAAGTTGTTATATGTTTAGAAACAACAGGGAATGAAGTTCACTTTGATGTAAGCATGACTACATTTATAACTGCATTTCCTGTAGCTGTGTTTTACTGTATATTGCTTGGGTGTTTGCCAATATTTTGTTAGTTATGGACACATTGATTTCAAAATAAAGACTAGATATTATAGTAAAACTTTGTTCAGTGCATATGAAAAGTTGGTACGACTTGTGGGTATATGGAATCAAGAAATCGTACTAGATTAAGAGAACACCTTTGTATCAAAAGGGTCTTTGTCAAGAAGTTCTATGGCAGATCAACAATGAAGTGTGGGAATTGAGTTTGAAACCATGTTGATAATAGCTTTCATGAATAGTCATTATAAAGTGGGGGTTTTTTGTTTTTGTTTTGTTTAGCTGCATATTGGGAGAACTGTTCACCAGAAAGCCAATATTCCAAGCAAGTCAGGAGTTTGCCCAATTGGAGCTTATAAGCAAGACTTGTGGATCGCCATGTCCAGCTGTGTGGCCAGATGTCATTAAACTGCCACTATTCCACACCTACAAACCTAAAAAACAATATAGACGGAGACTCCGAGAGGAATTCTCATTGTAAGTACTGCTGCATTGTCCTGTAAATACTATTGATTAACATATTCAAATAATTATTTACTTCAATTAGGTTGAGATTAGTTGTTTCTTCTTCATGGCAGACTATGAAAATAAATCCAAGTTCATAACATTCTTTAGTAAGAAACACCCCCACCCCCATCTTATCCATTGTGGGAACATGCATCTCTAGCTCAGTTTCAAATAGATAAGATATTTATGGTATTAAGTGTTTTGAACCTACTTAAGAGAAACACTGAAAAAGCAAATTTGAAGTGATAGGGTGGTCTTGGTCTCGAAAGGTCAACATGCACCTACTAGAATTTTGCGGTGTAGTGTGCAGTTAAATATGATAGTCCTAATTGTATTGAAATCTTCTAATGGTGTTGAGTTGTTTCCTTGCAGCTTGCCAAAGACTGCTCTAGATCTGATGGACCAGATGCTGGAGTTAGATCCATCCAAGAGAATCACAGCTGATGCAGCTCTTATCTGCCCCTGGTTGAGAGAGGTTGACCCTGCCAGAATACCTCCACCAGAGTAAGCTCTTTCAAATTTGAAAGATTAATCGTACAAAAGTTTGTTTCATGCATTTTCTGATAAGTACGCAGAACTTGTTGATAATTTGGCGAATTAAATGTGTTTTGTCTTTCCTTTTTTCAACTGGAGCATTTTCTAGAAGTACATGGCAATGTAAGAAGAGCATTTTCTTATAGAGATATCAGATTATTTGTATGTCAAAGTCTGTATATTAAGTGGATTACTTTTCCCATTAGTTTGCCTAAAGATCAAGATTGCCATGAAATGTGGTGCAAGAATAGAAAGAAGCATATGAAAGAAGCACAGAAGAGAGGAGAGGACATTTCTTCTTTGCAATCCAACACATCTAAAGGGAATGCAGTTAGTGCACCATCCAGTATAGGAAAGACAGATGGAAAGGAAGCAAGGTCATCATCTAGTGATAGGACATTGCCAGCGAAAGCAAAACCATCAGTGACGGGGACTAATAACACTAACAAAGCTCCAGTGGGGATATTCAGCAGGAAAGATAAAGTGAGTGGTACCTCGGGAATACCTGGTCTTGATGTGGCAACCCAAGAACAGCCCGTGGAGGCACCACCTACTGAGGACAGGAAGGAGACAGTTGCTCCAGTCAGCAATCAGCTGTCACAGATGATTGCACTTCTGCAGAAAGGCATGTCTGTTCCAGATGTGGCCAAAAGTGTGAATGTGACATTAGATGAACAAACTCAGCAGTTAATGAGTAATCTTAATGCTCAACTCATGCTTGCAGCTCAGCTGTCTAAGGATCAGAGAATTTCTGAGCCAACAAGTCACCAGGACACTGTGAATCAAGGTCCATATTCCACTGAAGGATATCGGCAAGATTATGGTAATCATAGTACAAGCAATATATTTGGGGGGTCAAAGGGGGATGGGACAGAGGAGGGTAACTCTAGTTTGTATAGTGTAGACAGCAACAGTTCAGGTGTAGAAAATGCAGGAGTGAAAGCTGCATTAGCACAGCTGTTAGCTCAACAAGGAATGCGTGTGAGTCTTGGCGGAACAGAAATCTCGGCATCTGAAGCCCATATGAGCCAAGCAGACACTTACAGTAAACCTGAAGGAGGGTACTACTCTGACAGACCTGACTACAGTAGAACCAGCAGCTACGCAGGGGGAGGAGTTTACCCTGACGAGGGATCAAGAGGGGGTTACTCGTCTGGAGGTGATAGCTATGGTGGGCAATACAACCCGCCTAGTGGTGGATCCGGGGGCTCTGGTTACTATGGACAGTATTCTGGGGAAGGAAGACCGCCTCCCAAGTCGTATTCAGAGGCAGCTCAAGGCATTTCGAAACCACCCAAAAGTATATTGAAGAACAAGTCTTCTAGCTCAGCACCTCCTGGAAAGCCAGCTATGCCTTCCATGTTAGATCAAAATCCAGTCAGTGGATATCCACATCTCCACTCAGGACATGGTGGGAATCCCAGGGGTGGAAGGGGAGGGTGGAATTAGTGGAAAGCCATGTACAGGCAGTTCTTGTTGTAGTACATTTGTTTTCAAATTCTTATGCAGTTTGGTGTTAAGTCATTGAAGGGTGAAAGTTAGGGAACACCAGTATTAGAATTAATGTGGTGTATGAAAGAATCATGCATTTCTAGAGAAATCTAATGTTGAAAACGTTTGCTTGTGTTAGGAGATATGTGTGGAGAAATGTGTGGAAAGGATGCATATATGTTCTTCAGGACAATTTTATGGCCCATGATTTCCAGTCATTAAAAGCATTCTTCCAAGTGCAGGGTGGAGAAATGTAGAAAGAATGGATGGTTTTTACATTATCAAGACATTTTGTGCTTGGGATTAATGGCTTAGAATGTATTTAAGCACGTAATGCAAGAAAGTTTGTTTGGATGAGTGTAGAAAAAGAAGAATTTCAGTATGAGTTCCTTTAGTTTGCCCAATATATAGAGAGAAAGAGAGGTTTTATTTATTTAATGTTATCCAAGTAGGCATTGTGAACTCCTTCAACATGGCTGTAAAAGAAATATCCACTTTGATGATGAGTTCTTGTGAACTTCATATGGAAGACAATGACAGAACTCCAGAATATGTGTTACATATAATTTTTAAGGGCACTTTAATGCATGAAAAATATCTCTTGTACATGTGTGTACTGAAATAAAATTTCAACCTGTTTGTTCATCTCATCTTGTTCTTTCAGAAAAATCTGTTCAGTGCATTTGCGAATTTTTGAAGCTATGTGTAGAAATTTCTTGGGGGTTTCAATCTAAATTAATGTTACTTTCTGCTGTCTGTGAAATAGAAGATCTAATGAACATCATTTGATTTCCATTATTTGGTTATTAAAGGGAAAATATAGAATTGTGAACTTCCTCTTCTTACTGCAAGTGTATTATAATTTAGTATGAAAATTAGCAGAAATTAATTTTTTAACACGCACATATATATTTATATATATGTGTGTGTGTGCAAGACGTTTAGCGATGTACTTAATATAGCTGTATCTGTTTTCCATAAAATAGAATCCACAGCTAAATGTAATACATTTACAGTGATTTTGACTGTACAGTAATTTAGGTTGTGTGCAGAAATTAACATTGATTTGAAATTTAAACTAGTATTCAACATGCTGTGAAATTTTTCAGTATGCAGTTATACCACCTTGTTTTCAGACAAGCATTCCCTTGTACAACTTGAGCTATGTTTTATCCTTTTAAAATTGTTATTCTTCGAAACACAATCCTTGCTATTTGCTGGGGGGTGGGGGGATGTTTTGTAAACACATGATAATTTTGAGTAAATGTTACATTTGTGAATATTATATGAATTGTACTTTACATTGGTATCTGGACTAGCATTATCATAAATTGTTTGTACTCTTGAATTGCATTTTAATGTAATAGAAAATAGTACTGTAAAGTTATATTGAATATTTTTCAAGCTGTTCATCTTATTGGGCTCAGTTTTCAGATTGCTACCTTCCGGAAGAGAAATTTTAAATGCTCCTCACCACAGCGAGATTATTATGCCCATTCATTTTCTTCTACAGTAGTATTTAAATGGTAGCCACTGACTTTTTTTTCGTAGATTTGCATTCGAGACAAACTTGATGTATAGTAAACCAACAGAGATTTTGTTTGAATCTACTAATTTATTTCACGTGTAACTGAAGGGCACAGGTATATTTGAAGGAAAACTTGGAATTTCCTCAAAGATTGCTAATACCACCATTTGATAAACTTAACATCTCTGTATTCAATATGTTTTTGATTATTTTTAGGTACAGTATTTACGCTTGCAAAGCATACGTTTCTGCTTAAGGAGGTATACTATATTGTCGTAATGGCCGACTTCCTTTTAAAACATGAATGGAAATATAAGTGTCAGCAATATTTGTCTAATATGTGCTAACCATACGTAGGTCAGGGGTTCGATTCCATTGGGAGTTTTTTTTTCTTTTTTTTAAATTTCTTCTAAAACGTTTTTTTTTTTTTTTTTTACTAAATGAAGTGTATTTAAGTTTTCAGTTTTAAACTTTACCTATGTATGCTCTACTTTTCATTTATAACAAATTCCTCTTCTAAAGTATTCCTCCTTAAAAGGATGTTTAATGTTAGTGTTCTCTTTGGGGAAAATTGATACTGTATTGTTAAAATTATTTGTATTTTGTCACTGGAATAAATTTTTGAGACAGTGGCTACAGAAAATTGTGAGATGCTGCATCAAAACTATGATATCCAGAGGGTAAAAAATGACCCTTAATGGGTTGGAGTGAAGACTTGTGAACCTAGGATGCAATGGTTTTGATTGTTGGAAGGTTGCAGACTATTGGCTGTGTACCCATGTAGCTAAGAAATATTGTGTGAATAATTGAATAGTGTTGCTTTTGTAGAATGGGAAATTCTGATGTATTGTGTAGACTTCGTGTTATGCATTACTTTGTTACCATGTCACAACTTTGATCAAGATTAGCATGGAGTTTGTGAAGCTATTGTGTCAGTAGTTTCTGATTCGCATAATCCTTTTTCAAAAAAAAAAAAAAAAAAATCTCTTTTACAAAAAAAGAAGGAAAAAGAATACATTGCGAACAAAAAAATTGGAATTTTTTAATGTGATTTTGAAAGTCAATGATTATTATTTTTTTTATCACAATTATGATTAAAATTGGAATTTCTGCATCAGAATGAACACAATAGCTGTTACTGTGAAATGTTTAATGTATTTGTTGAAATTTGGGAGTCATATTAAGAAGTGAACAAATGCGAGGAAGGCCAAGGTGTCCATGGGCTGCAAAAAAAGGATGTCGTACTTGGTGGAGGAATTGCACAGGATACAGAATTGGTGGTAGCTTCTACAGGTGGAGGACAAAAGTTTTCCCAGGATTTTGATATGTGTTGAATTCAGTGTTGTGTGGAATTCAGTTGTGATGGTGCATTCTGGATAATTCCAATGAACATTAGAAGGAGTTGTAATTTTGAATAATGACAGATTAATGATATATGGACAAACACAGTTGAACTGCTAATGTATCGAAGCTCGGGTAACAGGGCACCATTGAAGACAAAGGTGGGTTTTGGCCACTAATTTAGGCCTACTGGCCTGTTAGGGGCTTATTGTTTCATGCATGGGGAGATTTTCATATTGTGCAATTTCTCCCTCTTTTTCTGTTTTTATTTATTTTTTTTTACCAATTTAAAAAAAATTATTACCAGCAGAAGTTACAAGTATATAAACAGATTGTACTAAGGTGCATTGATTATGCAGAGAAAGAAGAGAAAGCCAATCAGCGTAAAACAAAAAAACCCAAAAAAAATGAAATTTAAAAGAAATGAATGTTTGGAGATTGGGCTACAATTGAAAAATTTCTATGATTGCCCTTGCTCATTCAATTGATAATAATCTTTTATCTATCATTATGTGGTTTTAAAATTGTATTTGAGAAAGAAAAAATTTAATCTTTATTTTGCTTCGTGTATTGCGGTTGAACTGTAACATTATAAGGGTAGAAAAAATGATATATATACCCAGACATAGTGTTGAAAGAGGGCAAACAAAGATCTTTTTATGGTGGCTGAATAGGAATTTTATCTTTAAAGAACAAATGGCTATGATTGGTATGAAATCTTGTTGCGAAAATAATGGAAAATTTTCTATCTGCGACATTAGTGTATATGTTAAAACAAGTTTTTAATTGAACAAGAAAACAAAGATTGACGAGAATGGGACGACAAGAAAGGAGCATGGCAGAGAACGTGCCATTCCCCTAAGGGGTATAACTCTTACATATGGCATGGTCTTTTTCATGGGCAGCTAATCCCCTGGAGTGTAGTGTTTTCAGTAAGAAGTTTGTAAATACCAATCTATGGAAATAGAATGAATTAAATTTGATCATAAATTAACTTACTGAGAAGTAGCTGCTTCTTTCACTGCGATTAAAAAGAAAGGTAGCCGGATAACTTGGAAGAAAACTTGGGTGGCTGCATAAGAGGACGCTCAACAAAGGAGCTGTAACAAAACGTGAGTATTCAGGACGTTTTATAAGTCCTTTTTTCTATACATTTGTTTTTTTGAAAATGTCTTGGCTTAATCTGTTTTTAGTGAGTAGTAGATGATCTTTGGGAAAGTGTAGAAGTACATCCCAAATGTTCTGGAGATCATGGTAGAAGTTGTGATTGTTCCGTCTAGGGGTATATGACTTCAAAAATAGTAGAGATGCTGTTTATGAATTGCATGATGGTCAACATACCCTTTAATTTCGAGAACGTACTCGACAGTTTGGATGATGAGAATTTTGTATGTGGCTGAAAAACTTGGAGGGGTTATTCCATGCAAGGTATCTGAAAATGAAAGTGTAACTTGGCAGGGGCTGTTTCTGATCATCAATTTATGTTGTTAGAGGGGCCATTTCTATTGTTTTGTAGGGTAAAGTTTAAAAGTAGGAATATTGAAGTTGGAGGAGGCCATTTCTATTGTTACGTTTTATTGCCAATGCATGAGTCGATTGAAATGTGCAGTAATTGTGAAAGTTTTTCAGTGAAAGATCAGATTGAAGCATATATCTTGTGTTGACTCCTTTGTTGATTTTGGATGAAGAGATTTTGAAAATTGAATTTGTTATACTTAGTGGCAGATCAGTATTGATCAATGAGTGAATGTTTTGATCTATGCATTGATTTTGATTTTTTGTTTTTTTTTTGTTTGAATCGGTTGGAAGTGAATCTTGACAAATCCATACATGATTCAAAGCACAGCATACTTGGGAGTTTTGAGTGAAATTTTACACTGCCAGTGACTTATAAGTGGATTTTCAGTTCATATTTTGGGTGTGGTAACATGGATCAATAAGTGCCAGTTGAGGTTTGGGTGTCGCTTATGTTTTTGTATGATGTGCTGTGCTTCTCATTCTCTTATAATTGTTGAGGGTTCAGTAGTTTTTCATTCCAAAAAAAGATCTTGCAATCTGTTTCGTTTGAAGTGAGCTTTTCTGATCCAATGGAATATGTGCCACCTTTGGTGATCTCTTGCATTCTGGTTGAGACAGTGCCCATACTTTTTCTGGTAAGCTGCAGTATGTGCAGATGTCCCCTCCTTTCAGAGTAGGATTGTATTAAGATGTTGCTGTGTTTCAGTACGGTTCCATAAATTTTGCGTTGGTGTTGGACAATTTTGGCAATGCAAGGTGAATGTTTTGTAAATTCATCTGTGATCCAGTGAATGTGTTGAGATGATTTAGGTTTTGTATGAAGAACCTGTCTTGGATTGGCAAAGGAACAGTTGCTGTTGTAATGGGGTGTTGAACATTTTTAAACTGATTAGAAAACCTGTTCACTTGTTTGTATTACTTTTGCTGCAATTCAATTGTAAGTGCCATCATTAATGAACCTGTCTGACTGCCACATTCCTCTTGAACATCTTCACACTTCGAAGACAACCTGTATTCCTTATTCCCAGGCAGGTTCCAGGGGCTGCTCTATGGCACAGAATGTAATGAAAAGGGAGAAAATGCAGTGAACCCAGACTTCTGGAATCTCCAGTTTGGGAACTTTTACTAACTAAGCTATCTGTCCACCAGCAGTAGAATCCGTGTGATTGCCATGTAAAACTGCTGTAGCCATGGAATGGCTATGTTGTGGTTCTGCAACAAGACTTCACTATTTAAATATTTTTATTTTAATCCTGTAGAATCTTGTTTTGTAGAAGTGACCAGCATTGCTTTATAATTGGCTGAAATAAACGATCCACATTAATTGCATATCAAAACATCAGACTGTTTAAATTGTCCTAATGTACATGTAGTTCTAGTAAATTTTATTAAGTGAAGGAATGGAAGGTGATGTGGTATACAAGACTGCAGATATAATTTGAAGAATAGACATTAAATGATAGTTATATAAAAGTTGTTTCCTATGTAAAGCTCCCTGTGGGGATCCGGATTGTTAGAATAGATCCTTGGTACCTCTTGCTTGTCATAAGAGGTGACTAAATGGGGTGGTCCTTCAGATGAGACCACAAAAGCCGAGGCCCCGTGTCGCAGCAGGAGTGACAAGATAAAAATCCCTCCCTGTCTAAGGCCATAAGCGCTGGGCATATGCCTAAATTTTGCAACTCTTCACCAGAAACGGTGACATCTCCATAAGAGTGAAAGATTCTGAAGCAGGACGTTAAACAATATATAATCAAACAATCAATCAACTTATGTAAACCAGTTGCATTTATTTTTTTTTTCTGAGATTTCTTCCTGTTTTATCTATATTACAAAAAATATTTGAATGAGGGCTTGTGCAGATAATAGTCCAAGGTAATTTAGGCAATGTTAAGTTAACAAAGCAAAAAGAAAAACAAATATTGCTCCATATTTTGTTTCCTTAGTCAAAACAACTGCTCCTCGAACAAGAGAATCTGTATTACTGTTCAAAATGATATTTCTTCTACCACAAATTTTGAGTCCTTATTTCTCGAGCCACACTGAGACCACGCATAGGTTATTCTTCTATTTTAAAGGATGCTGACAACATTTGATGTGAGTGTTGATCCTAACTCCAAGTCAATCAGAGCTTTGAATGTCGCAAAGGAATTGTTTTTTATTCCAGTTTGACATCTTTCAATAAAGATAAATGCAGAAAGTAGAAGTTTATACAATTAGATATTACTTGATTTGACTGTATGCCCTGCAGAGTTGCTATCCCCTCGCAATTCATTGTGTCGGAGGTTATAGTCATAGGAGTGTTCATGCGAGTGTGACACTGAGCTTGTAGGCACTCAACAGTCCGCATGTTTTGCTCGATTGTTTTGTTACGTTTTATGTAGCTGTGTTGTTCAGAGGAGAAACCTTATTGATTTTGGGGTTTAAGGTGAAGGTCACTACCGTACTCCACAGGAAAAGTATGTAGACACTCCTTGTGAGGGGATGTCCTGCTTTGCAGAGTTCTTGTGTTTGTTTGCTGTCTTCCGCCACACTGAACAATTTTTCATTTATCTGGTGGCATCCAGTTTTTGTAGGTGGAGCAGAGAACCCAGATATAATGTATGCGGGAAGAGACCACCGAACTTGTTAGTACTGATTTGTGTTGGAAGTCTATGGAACTAGAGGGACTGTAAAAATTTATCTGATCTTCATTGTGTAAGGTGCTATTATCTTTCATTGTAATAGTAAAAGGTCATGAAGGGTGATTGATTGATGTATATTGTTTAACATCCCTCACGAGAATCTTTCGCTAATATGGAGATGTTACCATTGCTGGTGAAGGGCTGCAAAATTTAGGATTATGCTGGATGCTTGTGGCCTTCGAACAGGGAGAAATCTTTATCATGCCACACCTGGTGGGACGCATGGTGTCATCAGAAGGACTGACCCTTAGGTCTAATTGTCACAAAAAGAAACCTGTAAGTGTGTACATAAGTGGTAAGGGATTCCATTCTATGTCTGATGAATATCGTGAACTGAAAGTTTAAAAGTTGTGTTTCTTGGGTTAAGATTCTTTACATCTTATTACTGACAAACTCGTGTATAAGATGAAAGTTGCAGTTTATGATTAAATTTCTTTCCTTTAATGAAATATTGACCAACCAGAAATGGGGTTGTTGCCTTAAGTTCATCTGTTCAAAAAAGTTTCATATGAGATGTTTTTGCCACTTTATATGAAACTTTTTTTTCATCTCGATATGAAGAGTTTTTGTGTGATTTGTAGAGTGGGTTTAAATTTATTTGGTTAGCAAGGTGGTTTAATCGTGTAATTAGTTATGCAAGGGTCACAGGTTTGATCTCCAATTGATCCAAAGATCTTTCTCTTCTTCTTTGTTACAATAAGCTTGGTAAGGTTCTTGTATACAATATTCTATACTACATACAAGTAAGAGTTGACTTTTTAAGTTTTCATTTCCCACCACCAGTAACTATCAACACATGCCAAACTGAAACAGACCTGTTAATACAGCTGAAGTTTTGTATACATGAGATAGGATGCAAATGAATTGTGCCTGAAATGTCACGAAAAATTATTCAGTTTTGAGAAATGTCGCATATATGACATTAATCGTATACTGGTGATTAGTAAGTTAAGAATCGGGTTTGTGTTGGTTGTATATTGTTTAACGTCTCGCATGAGAATTTTTCACTTGTATGGAGATGTCACTGTTTCGGGTGAATGGCTACAAAATGTAGGCCTATGCTTGGTGCTTGGAGCAGGGAGGACCTTGGTTTTTGAGGTTTCGTTCAAAGAACCACCCATTTAGTCACCTCTTACAAGCAAGGGGTACTGAGAATCTATTCTAACCCGAACCCCCACAGGATTCAGATTTGTGAACTGGAGGAATTTAAAAAGATCATGCTATGACAGAGTTACTGAAGAATATCTGCAGTGTTCTTTGCATTTCTCGTTGTTTTTCCACATTTAAGCATTCAAAAATATGTCAATGGACAGATAATCTTGTTGAGGAAAGTAATTGTGTTAATATTTTCTGGGCAGCAGTGTAATCAACATCTCTTTATTTACCAAGTTTCCAGTAAAACAAAATGCCAGCTGAGAGATGGGGGAAAAGTTCATGGAGAATAATGTTGTTATCTTGCTCTACTTCTGCATTAATTGATGATTATTTGTTTTATATCCCGTTGAGAATTTTTCACTTGTATTGAAACATCACCAGCTGTAGGTGAAGTACCACAAATTTAGACCTATGCTTAGCGCTCAGGGCCGTAGCAGTTGGGATTCTTTAACATGCCAAAACCTACCATGATGTGGGACTTCCTGTTTTTAAAGTTATATCTGAAAGCCCATGATTTTCACTTCTAAATGCCAAGCGTTTGGCGAAGGAGCAATCAAATACCTATTATTATGTTTTAGGTTTGACGCGGGCATGGCACGAGAGGGCTCGAACTCATTACCTCCCAGTTACAAAGCAAACGCTCTAACCACTGAACTACTGCGACCGGTGCTTCAACATTGAAACAATTACATGATCTTGTTTGATGGAAGTCGCCATTTTGAAACAGAAAGATACAAACAACTTGGACTTTGATATTTGCACTTTTCATTAACAGGTTTCACAGCACTTTTGTAATCAATAATTAGAAAGGGTAAGCCATTTCTAATATAATGGATCATCATTCTATCTCTAGTTATTCTGCCCATATTAAAAGGGTTTTTTGGATCTCCACTATCTGCCCAATATTGCATAGCTTTGTGTGTGTGTGTGTGTGTGTGTTGATGTAGTTGTATGGTTGGTTGTATATTGTTTAACATTCCACTTGAGAATTTTTGATTCGCATGGAGACATCACCATTGCTAGTAAAGAAATGCAATATTTAGGCCTATGCATGGTGCTTATGGCCTTTGAGCAGGGAGGGATTATTATCATGCCACATCTGTTGTGACACAGGGCCCCGGGTTTTTTAGGGACCGTCCCATATAGCAGGGTGTCAAGTGGTCCTATATTCCTATATTTTTCCTATTTTTTCAGAATGTTGCTATAATTCCTATATTTCACTAAATTTTCCTATATTTTGACTTTAACTCCTATATTTTTAGAACTTTGGACAAAAAATAATGAAAGTGGAGATTTTCATATGTGAAATTTATCAGTATTGATATATAAGAGTATTAGAGTTTGAAATGAAAGCTGTAGATGGTGTTAATGCTTGTACTGGTCTGTAGTATTGAGCTAACCTAATGCAGCAATATGGTTTCAGTGTTCTTGGAGTGTCAAATAATATTTGTTGATGTTTATATGAATGATTTACAAATTTTAAAAATATTTTCTATATTTTGACATACAGTATTTAATGAAAACTTCTACATTTCTTGAGTCAATTGTTATTGATAAAAGAATATTACTATCTAAAATTCAATTTTTTTACAATGTAACTACATGTGCAATACACTAGGAATCTGTCATATTGTTTCTTTTGTATTTTTTATACTTTTTAAACTAAAATTAGAATTTAATTAAGTATATTTTTATATAATGATATGATCGAGCATTATACAAGCGAAATTTTTTATGAGTTTGATACATACAGGTAATTAGTAAATAACTATTTGATAATTTCATAAATTGTTACTTAACAAAATAATTACTTTCAGTCAAAAAGAAGTTACCAACCGCAGAGCACTTGTATCAATTAATAAATAAATTTGAATTTTAAGAATAAGTGACATGAATGCCCACTCAGTACTAGCTATATTTCATTTTAATTTGTACAGTAATTAATAATAATCTGCTTTTGATAACAAAATCTGTCATCTTTAAAACATATTTCTTTCAAAATAAAAAAACTTTCTACAAGTCAAAACATTATTATATTTCTTGAGGTATAAATGATTTCAAAACTTTAACTGGTGACCAGCCACCTAAAAAGAAATTGAAAAAGAAGTGAAAAAGATATCATATGGTCAACTGATGTTAGATTATTAAGTAAATTGTAATACATGTAGCTAACTGCTATTTTTTAGTTGTTAAAGAGGTATTATAAGTAGTAACAATACGTTTCTGTGTTTCAAGTAAAAGGGAGGTGAGGTGAGGTATGGCTAAAGGGGAGGAGGAGGCCAAACATTTATGCTTGAAATTTCAATTATTTGCAAAATTTTATCCTATATATACCCTATATTTTCATAGTGAAAAATCCTATTTTCCTATATAGGATTGGTCAAAAATGGCTTGACACCCTGATATAGGTACCTCTTGCAACAAGCAAGGGGGTACTGAGGACATTATAACTCAGGGTCATTTGTATAGCAGTTGTATTTGTTGACTTGGTAACTACAGATAAGTTGATATTCATGGTCTGAAGTGTCTGAGTATCTTGGTTTTTCAAAAATTCAAAGCTTTTTATGCAGTTTGATCAAGATAGTCATGGGAATAAAGCTATTGTGAGATGAATTTTTAATTAATTATCACAAGGTGCATTTCGGAGCTAGAGGCAATCTGTTAGAAGACTACAACTGCTCCACACTGGTGCCCAGACTATGGCTGGTGGTGGTTCGATTCCATCTGGTGCAAAAATTGTCTGATTTCAGATGCCAGTTAGCTCCATGTCCAGAGAATTTTGAGAACATTACATTGTAATGGTGATGTTCTTTTCGAAGGAGGATTTGTTGTAGTGCATAGACAATGAGTGTTTGTCTGAGGATATTATTTAGAAAATATAGATTGGAGTTTTCAGTACATGTGTGTGTTTATCCGTGGATAATAATTACTTGCAAACTTCAGCATGGAATTCATTGAAATTTGTACAACAGATAGGTTTGATATCTGGTAAGGTCTCATCAAGTTTGGAGAGTGGTCTATAGATGGGAACATTGCATACCAAGAGAGATTTGGATGACTAGGTGCAGAGTCTGAATATTGAATACAGAGGGAAATCTGGGAGACTAGGTGGAAGCATGCAGACTTGAAAGGTATTTAATTTCATCATGATAATTGGGTGATAATTCCCTCCATAAATATGAGTATTTTTATCACTGTCCTGAAATGATTGATCATGTAAAATCGAAACTTGAAAGCTGAATAAAAGTGACACAACCGAGTATTGTTCTTGTTGCAATGCATGTATCTGTTGTTTGGAATTCAAGATTTGGGGGGGATCTAGTTTTTGGCCAGTTGGTGTGTCTGTCTGTGATAAAAACCTTTATTGTTTGTTTGTACGTTGTGTGTCCCGTTAAGAATTTTTCTGTTATATTGAGACGTCACCAGCTTTAGGAGAGGTACCACAAATTTAAACCTATGCTTAGTACTCGGGGCCGTAGCAGTGAGGGTTCTTTTATGTGCTCATACCTGCTGTGACACTGGACCTCTGTTTTTTTAGGCTATATCCGTAAGACCTGTGATTCTCACTTCTAAAGTGGAGTGTTTGATGAAGGGTGTAATCACACCTATGTTAAAGTCTTAGGTTTGAGAAGACCATGGCACAAACGGAACTCAAACTCGTGACCTGGTTATGAAACACTCTAAGCACTGATGTACAACTGGTCAGAAACCTTTAACCTTGGTCATGTCTTTTATGTCATAAGATGAAGAGCCTCATATTTGGTATGTGTATTCCTTGTGGCAAGACCTTTCCATTAACACCAAAATCTTTGATCTGGTGGCCTTAACATTGACCTTTGACCTATATTAGAAAATTTTAATGTAAGCCATGTCTTTCGAATTTTTAAGAGGTTCTTATTTTATATTAAACATGTGCATTTCTTGTAAGAAGACCTGTCCAACAACACCGGGTTTATTGACCTTGTGATGTTGATCTTTGACCTAGTTTTTGGAAATTTTCAAAAAACCTTAACCTTGGTGATATTTTTTATACTGTAAAATGTGAAGTTTTCATATTTAGTATGGGTATTCCTTGTGGCAGAACCTTTACATTGACTCCAAAATCTTTGACCTGGTGATGTAAGATTGACCTTTGACCCACTTTTAGAAAATTGAAATATAAGCCATATCTTTCAAATTGTAAGTGGTAATGTATATGCATTTTCTGTGTGAAGACCTTTCCAATGATATCAGATTTGTTGACATTGGCCTGGTTTTTAGGTCACCTGAGTAAACACAGGTGACCTATTGCAATTGGTTTTTGTCTGTCATGCATTAACAATTGAACAATTTGAACTTCTTAATGATGATCATTCCAGTTCTTTTCAAAATTTGTTTGAAGCATCTCTGGGACAAGGTGGACATAAATTGTTATTTAGACCCCTGACCTCCTGGGGCACCAAGGGGTAGGACCAAAAAAAAAAGTGACCAATTTTCAGTCTTCTCAATAACTGCACATTTGCAAGAAACACTAAATGCATAGTAATGTAGAGCAGGAAAGCCTCTACCAAATTGTAGATTTCATGATCCCCGGGGTAAAGGTTCTGATCGCAGGGTGTGGTCAAACTTGATATATGGTATTTATGTGTAAAACATTTTAAAAATATCTTCTTTAATGCTATTGATACCAGATTGAAACTAAATGGATATATTTAAATGGAGCAGATAGCCCAATATCAAAATTGTAAATTTCATGATCCAGGGGGTAGGGGGTTTGGTACGAGGATGGGGCCAAAATGGTTAGTGATTAAATGTGTTAACAAATGAACATTTTTATTTTCTTGTTAACTACCATAACAGTTCTTTTGATATTAGAATGAAGCATCTTTGGGACAAGGTGGACATAAATTGTAAATTTCAGAACTCTGGGACCTTGGGGGTTAGGCTAAAACTGCTAAAAAGTGACTAATTATCAAAAATCGTCTTGTCTAGAACTTCATATTTGCAAGAAAACTAAATGCATAGTAATGTAGAGCAGGAAGGCCTCTACCACAATTGTAAATTTCATGATCCCTGGGGTAGTGGTTCTAACCCCAGGGTGGAGCCAACTTTGGTATATGGTATTTATGAGTAAAACATTTTAAATATCATCTTCTTTAATGTATTGATACCAAATTGAAATTAAATGGATATTTAGATAAACCAGGTATCCCTTTACTGAAATTGTAAATTTCAAGATCCTAGGGGTAGGGGTTTTGGTTAGGCCAATATGGTCAGTGATTAAGTGTGTTAACAATTGAACATTTTTAACTTCTTGCTGCCATTCCATTTTCAAATTTTGTATGAAGCATCTTTGGGACAAGGTGAACATAAAATATAAGTTTTAGGACTCCTGCACCTTTGGGGCCTTGGGGGCATGACCAAAACTTCCAAACAGTGATCAATTTTCAAAAAGCTTCTTCTCTAGCACTGCACATTTGTAAGAAAAACTAAATGCATAGTAATATAAAGCAGGAAAGCCTTTACCAAATTGTAAATTTCATGATCCCCGGGGTAGAGGTTCTGACTCCAAGTGGGACCAAACTTGGTATATAGTTTTCAAGTGTAAAACATTTTAAAAGTAGTCTTAGTGCTATTGATACCAAATTGAAACTAAACGTATATTTAAAATGAGTAGGAAGCCCTTTCCCGAAATTATAAATTTTGTGATCTCAGAGGTTTGGGTTTTGGTATAAGGGTGAGGCCAAAATGATCAATGACTAAATGTGTTAACAACTGAGCAATTTTTAACTTCCTGATAACTACCTTTCCAGTTCCTCTGAAATTTTGTACGAAGCATCTTTGGGACAAAGGGAACCCAAGTTTTAAATTTCACGACCCCTGCTCCCCAAGGGAAAAGTTATAAAAATCTTCTGCTCCTGTACATGTGAGAGAAAAACCAAATGCATGGTCATTGTGTCCAATGAAGCCCTTTACGAAAAGACTTGTATGCATATTTGGAAAGATCATAAAGATTTGAACAAAAGACTCCAGAATGCGGCTTAAATGCAAGAAGAGACTCCCGACAAGTCTACGTATGCGCTATGTATAGGCTATAATACTCTGGTGACCGTGAGGGCTTGTGGGCCTCTTGTTGCAAATTTAAAATGAACCTACAATGTCTTGCAGTTCCACTCTGTTATAGTTGAGGGGCATCGGTGTTTCACAAACACATCTTGTTTTCTGTTTGTCTTTCTAGAGTTATAGGACTTTGATTGTTAAAATCAAGATAATTTTATATGCACAAGGTATCTATCTGTTGCCTGGGTGACATATTACAAGTTTTGAATGTTTTCAGATTCTTAGTAACTGATACAAAATTGTTGTATAACAGACGTGAAATTTGTTTTCAGTCTCCCCGAGTCCTTAGGAGTAGGGCCAAAACTTCAGATAATGACCCAGTATTTAAAACCCTTCCATACTTATGCATGTAGTAGATATACTGTGTGCATACTTATCATAAGCGCAGAAGCCTCTGTCAATATTGTAAATTCCATGAGAGTGTTAAGGGGTTAAGGGGGCCCGGTCCCAAGGCAGGGCCATGCAGAAAAAAAATATGTATGTCTTAATAGTCCCCTCTAATCTGGTTGCATAGTTACATGCATAATGAGTAAAGAGGTATCTTATCAAAATTGTGATTGATTGATTGATTAAATATTGTTTAACGTCCCGATCGAGAATTTTTCACTCATATGGAGACGTCACCACTGCCGGTGAAGGGCTTCAAATTTAGGCCTATGCTCGGCGCTTATGGCCTTTGAGCAGGGAGGGATCTTTTACGTGCCACACCTGCTGTGACACGGGACCGCCCCATTTAGTCGCCTCTTACGACAAGTAAGGGGTACTGAGGATCTATTCTAACAACCCGGATCTCCTCGGGGATCAAATTTGTGAAGTTCATATTCCCAGGGTCAGGGGTTTAGGCTTAGGGCAGTATTGAAAACGTTACAAAGGAAAAATATTTTTCATGTTTCAAAATTGGCTTTACCTTTGAATATTTAACAGAGAAGTAGGTTTTTTACATCCCGCTCAAAAATCTTTCACTCATTGTGGAAACGTCACCATTGCTGGTTAAGGGTTGCAACATCGAGGCCTATACTCAACACTTACGGCCTTTGAGCAGAGATGGGTCTTATCGTGCCACACCTCCTGTGACACGGGCCGTAGCCTTCGCGGTCTCATCCAAAGGTCTGCGCCACTTAATCGCCTCTTACGACAAGCAAGGGGAACTATTTGTATGAAGAACATTTAAAAAAAATCTTGTTTAATGCTGTTGATATTGAATTGAAACTAAATGGATATTTAGAACGAACGGGAAGGTCTGTACCTAAATTGTAAATTTCATGATCCCAGGGTTGCGGGTTTTGGTATGAGGATGGGGTTAAAATCGTCAGTGACAACTAAACAATTTTATCTTTTTGACAAATTTGGTATTAAGCATGTGATATAAGTTGTAAATTGCAGGACTCGCAGTGCAACCCAGGGGCTTTGGGGGCGAGGTCAAATCTGCCAAATATTGACCGATTTTCAAAACTCTTCTCAACAACCGTACATAATGACATAAAGCAGGAAGGTCTCTACCAAAATTGTAAATTTCATGGTCGCCTTGGTAGAAGTTTTGACTCCAGGACGGGACCATACTTAGTATTTATGGGTAAAACATTTAAAATATCTTCTTTAATGCTAGGTTACCCCTCGTAACAAAGTTAGGTGGAGGAGGGGGTATGGTTTTATTGGAATTAAGTTGTATATCTGTAGATGCAGTGGTTTCCGGGCTGTTTTGTGTTATCCTTTTTCACCTAGAGTCAACATACCAAACATACAAACTCCCCCATGAGACGAAGATTAGTCCTGTTGATTTTTGGGGTTCAAAAGTCAAGTGTGCTGGACATTGAAATAGCAAAATGGTTTCCGAGCTCCTATGCGTTATTCTTTTCACTTAAGAGTCAGCATATATCGCATATGGACTACCCATGTGACGAAAATGATCCCTACCGATTCTGGGGTCAAAAGGTCAAAGGAACACATTTGGGATTTGGCAGATTAAGTTGAGCAGGTGGTATTCTTAGTGAGCAGTGCTCACAGTACCTCTTGATAATACTAAATTGATATTTAGAATGAGAGGGTAGGTCTTCACCAAAGATGTATAACATATGTACATATATTAAAGCTAGACTTTTTAAAGCAAATAATTAAAACACTAATAAATCGGCCAATTTAGGTGGTGCAACCCCCTCAAAATACCCCACTGTTATTCAATCCATTTTCAGCAGTGTGACTAAAACCACCCCTTTCTCCTTGCGTGTCTAAGTAGACTGGTAGGGTAATCGGACTGCATTTTCGGCAATAAAAAAATCCTGCAGTGCTCCGAATTATTTTCAACGTTCACTAATCATTTAAAAATGTTGCAAATGTCTATCATAATAAATACCTTTCAAATTTTGTCGGACTGAATATTTCAGTTATCGGGATAAAATCCGCAATTGGCACATTGCCCTCATTTTAAGAATTAAATAAAAAATAAAAAAATCTAAATTCAAACCCTTCACCTGGTTTCACACACTTGTTACACTACTGCAAAAATGTCTTCTTTATTAGATTAAGTTGAATATTTCGTTATAACAAAATGCCTGGAGATGGTCCAATTATCCCAGTAAGAGATTCTCTTTAAAGAAAATTGCATAGAAAACAAAACGAAATTTTCCTGTAAAATCGGCCACCGCAATAATTATGAGCCTCCGGCTTAACACACGAGGACCTCCGCTAGTCCCCAAGCTCTCGCACTATGTTTACTGACAATTACAGTAGTCATGGAAATTCTTTTGTGTGTAAATATCTGGTCCAAAACTCATAGTTGTTTCTTCTAAACTGTGTCAACGTAGTTTTGAGGAAGGGTTCAGTAGACAGTGTCAGCTGGAGTAAATGTACTGACGATTAAATCATGTTTGCTGTGTTTGAATAGTGTTTTCATTCTCAATTCACAGTTTAAAAGAATCCTTTCTTTTAATTCCAATTAGGACTGGAAATACCATTTAATTGAAAAGTTAGAGATAATTATGTTAATCATGAAAGCCGTGCACGTAATCTTTTTACTTGTCACTTTTCCAAGACTCTCTCTCTCTCTCTCTCTCTCTCTCTCTCTCTCTCTCTCTCTCTCTCTGTGAAACAATTGTGTGTTTAACTTACATATGTACTATGTACCCTTCAAAGAAAACTATATGAGATACAAGGAAAAATTAATGTGTTCTGACAGCAGCAGGTTGTGAGCACTGTAGTCAATTTGATGAAATTTGAAGACGGGGCCGATTTTGATGTTTATCGTAACCAGTTCTTTCATGAATCCATGGTTAGGGGTTTTGGTTAGGGTGTCAAAAAATTGACACAACTGTGTATGTGTAAGAAAAACTATATGCATAGTGATGTAGAGCAGGGAGGCCTCTATCATAATTACAAATTTCATGATCCTTGGTATAGAGCTTTTCACTCCAGGGCAGCGCCAAACGTAGAATATTTTATTTATTTGAACACACCTTCTGTAATGCTATTTATACTTACTATATTTAAAATGAGCAGATAGTCTTTTACCAAAATGGTAAATTTAATGATCCCAGGGGTTGATTTTTGGCATCAGGTTGGGGCGAAATTGGTCAGTGAATGTGTTAACAACTGAACATGTTCAATTCTTTATGATAACTACTTTTTCCACTTCTTTCTGAACATGGTATTGAGTATCTTTGGAAGGAGGGTGACATATATTGTAAATTTAAGACCTCTTGCATTCTTGGGGTCCTAGGGGCGGGGCAAAAACTGCCAAAAATTGACCATATTCCAAACATCTCCTTTCCTGCAACTACATGTCTTTAAGAAGAGCTAAATGCATAGTGATGAAGAGCAGAAAGCCTCTACCAAAATTGTGAACTCCATGATCCCTGGGTTTTTGACTGGAGGTTTTGACTCCAGGGCAGGGCAAAACTTGGTGTTTATAGTGTATGTGTAAACAATTTAAATAAATCTTTCATGCTATTGATACTGAATTGAAACTAAATCGATATTGAGAAGGAATATGTAGTCCCTTTTCAAAGATCCTGGGGTTAAGGATTTGGTTTCGAGGTGGAGCCGAAATTGTTATAGCAATTAATGTCTATCATTTGAATGCCATGCTTAAATTTGCTGATACAGTATACAAACTAAATGCATATTTGGATAAAGCAGAAAACGAATGCACCAAAATGGTGAGTTTTGCTGGAACCCCAGGAATTGGACACTAGTGCGGGCACTGTAAATGACCAATTTAAACGTGTACGTTTTGTGCAATGCTTGATTTATAAGACCATGAGTTAACTTCATCGTTTCAAGCTTTTATTCCCGCAAGCATTCCGTTCTACTACTGCGATGAATGTGAAGGGAAGGTGTGATAAATCTAACGTTGCATGTAAAAATTGTGGAAAAACTACATTGTCAAAAGACAGTTGAAGCAAGTTCCCCTATTGCTATGTGTCTGTCATAATTCGTTGTTTTTAGATTCACCTGCAACGTACACCTGTTAATGTACTGGAACACGTGCTCTACAAAAAATCTCAACATTCAGTTTGAGTTTGATTTCATTGGAGCAGTCGAAAATTGAGTAAAATCTCAGACTTACAGTCCAAGATTGACACGAAATTGATATTAAGAATGGCCAGGTCGCTCTTTACAAAATTGTAAATTTCATGATCCCAGAGGTCAGAGGTGTATATTGTGATAAATACCAATCCAATTCTTTTGAAATTTTGCTATGAAGCATCTTTGAGACAAAGGTAACATAAATTGTAAATTTCAGGACTCATGAAGCACTGAGGCAAGTCAAAAACTGTCAATAATTGACCAATTTTCAAACATCTTCTCTAAAACCGCACAAATGCAAGGTAAACTACATGCGTTCTAAAGAGCATGAAGGCCTCTACGAAAATTGTAAATTTTATGGCCCCCAGGGTAGAGGTTATGACAAGAGGGCGGGGCCAAATGTGGTATATAGTATTTATGTGTAAAGCATTTAGAAAAATCTTCTTTGATACCATTGAAACCAGATTGAAACGAAACGAATATTTAAAATGAGCAGGTAGCTTTTTACCAAATCGTAAATTTTATTATCCAGGGGTAGGGTCATGATATTAGGGTGAGGTCAAAATGGTCAGTAATGAAATATGCTAACAATTGAACAATTTCAACTTCTTGATAACTACGATTTTGATTCTTTTCAAATTTGGCACGATACATCAGTGGGTTGAGGGTAACATACATTGTAAATTGCAGGGCACCTGCAAACTTGGGGGCGGAGCCAAAACTGCCAAAAATTGACCAATTATCGGAAATTATCCTCTCTACACTGCATGTCTTTAAGAAAAACACAATGCATGGTGATAAAGAGCCAGAAGGTCTGTACTAGAATTGTAAATTTCATGATCTCCAGTGACATAGCTGCCATTGACGCCAAAATAACCGGGCGTACACATCAATTTGACAACAACCAAAAATGATTGTTAATTTTTCATTTTATTATGCATGATTCTATAGTAAACGAGGAGCAAGGAAAAGGCACCTTTCCCCGAGGTCGAACTTGGAGTTTGCAGTAAAAGAGGAGCAGAAAAAAGACGGCTTTTCCCAAGGTCTGTCTTTAAGGTTTTGTGTGCAGCCGACCTGCAGGAATGGTGCTATTTTTCGAACTTAGACTTTGCAGTTATCAAGGAGTGGGAAAAGGCACCTTCTTCCGAGGTCTGACTTAGTCATTTCAAAGGGGCCACAAAATGTTACCCAAGCATGACAAAATGCCAAAACAACAATATACTAAGGCCAACCTGCAAGAATTCTGATCTTTTCCCCGAGGTCGGACTTGTGCTTGCAGTAACCGAGGAGCGGACAAACTGCCATAAATGTAACCTAAAAAGCCTCAAAATCCATGAACTTCCAGGGGCTTCGGCCCCACCAGGCCTTGCCCTGGACCCTCTGGGGGCCTTAAGACGGCCCCCAGATCCCCACCCTATTCTGGATTTGTCACTGTGCGTACACTTCACTTCAGGACTAACTACGTCACTGATCTCTGAAGTAGAGGGTCCGACTACAGGATGGGACCAAACTTGGTGAATTCAGTGTATGATAAGATGATAAATATATAATGATAAGGGATACAAACTAGTGTCAAGGTCAGATGACACTTGTGAACTTTACTTTTGACATTGATCACACAGTGGGGAGGGGGGCGCCATACTTATGACCTAGAAAACCCATCCAATTTTGACATTATTTGTCGAAATTCGCATCTGGTTCTTCAAAATTGGTACCGTTTATGTTTTACATGCAATATGAAAAAAAAAATCTCAACCCCCTCGTTTGATGATGCATGCATTCCTTTTGTTTCCTTTGTGAATTGATTTATGTTGGGGAAACTGAGCGGTCACTAAATAAAAAAAAAAAAAAAAAAATAGGGAGAATTTTTTCATATTAATAAGGGAGGTAATCAACTCACGTTACTTTAAAACCGGGACTGAAAGAGACAAACACTTCAGATATGATAAAAGGATGTTATGACCTACAAATTAATACTTCCAGTGACCTTGACCTTTGAGATCGATAACAAAACTCTGTTGTCATCTATAAACTAGCATCAGGGTCGCATGAATCCAGTGATGTTGATCTGAAGTGATCTTGATCTGATGCTCTCATAAAGACAAAAATATAAATACGCATTTTATTTTATTTAGAATTCACACGCATGTTCTACACTTTATATTAATGTATCTTGTTTGCATGGAGGAGAGAACCCTGATACAATGTACCCGGGAAGAGACTACAGACCTTCCGAAAGTAAACTGGCAAACTTTCTCGCATATATCGGCGCGTGCGAGATTCGAACCCGCGCCGACTTGAGATTAGAGGCCTTGTGATTTTGAGCACGATGCTCTTACCACTCGGCCACGGAGGTCCCTCCTATATTATCTATGTTGTTGTTGCCCCCGAATGGAAATGCAGTGCCTACTGTCTTAATTTAGTGATCTTTTCGATATTTACAAAATGGGGAGCTTACAATTGGATTGTTAGTGGTGGTGAATTTTCAGTAGAATTCTGACCACCAGGGACAAGATGGAATGATCCGGGGGAACTGAAGTGTTTATAGAGAAGTTGGTTACCTCCCTTATTAATTTTAACCATATATCCCAATGTTCTTTTACGTAGTGTCCCCCTCAGTTCCGCGACATAAATTCTTCCACAAAGGTAACAAAGGAATGCATGCATTAACGAACTGGGGTTCATTGTTTTTGATATTGCATACGAAATTGGTTGAATTTTCTAGGTCTTTAAGTATGGCGCCCCCCCCCCCCCCCCCCCCCCTGATAATCTGATAGTGTTATATACAGGACCTTCTTACTAGATGTAAGTCTGGGGACCCGATTAGGTTCTCAGCAGTAGCTTATACTTCTTTACGTTGAATTCGGCATGAACAAAATGGAAATTTGTCTATCAATTTAATTAAATTTACAACGTTATAAAGGTACAGTATAAAGCTGTTAGATCCACGTGTTATCTCATATGTGTTTATGTACTGAAACACGTGTTTTACACATGTCATAGTCAACTCTTTTCACACATGTGGAGACTACCTGTGCCATAACCCCGTGCACTTTCACAACAGGCATGTAGCACTGTTTATTTTTGGGAGGTAGTGGGGTTTTTTTTTGGTGTGTAGGGGGGGGGGTGTTTTTTATTTTTTGTTTTCTTTTTTCCCTTTTTTTTTGTGTTTTTGTTTCTTTTTTTTGGGGTGTGTGTGTTTTTTTTTGTTTTGTTTTTTTTTGCAAGTTGGCGGAGGAGAGCGAGGAGCAGGATAATTAACCTTACAATTGCTAAAAAAAAAACCACAACAAAAACCGTGTTCTTTAAAATCCTAATTTGCGGGGGTGGGAGTGAGGTACAAATATTTACGTTTTTATAGACTTCAAGTTCTTAAATATGGGGGTGGGAGCTTGTAGTGTAGTGCGACTTGTATTACCTCAAGGTTAAAGGTCACCTGAGTAAACTCGAGTCCGTCATCGTGCGTTAACAATTGAACATTTTTAAAATCTTCTTCATAAGTACCATTCTAATTCTTGGTATGACGCATCTTTGGGATAAGGTTAACATAAATTGTAAATTTAAGGACTCGTATAGTAATGGGGCCTTAAGGGTGGGTCAAAAACTGTCAATAATTGACCAATTTTCAACCATCTTCCCTAAAACCGCACAAATGCAAGGTAAATTATTGCATAGTGATAAAGAGCATGAAGGCCTCTACGAAAATTGTAAATTTCACGGTCCCCAGGGGTATTGGTATCACGGTGGGGTCAAAATAGTTAGTGATGAAATATGCTAACAGTTGAACAATTTCAACTTCTTCTTGACAACTACCATTTTAATTCTTCGCAATTTGGTATGAAGCATCTTTGGGTTGAGGGTAACATAAATTGTATATGTCAGGGCACCTGGGGGCGGGGACAAAACTGCAAAAAATTGACAAATTTGCAGAAATCTTCTTAAATTCTTTACAACTGCATGTCTTTAAGAAAAACAAAATGGACAGTGATAAAGAGCAGGAAAATCTCTACCGATAGAGACATAATGTCTTTGTAAATGATAAAAGGATTTTGTGACCCAGAAACTACGGTCGAGGTCAAGTGACTGCAGTAATCTTGATCTCATGCTCTTATATAGATAAGGATGTAGATAAGCATATTATTCTTCTAGAATGCAAGTTCTACACTTTATATTAATGAAACCTTGAAAGACTTGACCAAATTAGTTCGAATTAATCATGGAAGATATAATGATATATGATAATTGCGCATGTCAAGAAAACAAAAAACGTACCATCTGAGGGAAAAAACATAATTTTCAAAAACATTACTGGAAATAAATATAAATAAACCTCAATAGCAGATTGGAACCCGGAATCTGAGTTAGTAACACGATGCCTTACCCAAAAGCTAAAATGTACAAACAAAATGATCGATAGAAATGATTTCACAAAACATTTGAATCCCCATTTTGTGACGTAGTGTCAGAAAATGTGGAAGTCGTGATGTAGTAAGCTGCCTTAAGCACCCTATTTCGTAGGTAACAAAAAGATGTCTGGATGAAGACACTAGGCACTGCATTTTCATATGGATGCATCAACATGGATGATGTTAATTTGACTAGTCCACAAGAAAATAATGTAACTGTGATGAGACTTTTACAAAACACAAAAACGCAGACGTAGTCATGGACATCCTTTAGGCATTCCAAAAACCATACGCACACGATGCCTCATTTGATTCAATGCCAACACACAATTGGGTCTACATAATATTCTTTCCATTGACTGGGATATTGAATGTGTTTGAAACTGACACCTGATCGTGAGGAATTTCATCTTTGGAAAGAGAAGTTGGATTTCCTTATGTTGAATTAAAGCCAAGTTCATTTAAACTAGTTGTAATAACGAGCCTGAAAACAAAACGACAATGCTATTTACAAGCTTTGTCAGCAGGAATCAATGCATATCCCTCCTTTGAAGTAATTGGGAGTATAAGATGGACTACCAAATGAAGAATGAATGCCAAATTCGTTTTAAATACAGTTTTAATAACGAGCCTTAAAACAAGGATAATTTTGTTACAAGCTTCGACAGCTGGAATCATTGCATATCCCGCATGTATCCTATATCAGTATTGTATCTTTTCTGGTTTACTAAACACTGAAGAATAAATAGTAGGGAACGCTGTGGGTACAAGAATTTGTCATTGAGTGAGTTGATATCTTATGTTAAGAGTATGTATGAAACAAGTAAATATAATTCATATAAAAATAAAAACAAGAGGTTATTCATGAAAGTTGAGAACTCAGAAAAAATATTTATGTAAAACACTTTTTATCTCAGTCCATTCCTCCGTTTCTTTAGGTCTGTGTACATCTCTGTTATTGGGTCAAATGCTGTCTGATGTGTTTCATACCAACTTTTAATTCCTTCTTTGCACACTTATTTTGACTACAGATTACTCCGTTTACCTGGCCAAGATACAGGACTCGCAGCAGCTGTGACCGGTCGACAGGGGATGCTTACTCCTACCAGGCACTGACCCCACTTTTGATGGCTCAGGGGTCCGTGTTTGCCCACCTTCTAATTTTATTCCTTGTCGGAATTATGACATTGACCACTGTTCGTTATCTTCACCTTTTCCCCTCAATACCTTTGCGAACACTTTACAAAAACAATAGATTATATAGAGTTATAGAATGGGTTTATGGAAAACGGCAAATGTATGGTCCCTCAAGACAAACATGTTATTTCTATTGGTGGCGAAGGCGCCCTGGGAAATAGCTTTTTAGCTCACATCAGCTCATGTAAACTTTTCTGATTACCTTTTAGTCTTGTATGTCTGTTTAACGTTTACTCAACTGAACGACCCTTCCCCTCAAAGGGAAGATACTTAAGAAAAGGAAAAAATGGCGAGGGGTCATTTAAAACTATTTCCCACTGGACATAAAAGGTTGAAACTTCTATATAAGCTTCCTGATATAGTGTAAATTGAAGTTTGTTCAAATTGTGGTCCTCCCACTTGTTAAGTGGGGATCAAATCTGTACATGCAGGTATGTAGGACACATCTTCGCAAGAACCACTGGACCAGAATAGTTTAAAATTTACATGTAAGCTTCCTGACATAAATTAAATTCAAGTTTGTTCAAATCATGATCCCTGGGGAAGGATATGGCGACACTTGTGGTCAAAGTTTGATATGCAGACATATGGGACAGATATCTAAGTTTTCCAAATTATGTTGTTTTCAGAAGGAGTAATTTGGGGAGTATCAAATGGGGTTGTGTCACTTGAATTGATAGAGAAATATATTGAAACATATTTATCGTAACAATAGCAGGCTGATGATTGATTTAAGCAAATTCTTTTCAAGAGTAGCAAGACTACAAGAAATCACATTGAAATGCAAATGATCGGAAGATTTGTGGATTTCTTTGTACCTCCGCGGGGGCATATTGTTTTGTCCTTGTCTGTATGTTTGTCCGAAACGTTTACCTTGCTCATAATGTTTGAGTGATGAATATTAGGGCTCTTTTATTTCAAATACACATTCCTTGTGACAGGCCTTTTCTTTAAAAACAACGTTTGAAACTTGGACCTATACCTTTGAGTTTGATTTACTTTAAAGAAAACATAACCTATTTAATATCTCCTGAACTATTAAAGGAAAAGTTGGTTGTATATTGGTGAATGTCCCATCAAGAATTTTTCTCTCATATGGAGACATCAACACTGCCGGTGTAACGACGAAAAGTGACCCCCGTAGAATAATGACCGGGGGTCAAATTTCTACGTAGAAAAATGACCCCCCGGTCATTATTCTACGGCAAATAGGGTCATTTTTCGACTGTAGAAAACCCTTCCAGACCGTTTATTCTACGACACCACACACGTTGAAAAATGACCCCCATAGAAATATGACCCCCTACTTTTTCACTATATTATACAATAATATCTTATGAAATGAGATGTAATACTCAATATTCGTTCATCCCAGGGTTGGATAGGGTCGGTGAAGATAACTGTGTCTCCTGTTTTTTTTGGTTTTTTTTTTTAAATATCCTTAAATGTCGTGGAAGCAAATTTAACTCCACTTCTTATATGGGCCCCATAAAATATGATTTAATAATCCCTATTTCTTTGTGATTGGCTGAGATTCACCAATGTAGAAAAATGTTACTTCTATATTTATCTGCACATGACTTTCAATGTGTACGGGGTTGGGAAGGAGGAGGTGCTAGCTAATAAAATTTTTTAGCTGTCATTTTCCCCTGATAACGCCCCCCCCCCCCCCCCCCCCCCCCCATGAAAGAGCCTGGCATTGGTGTCCTCAATGGGACAAGGGGACATTTATTTTTATTTTTTTTTATTTATTTTTTTTTCAGTTTTTTGACGTTTATTCAGAATTTACATAGCTTTATTTTTGGGGTAAAATTTCCTAAGAAATCCCCTTGTAATCGTTACCTGGGGTGCCAGGGGCCCCCAGGATCCGATAAATTAACATAATAGCATATAAACATACGTATACAATAATTAGTTTAGTGTCGTATACAATAATATGCATTTTCATATGTAAACATATACATACATACTCTACAAATTAATTATATTAGAATAGGAAACTTGATAACTTAATACAAAATGTGTTTGTACATTTTTAATGGACCACTCACATTCAACCGGAGGTATACTACACACATACACAGTCCAAAGAGGTTTACCTCCGAGTTGAACTACAAGATGACTGGCTCATCATGTAGTGAGTGCTGAATATAATAAAAAATAGCAATTTATAAATTTTCAGAAAGGGTTTTAAGTATACAATAATCAAGTTTGACAGTTTGAGCTTGCTGATTAACAAGAAAAAAGCTTGCAAGTGATGACTTTAAAAATGAAGTAAGCCACTTCTTATATGGGTCCCATAAAATATGATTTAATAATTCCTATTTCTTTGTGATTGGCTGAGATTCACCAATGTAGAAAAATGTTACTTCTATATTTATCTGCACATGACTTTCAATGTGTACGGGGTTGGGAAGGAGGAGATGCGAGCTAATAAAATTTTTTAGCTGTCATTTTCCCCTGATAACGCCCCCTCCCCCTCCCCCCCCCCCCCCCCCCCCATGAAAGAGCCTGGCATTGGTGTCCTCAATGGGACAAGGGGACATTTAATCTCATTCGTCTGCAAGTCTGTCTGTTTAAATTTGTCACAAAAACTTTAACCTTTGTCGTAACCTTTGAATGAGATAGGGCTTTCGTATTTCACATGTATATTACCTGCTACAAGATCTTACCAAATATACTATGATTTTTAAAAAAGAAAGAGATATGGCTATCATTTTATATATGTATAATCCTTTCTAAAACTACGTTTTCTGACCCTGTGACCTAGACCTTGAAGGTTGACCTACTTTTCAAAAATGGTATATTTCTGTATATTTCTAGATTGGGAAAAGATAGGGGTTTCGTATTTGCATTCCTGAAACAAGACGTTCTCGAGCATGCTATGGTTTTTTTTACCCCTTGGCCTTCATGTTTGACCTAATCTGCCAAAAAATCGCTGGAAATTACTTTTGACTGACATAATTATATGATAGGGTGTTTATATTTGACACAACATGCCATAAATAATGGTCTCCCATCCACTGACACCGGAAGCGGAGATCACAATTCTTTGATTTCATTTCAAAGCAACTAAAGTACATTAAAGAATTCCAAATTATATATATTTTTATATATTTATTTATTACAACTACAACTATAAAAAGAGCACAGAAACTTGCCACTAACTTTAATGTATTTTCAACGTTTACTAAGGGGTATCATATTTCGATTTTTTTCCAACAAACTTGTCTTCCAAATCCTCCCATTCACACAATAAATTGAACACATTTGGATCTATTTCCTCGCTTAATTTTTCTAAACCTTTTACTTGATGGGGAAAATCTTTGAATTTCAATACGTATACGTCTTCTGGTCTTTCTAATTCTCTGACAATATTGGAGTCAGTTTCATTGTTTACCAGTGCAGCTTCAAGCATTCTTTTTGAAATATACTGGTGGTATTTCTTTGGCACGAAGTTTTTGATGTAGATGTAAGGTGTTCTGCTGTAAATATCCTCTGTTACATCCAATACAGGTTCGTAATGGTTTCCAATATTCATAATAAAAATTCATTTCGAATTGGATTCGTTTTTTCCCTCGTGTAGGGGAGGGTACGGCAGCCAGACGTAATTGTCGTTGTTTTTGTCAATCATCCCGTGCTTGCAGTAAACAAAGATCGTTGTATTGCAAATTGTAGCGAATGTACGGATTTCTGTATCAGTACCCCAGGAACCTTCATGTTCCATCCGCGAACGTTTCAAATATTTTGGATCCGCTTCCATGGTTTGCGATAGAAGCCAACAACTTTATTTCGTACATCATTGTGATATGATTGAACTCCAAATAAAACATAACTAAATGTTCTAAACAAGCAATTTCCATCTCCTCTCATAGACACCGTCACTGTTGGAATGGAATTCGCATTTACGTGCCGTCTGCGTCCTGTTTTGAGAACATTCTTAACCTGGTGGCCAAACATTGCAGCGTTAATGTCTTGCCACTCATTATCCACTGGATAAAAAAGAATGCGAGATCTCGATTCAGTTTTATTGGTAATTTCAACTTCTGGAATCTTGCGTTTTTTCGGGGGAAGCGGTATACCACGGCTTTTAGTTAATGGAGTGTCTTCCTCTTTGGGTGAATTCCTTTTTTTGTCAGCTTTTTTCTGCGTTTTATCTGGTTTTCCATGTGTTTCATCTGGTTTTCCGTGTGTTTCGCCTGGTTTTCCATGTGTTTCGCCTGGTTTTCCATGTGTTTCATCTGGTTTTCCGTGTGTTTCATCTGGTTTTCCATGTGTTTCATCTGGTTTTCCATGTGATTCTTCAGGCTTTCTACTCATTTCATCATCTTTCGATTCCTTGTAAATTTTCAACCTATTTCCATTTACTGCGCATTTCAGTCCCTGTAAAGTGTATGTTCCCTTCTTGTTAATACCTTCAACTATGTAAGGACCGCTCCATAATTTGTCTAGTTTTCCCCCTTTCCGGGTTAACTTTCGGGTATTGTGGAGCAAAACTCTATCTCCAACTTGAAAAGTTTTATTTTTTATGTTCTTATCATGATGCTTCTTTTGTGATTCCTTTATGTTTTCCGCTGCCTCTTCTCTTTCACAAGAAAGCTTTATGAAAGCGTCGGAGCGCTGTTTTAAGAAATCTTCAAACTTGTCATTTTCTGGGATCGGCGAAGTGGGTAAATCAAGTTCAATGGGTAACTTGGCTTCGCGACCATACACCAGAAAGAATGGTGTTTTCTTCGTTGTCTCATGTTGGTTCTATAGGCAAAAAGCATAAATGGAAGTTTCGTATCCCAGTCATTTTGTAGTTCATTAACACAAGAAGATAGCATAGAACATAGGGTTCGATTGTAGCGCTCCGTATGCCCTCCTGTTTGTGGGTGATAGGGGGACGCAATCCGATGTTCAATTCCATAATCTGAACAAACAGCATCGTTTAGCTCATTGCAGAACTCTCTGCCTTGGTCGGTTATAATGACTTCTGGTACTCCGTGATCCGCAATGAACTTGTATAAACTGTTAACGATTGTTGAAGCCTTCTTATCTGCTATAGCTTCTACCTCCACCCATTTCGTCAAATATTCCGTGAAGACAAGTAGGTACTTATTACCTAAAATGAAAGAGATAAACGTAACTACGTTTTGTATCTTCATGTATGTTCCTAAATAGCCATATAGCTTCTTTATCTTTGAAATATTTTGTGAAAATTGTTCTGTAATACTGCTTAAAATCACATGTTTTGTAAGTAAAATGTATTGAAGGTGATAACAAGCATTCACCTCCGATGATTTTAATTTTAACGGACAACTTCAATTCGTAAAAAATTAACGCGTAAAAATTAAATCACTCCTTTTTGATCAAAATTCGTAAAATAATTACAGCAGTAAAAATTACCCGTTATACGGTAATATATTTATAAATATATCTATAAATGAAATATCCAATTATCTGTTTTATATATACATGTACATAGGTTAAAAATATCTATGTCTTAAAACACACACAAATAATTATATACCCCCAGTATATAAATGTTATATGGAAAACTATTATAATAATAACAATGAATTTTGGATCACATATTATATAGTACCCCAGCAGAAAAAAACGGAGTAATACATTTCTTTTAGATATTTGTCAACGATTTATGTTTTTGTTTTTTTTGTTTTTTTGTTTTTTTTGTGTGAGAGACAGTTGTGCGGGGTTAACGTTGCTAATAAATCAGACCTACATGTCAGTTAGATTCTAACAAAATGAAATCAAAGGCACAAGCTGCTCTCACTGTGTTGAAATTTTGAGGTCATTAGTTATTTTGCTGAATCTCATTTCATTGTTTCTCGTTTCGTGTTTACACATACCCATTTTTTCATATATAGAATGAAATCATATTGTATGTTTAAAAAATCCAGACAAGTGGTCTAATACATCAGGAAAATACATAATAATCTGTTTCTTTCCAATTCGATAACCCTGTGTAATTACTGTTACTTTCCCTACATTAGCTAACCGTTAAAAAAACACGTTAGAATACTAGTAGGTTTTAAGGACCCTCTCTACACCAGTGCAAAATATTTTTTGGACATTGAGAAAAATACATTTTATAAAAGTGTTAATATTAACTATTAAGCTTATTTATATAATTTTCACTATATGGCGCGTGGCATTTACCCCAGGAAAAAAACAATCAAACACTACACAGTAGTAGTATTAGTGAATACAAATGACTATTAATTACTTCCATAGAAAACAAGCTAATTCCGAGAATTTGTGTCCCCCGCTTAGGGAAAAAGTAAACCATGCGCAGTTCGGGGGTGGGGTCGGATCCCCTTGACTGAATTTGTAGAATTATTAAATGTATACATGTATACTGAAGCAAATAAAATATGCCAATATGGATAATTTATAAAGATTTGATTGCTTATTCTTTATTATGTGCATAGAAGATTCTTTTGATATGGAATATTTATTAAAATTATTATGATGATTTTATGAGTTTGTACAAGTCAGACCTCATATATTTTTTCATTTCACATGCTGAATACTATCATTTAGTAAAAAAAAAAAAAAAAAAGCATTTCGAAAAAAAAAATTGGATCGTCTGAGATGCAAACCCGGGCCCTCTCACGTACGAAGCGAGAGACATACCACTAGAGCACGGAACTGCTTTATACTGACGCAAATTATATGCTTTGTTTGTTTGTTTGTTTGTTTTTTATTTATAGTCGCCTGAGCAATTTTTCAGCTATCCGGCGACTGTCAAATTATATGCAAAGATGAAGTTACATACATGTATATTTTCACGTTCGATATTGTCAAAATTTTACACAATGCATGGTGTCTAATTTAACCTTTATTAAACATTTCTAATAAATGTAATAAGAATATAAAGTCCACCAAGAACCTGTTTTGAACGTAATAACTCTCCTCATACCCCCGTGCTAAAAAAGCGACACATAATACAATAAATACTAATAAATTAAACGGGACGGGACACTTTGAGAGGGGTAAGAGAGGACCTAGGGAGTTTATGTATACAATTACATTGCAAAAGCTCAAAAGCTTTTTGAAATATCGCCCGGAAAGGATAGTGTTTCATACAGAGAGAATGTATCAATTTACGACCTTGAACCTTGACCTTTTGACCTCAAAATCAATAGGGATCTTCCTTAGGCCACAGGGAGTTGTTATGTAATATTTCATTGCGAAAGCTCAAAGGGTTCTCGAGATATCGTGTGGAAACGAAAGCGTTACAGACAGAATGACGGACGACGGACGGACGGACAGACGGACAGACCCAAATTAATATCCCCCACTTTTCAAGTGGGGGACAAAAAATAGATGAAAATAACATGTTCATTCAGGCCTTTTAAAATGTTAGGAATATTTCAAGTGATTAAAAATTGAGTAGTAAACTGTGAATTTCTATTAAAAATTATCTAAAGGCAGATCACTTTAACTGCATAAAGATGCCATAGAAGATGTATTGATTTTTACATTTTTAGAATTCTAGCTCATAAATTTGATTCATCGTTAAGTTTATGAGTTTCGATTATTTACATTAATTCCAGTATTATGGTTTGATGTGTGTCGATGGAACATTTATTTATTTCAGAGTTTGAACCTGTTTAACAAATATTTAACTAGTATATATTTCATTCGAATGTTCACTTTTCGAGTAGTTTAGAAGTGGCACCCACATACTTACCCTCTCATTAAAGCACATGAGCTGCAGATTGCGAAAATAAAATACAGGAATAGGAGGCCAGTCGCATATTGATTTAATTTTAATAATTATTAATTCAATAAACTCAAGCAATTATTAAATAATAAAAAAAATGTTTTATTTCATTTAATAAAAAGACATTAATTTTTTAATTACATTCGAGCGTAAACTTATTTAATGAAAACACCTCAATACATTTTTTGCAATTTTATCTATGCATGCTGTGAACTATTCTTTATAAAAATGTATAGAATTCTTTATGAACTACCTCTGCTAGTTTCCTGCAATGGTCCAACTATATCCATTCCTATTTGCACAAATGGCTTTGACTTTACTGGTATGGGTCTCAATGGCTGCTTTGCTTTCTTCAAGGTAGATTTCCTTTGGCACCGATCACACCTCTCTACGTAATTCTTAAAGTCATCATACGACGATGCCCAGTGATATCTTTCTCGAATTTTCTTCCATCTACGAAATATATTCATTTGGAAAAATTTAAGTAACAAATGCGGGGGAGAAGCAAATGTTTAATCTGAAATTTCTGATTATAACTCAACTTTTGTGTGTGTGTGTGTGTGTGTGTGTGTGTGTGTGTGTGTGTGTGTATATATATATATATATATATATATATATATATATATATATATAAAAGCACTAAAAACCAACAACACTAGAAATCCTGAAGGATTTCTGTGCAAGAATTTTTTTTGGTTTTGTCTCTTACATGTATCAGTGAACAATTCAAAATGTGAGATTTCAAAGTAAGTCTTAGACGTTGGAGCAATGTCACAAAATTTCGGATGCATGGGCGTCGGAAGCAAATTGAATGTGTGTGTGTGGGGGGGGGGGGGGGGAGGGGGGCTAAACCAACAAGAAGGTAAATCCAAATTATCAATGCCTATATAATGTCTATTTTGGCCAAAAAACAATGGATCAGTTCAAACATGCAACAGTTCATTCTATGACCGGGCAACAGTTTTGACTAAGCCCCCCCCCCCCCCCCCCCCCCCCCCCCCCCCCCCCCCCTCCGGTTTTGACGGATGACAATAAAAGACAGTTATCTTCCGAGGGACAATCCCCAAGTCAAGCATCAAGATTGCACCCCTCCTAGCTTCTGATAATCTTATAAGACACAATTACCTATTAAAATACACGATTTCCTTGTTTATCATTTTCCTATTTCGATATTTGATATCATTAGATTGACCCTATACGGAATATAAAAGTATTTCCAAGCTTTTGTCTGATGAAAATTTTCACAAGCTTGGGAAATTGGCGGGGGGGGGGGGGGGGGGGGGGTTACACCATCTATTTATCAGGTGCCTTTAAAACAAGTACAAGTGCATGCACATGTCTTATTAGTTGTATCAAATATTGTTTCAAAGCCAAATACAACCAATTACATCGTAGACCATCAGAAAATTGGTGCATGCCCGGCCTCCTCCTCCTCTCTCTCTCTCTCTCTCTCTCTCTCTCAAAACATCCGTATTATGTTTATACGAAATTTCAGACGTTTTAATTCTTTAAACTCGGAATCAGACCGATGCAAAATATAAAACGTGATTTTATATTTTCTCACTAAAATAATTGAATTGATATACATTATCTTTAGAAAAAATGACCGGGGTATCTTTGAAATCGATGTTAAACTTGTTACAATTGATTTTAAGAAATGCATGAAATATATTCACATAAATAAATAAACTTACGTTTTATTAATGCCTAGGTGCCCACCACTCGCTGTTGTATGGGTATTGCTGATAATTTTTGGAACCTCCTCTTCTTTTGCAACTCTTAATAACCGTATTTTATGATGGTAATGTAGAATCCCATTGAATAGAACAAATTTACTACATTTTCGTCGAAAGTTGCGCTTTAAATTTTTTGGCAAAAATTTAGGATATTGTTTCTTTTCCATGAAAAGCGATATTTCCGTATATTCTTTCGAGTCCATGGTGTGAAGCAAAATGACGAACAGAATTGTTGCCTTTGAAACTTCAAAGAACCGCAAAATGACGAACAGAATTGTTGTTTTTGAAACTTCAAAGAACCCCGCCTATTTGATGGCATCATTTTATCCTAAACAAAGTGATTGATGTTTTAAGCCTATAATATTTTTCCCATGGGAGCAAAGTTTTGAAATCAGACTGTGTTGTCACAATCACTAACAAAGGCAGCTGGTAAACGATCAAAAATAGCCAAAATAAATAAAACGCTAGAATTTGAAAGGAATTTGTGAATTGAAAATATTCTTACCAAAACCAGCCTTTTGCATAAAAAAATGACATTGGGTCATTATTCTACGGGGTCATTTTTCTACAATCCACACGGAGAAAAATGACCCCAAAGCCATATTTTCTACGAAAAAAGGGGTCATTTCTCTATGTAGAATATTGACCAGGGGGTAAAATTTCTACGTAGAAAAATGACCCCCGGTCATTATTCTACGGGGGTCATTTTTCGTCGTTACACCGGTGAAGAGCTGTAAAATTTAGGGTCAATGTTCGGCGCTTGCGGCCTGTAGCCAGGGAGGGATCTTTATCGTGCCACACCTGCTGTGACACGAGACCTCGGCTTTTACGGTCTCATCTCATTTTTCGACTAGCACGACAAGCAAAGGTTAATGAGGACATAATCTAACCCGTATCCCCACAGGATTATAAGGCTTTTATAATTGCATCAAGATTTCTTATATATGATCTTCGACCTGGTGATCTTGACTTTGTAGTTTGATGTTGGTCGTATTTTAAAATTTTAATCTTACTCATAATTTTTAAATGGTGAGTGATATGGCTGTCATATGTCGTAATATTTAGTCCTTGTGATAAAACGTTTTTCGTATCAAAGTTCTAAAAATTTAAAATAGCATGTACAAATCTACAGACGACCGAGTAAACTTTTCCAATAATTTTCGAAGTTAAATTTCATACGAAATCGTAGGGAAAGTTAAGAATTGATCGAAATTTATTGTGAATTGAGGTCCCCTCAAAACTTCAAGATGAAAAGTGGCGCCTTTTCTGTATTCATAATATTATCAAATGTATATTAATTCAATGGCGGGTTTCTGTTTCGTATTTCATATAGACAACACACTAAATATTTGATTATATTTATTATATTCACAGACAATGTGCATTATCTACACTATTAGGAGAAGGTGTTTTAAGTTTTAAGAACGTGTACCTGATCCTTTTGTTATTAACATCTTGACAATAAAATATGTTCAAATCAAATCTACACTATTCTGAAACCGAGCCCTGTGAAAAACAAACACAACTCCGTTTTAACTAAAAAACAACAAATTAACACATGTCTAAATATGACCTTCGTATCTGTGGGCTTGGTTATTCCATTGATAACAATTTCGATGAAAATAGGTACATTAAGAGGAGGAGAGGCCATGACGCAAACAACAAGGAGGGTATCTGTCCGTGGATTCCGTAGCTCTATAGGTTATCAACTGAATAACAGAAAAAGTATGATTTTCACACACAGTGGGGGAGGGGAGCGGAGCGCCAGACTTGTCTAGAAATTGTTTAGAAAATCCATCCAATATAGACATTATTTGTCGAAATTCGCATCTGGTGCTTCAAAATTGGTACCTTTTATTTTTTACATGCAATATAAAAAAATCTCAACCCCTCGTTTGATAATACATGAATTCCTTTGTTTCCTTTGTGAATTGATAGATGTTGGGAAATTGAGCGGTCACTAAATAAAGAAGAAAAAATTAGGGAGAAATGTTTCATATTATTAAAGGAGGTAATCAACTTCTCCATAAGCATTTCAATTCCTAGATTATTCCATTTGGTCAGTGATGGTCAGAATTCCATCACTAACAGTCCCACTTTAAGCGACCCAGTTTGCAGATAGCGAAAATATTAATGGGTTATGACAGTAGATGCTAGATCTATGTTTGCTCCTCTCCCTCTCTGATTTGTATTTGATATATGAATTACGAGACTGAATACTGTTATTTATCTTCACCTTTACATATTGTATTATCATATCGGTGTAACGACAACATAGATATTATGGGAAATCCAACTAGTCCATATACAGGGTCATAACGCGAAGGTCATCAGACTTTTCCCCAAACACAAAGACGTAAACGTAGTTATGGGCTTACTAAAAAAAAACCTATACACACCATATTTCATTTGAGTAATTTAAAATTTTCTCTTCCCGATGCACGAGAAAAATTGAAACTTTCTCGAAAGATTCCTGACATATTGTAGATTGAAGTCTGTTCAGATCAAGGATCGCCCAGTTGTAAGGCGGGGTCACAATAGGGGACCAAAGTTTTACATGCAAGGATATAGAAAAAATCTTCTCAGGAATAGTTTAAATTCGCATTTAAGCTTCTTCACATAGAGTATATTCACGTTTATTCAAACCATTGTTGTCTGGGGTAGGGTGAGGCCACGATAGTGGTCCAAGTATTACAAGCAAATATATAAGAAAAATATTTAAGTTTCGCAAACGATGTTTGGAGTCTTATTGTTTTTGGTCGATTCTTACTATCCTTCCACTTTTTTCTCGTGCCTAAAAATGTCAACAGCCGTTCTCCATAACCAGTTGATCAAAATATTGAATATTCAGATTGATTGATTATTTATTGCTTTCCGCCACACTCAACAATTTTTCAGTTATCTGGTGGCGTCCAGTTTTTGTTGGTGGAGGAGAGAACCCAGATACAATGTACCTGGGAAGAGATCACCGACCTTCCGCAAGTAAACTGGCAAACTTGCTCACATAACGCCGCGGCCGAGATTCGAACGCGCGCCGACAGAGGTGAGAGGCTTTGTGATTTTGAGCCCGATGCTCTAACCATTCGGCTACGGAGGCCCCTTTTAAATATTCAGGGGTATTATAGACCAATGTATGTAGTTGTTCAGAATGGAAAGAGGTTAAGACACATTTTAGGGGATCAAATGTTGTAGTATATAATATAGAACTCTATAAGGAAACTTTTTTCCAGAATTAGTTGGAACAACAAGATGTTGTGACCAATAAACATGTATGTAATTTAAGTGACTCCAGTGACCTTGATGTCGTAATCTTATTAAGGTAAGCACTGTGAATAAGCATATCAATCTTTTTCAATTGACGTCCATGTTCTGCACTTTATATCAATGTCTTTCAATTCTTTGAAATGGATTTTGTGTAATGGAGGTGTTACTATGGGGAAAACAGTATTACTCAGAAAAATTCCACTTTTACACAGATAGTTCTTCATTTGGGATACTTTTTAATCGGCGGATTATAATAATATCGTGTTTGAAATTGTCTTTCCAAGAATAGCAGGACCATGACTAATCATGCTAATAGGCAAGCATCCCTATGTAGTACAGATTCAAGTTTCTTCAAATTATGGCCTCTTAGAGTAAGGTTTGTCTGCAATAGAAGTTTTACATTGGAATTCATAGAGAAATATTTTTAACAATCTTCATCTCCAGAACAGCAGGTCCATGATTACTCCAAGTGTTATGCAAGTATCTCCAGGTACTTCAAATTTAAGACCGTTCAATTCAAATTCCTGAAAGTAGGGTAGGGCTATAATAGAAGATCAAAATCTTATATGGGAACATGTAACAAATTCTGAGGTAAGGATTTGCATATTCTTATAAAAAATTGGAATTTGATGCTAAAGTGTTTGATCTTGTAACCTCAACGTTTGACTTACTTTTAAAAACCGTCACATATTCAATATCTCCTGAACTGTTTAGATTTTTCATATTTTCTGTATAGGTATTATATGTCAAGGCCGTTCATGTTATTCAACACCCCTTGCTTGTCGTAAGAGGCGACAAAATGGGGCGGTCCTAGGGATAAGACCGAAAAAGCAGAGCTTGAGGCCCCTTGTCACAGCAGGTGTGTAACGTTAAAGGTTCCTCCTTACTAAAAGGCCGTCACCGCCGAACATGAGCTTAACATTTGCAGCCTGGTGATGATGACGTTTCCATAGGAGTGAAAACTTCTCGAGCTGGACATCAAACAATATGCGATCAACCTTTTATTTTGTGTTTCATAATCTTGTGACCTTGACGTTGGAATTTTACCTACTTTTAAGAAAATGTAATCTGTTAATGTTGCTGAATTTACCTCAAGACGACAATACAATATATTTCATTTGAATAAAGATCGAAAATGGAAATCTTTCAAAAATCACAACAATAGGGAGTGATGTGTCCCATGAACATCTTATTTGTCGTGGGGCTGTATATAAAATATTGATAGATATCTTAATTTATGCTAATGAATCTGGACGAGGCCTAGCTTAGACAATGATTGAGTACGTTCTTTCGGGTCACTGCAGATTCATACATTCTGTTTAAACAGGCACGTGATCCGATTCATGAGAATAAATATTTTGCAAGTCACAACTGCTGAAGAACTGCCGGAAGAAGGTGACTCGTATAAATGGCGTGGCCCATGAACGTCGTGTTTGTCAAGAGGAGAGTATATATATATATATATATATATATATATATATATCCAATAATAAAAGTCAAGACACTAGAATTACATTTCACGGTTAGCGCTTTCGTCTTTAATGGCTCTTCAGACAGTTATGAAAAGAAATTAAATTGCTTACTCTCATAATATCAAAAACCTTATAAAGGAATCTGAAATTAAAAACAGTAAAAGACAAGCTCCAAATCTGAAGAGGATTCTAATGAGCGCCCGATTTACAACAGAGGATTTCAAATCCGTAAAAAAATGTGGGGGATTCACGCTGCAGTACATAGTCCTCTGAAGGGAGGGCAGAGAAAAAATATTAGATATGGCAAAAAATTTACTCCAAATTCCAAAATGACATGCAAATCCGAAATTTTAATATACTGCATGACCTGCACTACCTGTAAAGAAAACTACATCGGACAAAGCGGCAAACTGAACGCTCGTGCGTGTGTCCACAAGCAGCAATTGCGAGTGCCAAATATCAGAAATTCACCATATTTCGAACATTTTGCTAACTATGGTCTTGGAAATTTCCACATATGTCCATTTTATAAAATGAATAACGACTGTGAAATTTCTAGAGTCACTAAAGAAGATTACATAAGAAGATTTATAAATTGTATACACTTTGTTCGATTTCTTTTCCCCAATCATTTCGGACTAAACTAAGCTACCGCTATTTTTGGTGGAAGATTGATTGTTGTTTTCCACCACACTCAACAATTTTTCAGTTATCTGGTGGCGTCCAGTTTTTATTGGTGGAGGAGAGAACCCTGATACAATGTACCTGGGAAGAGACCACCGACCTTCCGAAAGTAAATTGGCAAACTTTCTCACATATATCGGCGCGAGGAAAATTCGAACCCGCTATTATTTGTGGAAGAACATTCTGTTGAATTGACATGTGATCAAGATAAAACATTACACATCTATTGCTTGATACCACGGGGATAGGAAAACTATTCACCCAAGAAAATGATATACCTCGAGGGAAACACCTTTATGATTATATTATGAAAATCTACTAGGTGTCGCAGCAATCGATAGTTACTTCCGTTGCTTTGGAGTACAGGTAACAGAAACATTTCGAATAGCTTCTCTGTTTTAAACGGCACGTACAAATATGCAGACGATCGACAGGACTTATTCAATTATTTTCGAAGTTAGATATTATCGGAAATAGGTAGGGAGAGTTTAAAAATCGATCTAAATTACTATTGAATCGAATTGAATCGATGTCCCATCAGAAATAAAGAGTGGCTCCCCTTCTGTAATCATTACTTGATCAAAGACAGTAATTCAAGGACAGCTATCGTAATTGGCTTTCTGTTTTGTTACTGACATAACAAAATACGCAGTACGATAAATGTTTCATTACATTTGTTATTTTCAGGTATATAATGCGCATTATATACACTATCCTAAAACCGAGCTCTGTGACAAACAAACTAACTTAAAAACAAGAAATTCACACTCCTCCCAACGCATCTTTGTAAGTGGATCACGTAGCTCTGTGTAGTTTGTTGATCCAATTACAGGGCTAAGAATGAGTTTTCACTGCACTGGGGATAAAAGGCGAGCGCCATACTTGTATGACCTAGAAAATTCAACCAATTTCGCATGTAATATTAAAAACAATGAACCCCTGTCCGTCAATGTTTGCATTCCATCGCTCCCTTTGTGGAATGATTTATGTCTTGGAAACTAAGGGGCGGGTCACTAAATCAAAGAATATCGGGACATGTTTCAAATTAATAAGAAGGTAATAGACTTTTCTATACACTTTTCAATTCGCCAGATTATTCCATTTTGTACCTGGTATTTTTTCCATAATAGCTACATGCAAAATTCAATTGATCACCCCACCCTCCCATTTACGGTACTTGTAGTGGTGGATGTTTGTTGAAAATTAAGCCAGAAACGAGAAATAGAACTCCTGACCTTATGAATCAACTATTGCACGAAAAGGAAATGCTTATATTGTTTACTTAAAGGTATTGTGTAAAATACAAAGTAAACACTATGCATATATACAAAATATCTGATAGAAATAACGCTGCAATATCTATCCGTGCAGAACACAAAGTGATGTATAATACAGTCATGTAAAAGTAAGGGGGAGACATTCTTTTAGCAGGGTACATTTGCAGAAATCTTTTTTTAAAGGTAATAATGAATGCTAAGAATACAAGGTCCATTGATTGATTACATATTATTTAACGTCCCAATAGAGAAATTTTCTCTCATATGGAAATGTCACCATTGGCGATGAATGGATGCAAAATTTAGGTCTATGATCAGAGCTCAGGACCTTTGAGCAGAGAGGGATCTTTATCGAGCCACACCTGCTGTGACACGGGATCTCGGTTTCTGCGGTCTCATCCGAAGGACCGCCCTATTTAGTCGCCTTTTACGACACGCAAGGGGTACTGAGGATGCATTTTAACAACTCGGATTCCCACAGAATTCTGATGATGACTATTATTGATGACTAATACAACATGACCTATTTCCTTGTAATATAATGGCCTCTTACGACAAGCAAGGGGCACTGAGGACCTATTCGAACCTTGATCTCCACGGCACTGCAAGGTCGAAGTGATGGAAGTTATGAACTTAATCTATGTATTGAAGGGCATATACGTATATAAGACAAGTCTACGTATTTAAGAAACAAGAGGCCCACAGGTCTTATCGGTCACCTGCGTATGAGCTAAAAGCATCACTAATCCCAAGGGCTGCAAGATCGTGAAAAAATTCTGTTCTGAAAATTTAAGCCAAATTCTAATATTCAGCAAAAGTATAAAACAGAATTTGTTCTTAAAACCCATATGCAATGATAAATGCCTATACTGATGAAAAGCTTTACATAATGTAATATATGTAACATTACCACGATGTCAGCAATTTGGAGTCGTCCTAATTTCAAACATTGAGATTGCAAAATTCACAGCTTGGTGCCTTTTCCGCTTTTATAAATATACATTGAGCTTTTATGCAGTATCAGCAACATGAAAGACGATTTTTAAATAATAAAGACAATAAATGCTATAATAATTTTGACTGTACTATGGAACTAAACACTTATCTCCCAGGATCATGAAATTCACAATCTTGTTAAGGGACTGTATATTCCTTCTCAATATCTATCTAGTTCAATTCAATACTAATCACATGAGAAAGATTCATTGAAATGTTTTACACATAAACTATATACGTACACAGTTTGGCCCTGCTTTCCATCACTCTACAATTAGTTTTTCGTAGAGACATGGAGTTGTTGAGAAGAAGATTGTTGAAAATAGGTGAATTTTTCGAGGGTTATGCCACGATTCTAAGGCCCCGGGGGTGCATGAGTTCTGAAATTTACAATTGATGTCACCCTTGTTCTAAAGATGCTTCATACTAAATTTGAAAAAAATGATTGAAATAATAGTTATCAAGAAGTGATAAATTTTCAATTGTTAACAGGTATGGAGAGTTTAAAAATCAAAATAAATCAAATGTGAATCGAATTGAATCGATGTCCCATCAGAAATGCAAGGTGGCTCCCCTTCTGTATTCATAACTTGATCAATAGCAATTTAAGGACAGCTATCGTAATTGGCTTTCTGTTTTGTTACTGACATAACAAAATACGCAGTACGATAAATGTTTCATTATATTTGTTATTTTCAGGTATATAATGCGCATTATATACACTATCCTAAAACCGAGCTCTGTGACAAACAAACTAACTTAAAAACAAGAAATTCACACTACTCCCAACGCATCTTTGTAAGTGGATCACGTAGCTCTGTGTAGTTTGTTGATCCAATTACAGGGCGAAGAATGAGTTTTCACTGCAGTGGGGATAACAGGAGAGCGCCATACTTGTATGACCTAGAAAATTCAACCAATTTCGCATGTAATATTAAAAACAATGAACCCCTGTTCGTTAATGTTTGCATTCCATCGCTCCCTTTGTGTAATGATTTATGTCTTGGAAACTAAAGGGCGGGCCACTAGATCAAAGAATATCGGGACATGTTTCAAATTAATAAGGAAGTAGTCAACTTCTCTATACACTTTTCAATTCGCCAGATTATTCCATTTTGTACCTGGTAGTTTTACCCTAATTGATACATGCAAACTTCAATTGATCTTACACATAAGTGGTTGTAGGAAGATTTTAGCAAATTGGTCAATTTTGTAAGTGTTGGCCCAGCCTCTAAAGCCCAGGGGTGTAGGTGTCCTGCAATTTACAATTTGTTTCCCTTAACCCAAAGATGCTTCATGCCAAATCTGCGTAGAATTAAAATGGTAGTTAACAAGAAGTCAAAATTGTTCAATTGTTAACATATTGTTAACACATTGTTAACATTAACATGGTTCTACCAAGCCCATGCCCCTTATTCTCACGAAAATATTAGCTGCTGTGAAGGAGAAACTACAAACGTATTGTGCCACTACATATGCCAGTGGTGTAAATCAAACATGGATTCTTTAAAATTCTAATGAGCTTTTAATGCATTTGAAATCACAAAACTTTACTTAAATTAACAACATTAAAACGTTTGATTTTACAGCACTTTACACGACCATACCTCCCAATAAATTAAAGACTAGACTTTATGACATGGTAGACAGTTGCGTCGTCAACGAAAATGGTAAAAGGAAATATTCTTATCTAGTGATCGGTCATCCCAAAATTTATTTTGTTAAACACCTCTCTGAATCCACGTACAAGTACCCTGACTTTTATATTAAAATGATGTTAGAATTCTTTTGTAGTCTTTTTTAATCGAGTCTGTTGGAATTCCCATCGGCACGAATTGTGCTCCTTTGTTTCTGACTTGTTTTTATATTCCGATGAAGCAGAATTCTCGTGCTTTGGCTTTCAATTCGACATTTAGATAATATCGATGGCGTATTATCTATCAGCAATGAACATTTTCATTCATATTCGATATATCCCAGTGAGCTTGAAATAAAAGACACCACCGAGTCTTCCACATCTGCTTCGTACTTAGATATTTTACCGAAAATAGATGCTGATGGCAAACTAACAACCCAACTTTATGACAAACGGGATGATTTCAATTTCTCTAAATTCCCTTATCTAAGAGGCAATATTCCATCATCGCCTGTATATGGTGTTTATATCTCCCAACTGATTCGATACGAAAAAACTTGTTCTGCATATGATCAGTTTTTAAATCGGGGCGGGTTACTGACAAAGAAGTTGATGTTACAGGGGTTTATACAGCCTCGTCTAAAGTCTGCATTTCGCAAATTGTATGGCCGTTATAACGATATAATGCTGTACGACGTGTTTAATACCAATTGTTAGGCCGTTCTTGGCACACTGATTCTGACTACAGACTTACCTGATTGGGATGTAGGGCTCACGGCGGGTGTGACTGGTCAACAAGGGATGCTTACTCCTCCTAGGTACCTGATCCCATCTCTGGTATGTCCAGGGATCCGTGTTTGCCCATCTTTCTGATTTGTATTTGCTATAGGAATTATGAGATTGATATACTTTTAATTTTCTTAACCTTTACATTTGATCACTGACCATTTTGACCCCACCCTCATACCAAAACGTCTTCATTATGAAATTTAGAATGTTGATAAAGGGCTATCTGAATACCCATTTAGTATCATTAACATTAAAGAAAATGGATTTTAAATGTTTTATAGATTAATGCTATATAACAACTTTCGCGCCGCCCTGGATCCCCAATCTCTACCCTGGGGATCATGAAATTTATAATTTTGATTGAGGTTTCTTAGTGTTCATCACTATGCATTTAAGTTATCTTGTTATCTTGTATATGGTCATCGGGTGGTACGTTAAAGGGTGCCCCGTATCAAGGATTACAACCCCCTTGGCACGTGAAAGATCGTTTCCTTCATTTTCGAAAAAGAGTAGTCTCACTGGGGGTCGCCAGGGAAACTTCAATTTTTAAAACCAACCATATTTCAATTGGTTAACGGCCGTAAAATGGCTGAAATATTGCCACTTCGGCGTAAAATCCCAATCAATCAATCGATTGTAGGGAAGATTTTTGAAAATTGATCAAAATTGGTCAATTATTGACAATTTTTGTTCCGCACCTACGGACCCAGTGGTGCAGGAGTCCTGAAATTTAGAACTGATATTAACGTTGTCCCAAAGATATTAACTTTGAAAAAAATTGGAATGGTAGTTATCAAGAAGATGTTAGAAACGTTCAATTGTTAACGCACTACGGATTCCGCTCGACCGACGTCACACAACACACGTCGATGGACGCAAACGAATTGTATACCTCATCAGGGTTTCTCAGGTGACCTGAAAACGTGAGGTAATACAAGTCGTACTAAACTACATATCGATACCATCCCAGCTCCGGATTTAAGAAATAAAAGTCTATAAAAACGTAACCAGTTGTACTTCACGCCACCCCACAATCAATGATTTTGAAGAAAATAGTTTAGGATGGGACAAAAACCGTAAACAAATGACCAATTATTAAAGTTCTTCGGTACAACAGCACATAAGTAACAAAAAATTAAATAAATAGTCATGTCAAAACAAGAAGACCTTCACCAAAATTGTAATTTTCATGATATCACTGAAAGGTTCTGACTCCAGGCAGGGCCAAACATTGCATGCAGTGGTTTTTAACTACAGAATTTTAGCTCCCTGGTGTGGAATCAAAAATGATCTTTTCTGATTACCGCTGCCCGTCAACCGTCTGTATATCTGTAAGTCCGTAAACTATTCACATTTTCGACTTTTTCTCTAAAAGCCACTGCGCCAATTTCAACCAAATTTGGCAAAAAGCCTCCATAGGTAAGGAGATTCAAATAAAGGGCAGCGCCCTTCTCCAAAGGGAGGTTATATAGCGAAATAGTGAATATATATTGAAAAATTTTAAAACTCTTCTCCAGAAACAGCAGGTGAATGTCAACCAAACTTTTCACAAATCATCCCAGGTAGAGAGAAGTCATGTTTGTTCAAATGAAGGGCAACGATTCTTCAAAGGGAAGATAATGCCATAAAAAAAAATCTTCCCTGTGACCTTAAAGCCACTATTCCCCATTTTGGGTAATTAAAATGTCCTGACGTGGTGTAAATTTATGTTTGTTGAAATCATTTTCTCCAGGGTTAGGATGAGGCCACAATAGGGAATGAAAGATTTACATGCGAATATTTCGGAAAAATCTTTAAAAATCTTCTGAACAAAAACCGTTAAAATTTACATAGTAGCTCTCTGACATGATTCATATTCAAGCTTGTTAAAATCATTGCCCCCTGGGGTAAGTAGGAGCCGCAATAGGGATCAAAATTTTATATTTTGGGTTAGGATTAGGGTTTTATATTTTGGAATATATAGAGAAAAATCTATAATAATCTTGTTCTCAAGAACCATTGAATCAGAAAATTTCAAATTCTGGAATAACACAATAAATAATAAAGTTTATTATAAACATAGTCTCAGAGGGTATGGAGGGGGGGGGGGGGGGGGGGGGCAAATTAGGGGATCAAAGTTTTACATGCAAATATATAGGGGGAATCTTTCAATATGAGAGAAGGTGACTCAGGTGAGCCTGTTGTAGTGAAAATCATTTCAGTAACATCTTCTTTAATGGTATTAATACTAAATCAAAACTAAATGAATATTTTGAAGGAGCAGGTAGTAGTTTATCAAAATGCATTATTCCAGGGGTAGGTCCCCGTGGGGATCCGGGTTGTTAGAATAGATCCTCAGTACCCCTTGTTCGTCGTAAGAAGCGACTAAATGGGGCAAAAAGCGAGGTCCCGTGTCACAGCAAGTGTGGCACGTAAAAGATCCCTCCCTCTTCAAAGGCCATACGCTCCGAGCATAGGCCTAAATTTGCAGCCCTTCACATGCAATGGTGATGTCTCCATATGAGTGAAAGATTCTCGAGCGGGACGTTAAACAATATTTAATCAATCAATCATTATTTTAATCAGCCAGGGGTTGGACCAGGGTTCAAGTACCAGAATGGGACCAAAATGGTCATAGTCAAGTGACTAAATGTCTTTAATCTTGTGAAGTACTTGTTTGATTTTGGTAATACTATATAAAGTAAATGCCTATTTACAAAAAGCAGAAAAGAATTTACCGAAATTGTGAATTTCGCAACCCCACGGTTCTGAATCTAGGTCAGATCCTAAATAGTCGTACAGTGCCCAAGTAGGACATATTATAGTGTGATTTTTGTATTAATAAGGACGCTTTTGAGGGTCTTTGTGTTTATGAAAGACATCTTGGTTTATAGTGCTGCTGCATGTAAGAGTATAGCTTAGATATTTCGTAACTCTTTGCGGTTGGTGATGCGTTCAACTAATTCCACGGTGACTGATAAAACCTGTAGGCCTTTTGCTTATCTGATTAATTTCATGACGTGAGATTATATAAAGAATCAACAAGTTGCATTAATGCAGATTTTTAACACACATTCAAAGGAACCATCAATTCAGTGTTTAATTGGAAGGGAAAAAATATAATGGACCAGAGCAGGATTCGACCCGGACTGAATCTGTAGTCAGGTGCTCTAACTGGGTACCGGCGGTTTAACCTGTCTTAACGCTGCAAATGGAGGGGCCTCCACACTTTCGATAAGAGGTCCTTATTTACAAAGAGTCCCATAGTCTACTTGGGATGTCCTCTGTTGCATATATACAGCCATAATTACGTATCTTAACATGATAGGTCAACTGTAGTTAGTGTGGGCTTGTGATGGTACAGAGCATTCATTGTCTATTGATAGTCTACTGATGTGGTTTTAACAACTTACGTGGATATCAGATTTCAGGTATTTGTCAAAACTTCCAGTTTTACCGATACATTATTCAATAGATAAATTTTCTACATTTTCCCTTTACGAGGAAGAAGCCCTGTGTGAATCCGGGTTCGAACAGATCCTCAGTACCCTTGCTTGTCGTAAGAGGCGACTAAACGCAAAAACGGAGGCCCCGTGTCACAGCAGGTGTGGCACGATAAAGATCCCTCCCTGCTCAAAGGCCGTAAGCGCCGATCATAGGCCTAAATTTGGCAGCCCTTCAGCGACAATGGTGACGTCGTCATATGAATGAAAAATTCTCAAGTGGGATGTAAAACAATATACAATCAATCAATATGGGGAAGAATCTTGTATATTTAAACCTCCATAACAGCGCAGGCGAAAACTAATATCGAATGGAAAATGTTAGAACCACAGTATCGTGATACAGTCAATAAACATACCAGAACATGACAATGATTACAGGGATAAAATATTTAACCACACGTCTATTATAACAATTCGGAATATGCACTATGCAGTATCACGTCAATCTGTCATCTTTTTATTTAACCGTGTCTTCGTCCTGCTAATACACGTGTCTTCGTTCTGGATGTGCATGTGTCTTCGTTATGCATGTACACGTGGCTTCGTCCTGGATTTATTCATGACTTCAACCTTTCTTTGATTGTAAATGAATCTTGTTAATAGACAAAACGTCGTCGATATATCTAAATATCGAGCTGAAGGCCAAAGCGGAAATATTTTGTTTTCTCACGCAGAGACTTTTGAATAACTTCGGTCTCAAAAGAATACAAAAACATTTCAGAATTAAAGGATCACTGTTCGAATTTGTAATTACAACTGACTGTTGGAAGACCTGAACACGAAACACTACGTAGAGGTTCTCATTGAGGAACTCCAGAATGTTGGTTTTTTTTTACCATCAACTTTGGAGAAGTTGTGCGTACAATACGAATGCTGTTTATAGATTAATTTTTGGATGAGTGATTACAAGATATTAATATTTGCTGGTTCCATTTTTATTGAAGAAGAAGTTGTCTATGATGACAAAAGCCTAGTATATAAATTTATCGTGCATGTGGTATTGTATATCCCACTTTTGGTGTGTCCAGGAGTACGTGTTTGCCTATCTCTCTGATTTGTATTTTCTATCGGAATTACGAGATTGAATACAGTTCGTTATTTTAGCCTTTTCATATAGGGAAATGTATATACTTGTAACCACAAATGAATAATGTGGCAGTAATGCTGCGTGCTAAGCAGATAGAACCACTGCAAAATATTTTCGAGGTAATATTTCACTGATTTATACTTACTTTCTCAGTAATCACGGTGCATTGTCATAGTTGCGTATCTTAACACGATCCACTTTTGTTAGTGTGGGATTGTGATTCTACAGAGATTCATTGTTATTTGATAACCCATTGATGATTTTTCATCATGATAAAATTTTAAATACTGTTGTTTCGAAATTTAATGGGCATCAAATATTGCGGGTTTGCCGAAACCTACCGTTTTCCTGATAGGTCATTCAGTAGATAAATATTCTATAATATACCTTTATTTCTTTTCATGAGGAAGAATTGTTGGTTAATTTATTTTATAGTTTATTCTAGTCTCGATAACAGCGACAATTAGTATCCAACGAAACTGTTACAAGCACAGTATAAAATCAATCGAGATATCACAACATGACAATGGTTACACAGTGACAAAGTATGTAATCAGATAATACGTTTATGGCAAGAATTCAGAGCATGCGGTATGTAGTTTCACGTCAATCTGTCATCTCTTTTTTTTTTTTATTTAACGTGGTGTCATCAGACATTCACACACGGTTTCGTTCTGGATGTATAAGTGGCTTCAACCTTTCCCTATGGTCTTTATCGTAAACGCAACATGTCCTCACCTGAGCATGCTCCAGCGTCTGCCAGTAAGTGCCTGACATTAAAATAAATTTCACAGTCATATGATGGTCCACTCAAGTCCTACAAATACTCATTTTATCAAAGAAAGCTGAACATATAACCAAGTCTTCTATAAAACATTTGGTACGCCGACTGTACATTAAAACAAAGCAAACTTCAAATGTATTCTAAAAAAAAATCTTATAGAGTTTTCACAACACTTACTTCAAAATATTTTCCTCAGTGATTCAGATTTTAAGGACCATTAAATTACGGACAACTAATACAAAAAGTTCTAACATGACATACTGATGAGTGATGTGTTTGATATTGCAGAGTTTTTAAAATCTACATGCAGTATCTTTCGTGAATATACTTCAAAGAAATATACAAGTATACAAACATCGCAACCTTCTTTTTGTCTTTTTAACAGATTTACCCAGCAACCTAGTTTCATTTAAAAGCTGCATAACTTACTGCTGAAAAATACGAATAGAGCACAAATATGATGGAATTAGTTTCTAAGGAAATCTTCAATTCAAAATAATTTAAAACCAATAAGGAAAGGCGAGAACTTGGATAACATGCGTGCCCAGTGGATTAAGGACTTATTTCAAGTCAGAGTGAGTTACTGTTAATCCGAAGATTACTATCCTATATTGTCATACTCGTTACTTTGTCCCCTTGAAAGTGGTAAATGTACCTATTTTCGTTTCGTAAACTCCGCATGTCCGTCAAATGAAATAAACTGTTTCATAAACTTTTGATATCCTAATATACATTTCCAGGACGAATATTTCACTTACTTATTTCTTGATACACATCATTTATTTTCCTCGATTTCAAAACAATATACATTTGCGAAACAATATACATTTAATAAAAAATATAAATATCAGACACTGGAAGAGATCATTTAAGCATTGTTCATTTCGGTGAATTCCCGTGTAGAAAAAGAAAAGAATAGACATTATCGGTGAAAAAATTGCCGACAATTAGATACACAAAAGATCATTCAAGAAATTCAAGGACTCATAAATACAATGAAAAAAGGAAATTAGCTTATTAACTCTCTATCTATCTATCGATCGATCGATCGATCGAGCTATCTATCTATCTAAAAATGAAGACACAACATTTTAATACATTATTGATTTGATATAGATTTTAAACATATCGTGTACCTCACTTTCTATATTTGGTTCTTAAGAAATATAGATAATGCTAAATAGGAAATGCTGTGTGATTTTTGGCAAACTTTCTCACATACATCGGCGCGAGCGAGATTCGAACCCACGCCGACTAGAGGTGAGAGGCCATGTGCTTTTGAGCGTGATGCTCTAACCACTCGGCCACGGAGAACATCCAAGAATAAATTTTTTCTTATCATTAATTTCAGTAGAATATATTGATTTTCTTAATTTCAAGCCACACCTATTTTCCAATGAAAATATGGACCTGATTTACACTCATTAATATTCACACATTTTTAGTAAATAATCTAGTCCAAACGGGGCACAATATAATTGCTTTAAAAATGAAAATATTGATCCTTGTAAATGTATTCTATGCTACAATAATAACGGTTTCTTATCACCAATGTCAGTAGAAGACAATATAAACGAGACATATTAATTCATTAATAGTCACACATTTTAGTGAATCATCTTGTCCAAACGGGTACATAATTTAATCGCTTTAAAAATGAAAATGGTGATCCTTGTAAACATCTAAGCATAAATATTTTAATGAACCCTGCACAAAAATAATTGATGGGGAAATTTATAATGCTATATAAGCTCTTTTTATATTTTTAATACCAAGCTTAAATTACATTATTTTCGTTCACTACTACTGAAAAACTAGTTGGGGGTACTCAATATATCTTTATTTGTGTATCAAAATAACGGATAATGTTTGTTGATAAAAATGTATCTCCCTCTTAATGTTACGTTCCTGCATTTGAGTATTTAGCATGCAAATAAAATTAACTAAATTAACTCTTTAATTTTTATTTATTATATATTTAAAAGATGCTTATAGCAATTTCATTGTCTTGTCGAGACAAGGAAACAATAAATCATAAGATGTCTTATAGCATGTTTAATAAGGATTTTTGTTCCACAAAAGGATCATTTTCTAAAAAAAGAAAACAAAGTACAGATATAACAATGCATTTGAATTATGTATATTATTCATCATAAAATCAACTTCAGAGTACATGTGCGTGGAGTCAGAGTGGTGTTTAACAAAATAATTTCCTTTTACCATTTTTGTGAACGAAGTAACTATCTATGATGTCAACATGTCTAGTCTTTAATTTATTGTGAGATATGGTCGTGTAAAGTGTTGTAAAAGCATGTGTTAATGTTGCGAATTTGAGAAAAGTTTTGTGATTTCAAATTCATTAAAACGTCTTTAGAATGTGTAAGAATCCACATTGGATTTACACTACTTCAGTGGCACAGTGCGTTTGATGTTTTCCTTCGCAGCAGTTAATATGTTCGTGTGAAGCAAAGATAGGGGCTTGGTAGAACATTTACTGGATTCAGCAATGTATCTTTGTTTGTAAGGGTTTTTGTGGAGTTTGGGGATGCAGTATAGATACGGTAACTCATATTCATCTGAAGGAAAGACAAGGTGTAGACTTGAACTTGAAATACTCTGGAATACAAGACTGAACATTTGTATGACGAAGAATGTTTGCTTACGTTGGATGGCTACTGACAAAGAAGTTGATGTTACAGGGGTTTGTACAGTCTCTTCTAAAGTAAGCATTTCGCAAATTTTATGGTCGTTATAATATGTTTCACACCAATTTTTAGGCCGTTCTTAACACACCGATTCTGAGTACAGATTAGTCCGTTTACTTGAATATAGGGGTCACGGCGGGTGTGACTGGTCGACCGGGAATGCTTACTCCTTCTAGGCACCTGACCCCCCTCTGGTAATACAATGTGTTTGACTTGAGCATCACCGAAGAGATATTATTTGTCGAAAAGCGCATCTGGTGCATCAAAATTGGTACCGTTTATGTTTTATATAACACAGTAATACGAATAAATAGATGAACGACTTCATGGCTTTCTATGAATTAAAAATATAACAACGATTGATTGATTGATTATTTATTGCTTTCCGCCACACTCAACAATTTTTCAGTTATCTGGTGGCGTCCAGTTTTTGTTAGTGGAGGAGAGAACCCAGATACAATGTACCTGGGAAGAGACCACCGACCTTCCGCAAGTAAACTGGCAAACTTGCTCACATAACGCCGCGGCCGAGATTCGAACACGCGCCGTCAGAGGTGAGAGGCTTTGTGATTTTGAGCCCGATGCTCCAACCACTCGGCCACGGAGGCCCCCATATAACAACGAGATACTTCATTGAAAAACCTGTCGATAAGATAAATAAATTGTTTTGGAAAGTAGTTTTTCATGAATAGACAAGTTTTCACATACTGTTTACATCAACTGCATTATTTATGTTTCATTTACTGAAATATTACCGCTTTGCTAATTTGCATAAATCGCCATATTGGATTCCTGATAGCTAATGCCCCTACAAAGGATTGTGTAAAGAAAAAATATTAAACATCTATGCAATATAACTTGAATTTCTAAAAGCGTAAAGAGGAATCGTTACATTCACGACAGAACTTCATTCATCCAAAACTGGCAAACAAATATATACAAAATAGAAGGTTCTCAAGTATTTGAAAACACGAAACATAAACACCATATTTCCAATAGCAGTTCACAAAAAAAAAAGCAAATTACCAATATAATTTTTCTGCTCATTGCATAAAAAATTCTAAAGTTATTTATAGATACCGGCGGCAAACTAACAACTCAACTTTATGACAATCGGAGTGATTTCAATTGCTCCATCGTCAACTTCCCTTATTTATGTGGCAATATTCCATCATCACCAGCATATGGTGTTTATATCTCCCAACTGATTCGATACTCAAGAGCTTGTTCTGCTTATGATTAGTTTTTGAATCGAGACAGACTACTAACAAAGAAGTTGATGTTTCAGGGGTTTGTACAGTCTCGTCTAAAGTCAACATTTCGCAAATTGTATGGTCGTTATAACTATCTAGTTTGCAAGTACAACTTATCATTAAGTCAAAATCTGTCTGATGTGATTCATACCAATTGTTAGGCCGTTCTTAGCACACTGATTCTGACTACGGATTGTTCCGTTTACCTAATCAAGATATAGGGTTCACGTCGTGTGTGGCCGGTCAACAGGGGATGCTTAGTCCTCCTAGGCTCTTAATCCCACCTCTGATATGACCAGGGGTCCGTGTTTGTCCATCTCACTGATTTGTATTTTCTATAGGAATTGATTGAATACTGTTAATTATCTCAGCCTTTTCATTTAACCATCGAACATGTATCTCTGCTGGTGGACACTGTTCCCGATGATACTTGTCGCTCGATATATGTTCTTTCATGAATAGAAATAAAACAGATTGCATACTGGCTGACTTGTCGCCCAGTATAAAAAGGTGTCACTCTGTGGAGCCTATAAGGGACACAGGCTCTAACAGAATGGTTGGTGTCCCTAGGATTATCCTTCGGGATATTAAACATTCATCATATGTACAGTCGTCAGATAGTCAGTCTCGTTACAGAACTGGAAATACGTTTACTCAAATTAAAAATTGCCATGTATTGTTAAGAAATATCGAATGGTGAAGTAAACAGTTTTGATGATTCTTATTTAGATCCCATGTGCTCCATATCCAAATGTTCTGTAAAAAATTGTAAAACATGTGATATATTGATCACCACTACTTCATTTATTTGTAATCTCAACAGACGTAGTTTCTGTACCAAAACATTTGATAATCTGACCTGTAAAGCATTTAATGTTGTCTACGCTATTGAGTGTAACCTCTGTGGGTTAATCTATGTCGGGGAAACTAAGGGGTCACTCAAGAAAATAATATCCGCCCACAGGTGTCAAATTGATAATGGGGGTAATCAACTTCTCTACCAACATTTTATTTCCCCAGAGCATTCCATCTTGTCCATGAGGGACAGGATTCTGGAAAAAAAATTGCCATCATACAAACAATCCTACTTTAAGTACCTTTTCCGTAGACAACGAGAAGTTTACTGAATTAAAATTATAGGCACTACTTTCCATATGGATGCAATGATAATATATCCAATGTCGGAAATTCGACTAGTCCACTAGGAAATAATGTTTAAGTAAAACTTCTGCATACCCTTTCAAAAGTGCTGCCGTAAGCGAAGCTATGTTTTGAGCTATTAATTGTAAAAGAACAGAAAAACAAATATGTAGTTTTCCTCAAATGTCATTTATTAAAATGACGAAATATAGTGCTGAAATTATATATAAATATACTGGGAGGCCAAACAAACATAATATGACAAAGTATGGATAAGACAACCTGAATGAAATCTTACATAACACACAAGCAGGTTGAGAATTAAGGGGGCCTCCCAGTAAACCTTAAATAACAATAGCAGAAAAAGGTGGCTAAAAATATGCCATGACAAGGTGAAAATATTTTTGTTCAAACAATTATTGAACCTTGAAGGCCACCCGAAGCGAAGGCAGCAAGAAAAATGGGTACAACACTGATGAAAAATACATCAAATATACAAACGTTAGATGTGTACATGTGTAATAGAAAACATATCCGTGCAACCATAAGCTGACCACGAACTAACGGACAACGGCATGTACCATGGACAACATTAACACAAAAAGGAATTAATACAAAAATTAAAAAAACGACGACCAATAACTCATATGATTAGCGGGGGTAACGGTTATGAGGGGACCCACGATGGTGCAACCAAACAGCTGACCACCAAAGCGGGAAAGGAAACCAAAGGGTATAAGTAGGGGTGTGTGTGTTAAAATGCTAGTGCAACCAAACAGCTGACCACTAACAGGCGGCAGAGCCCACCCACCCATCTACAGCAGGAGTTTTAATTCGTTGAAAACCTGATGTAGCGTTGGAATGCAGTAGATTTCCATCGACCTAACTTCTGAATTGAGGAATCAGATAAGCCCTTTGCTGCAGCATCAGTTACAGCCCCCATTCGAAAACTGTGACCCTTGTAGGATTTGGGATTTAAACCACATTGACGTATGGCCTGGCTCAATGTACTGGAGACAAAATAGTAGGACAGTGGCTTGCCTGATTTAAATTGAAATAGGGGACCCGTTGTATGTTGGAAAACTGAAACATAGGCCTTTATAGCCGCGACAGAGCACAACGAGGGAACAGCATGAGAATACACATGCAGAGATATGGGATAGGGACTGTCTTTGGTCTTATGATTTGTCAGCCCAAATTTTTTGTTAAAGGCGGTGGGGAATAGTGGCCCCTAGGGGAATCCCTGCAGATAGTTGCAAAGGAGCAACACTTGTTGCAGACGATTGATCACCTGTTGTGATGGAATCACCCCCAAACAATTGGTCTAACGGCAATAAGAATGATGATGGAGTTGTTCCTTGGGAGAGTGATGTCTGAACAGTCCCAGGGTTGCCATTGGCGTCGAAATCCTGCCTCACAGACTGGAGACTGGAGGGTACGGCACAAGAGGATGTCGGCGAGGTTGCTGGTGCATTGTCAGGTTGAGTGGAAGGTAGTGGGGCGTGGTCTGTCTCAGGAATTGGCGCCGGAGGAGGTATTAAAGATTGCCGTGTCACAATGGCATCCGCCAGACGGTCATAGTCAATCCCCTCTAGGTGGGACACACTACTTGTAGGGGGCACAGGTTGGGGTGGACTGCCAAGCCTCCGTCTCTTCTGTGGCCCCTTGCCAGTGATGGATTGCCCTGGCTGCTTCTTCAGCATTGCTAAAATATAAAATGTGACCATAAAAGAAAACAAGTTAAAATTGGACAATGCTTACCATGTGAAGGAATGTCTATACTTGCATCAAGGAACAAGAATCTGTTCCCGAAAAGCCCTTAAGATGTAAAACCCAAGAGCCTATAACAAGAGTTCGTGCAAGTATAGAGGTAATGGATACAAGCCTGAGGTACACATACCTCTAATGCACTTGATAATAAAGTAAATTACAAGAAACCTTGGGTAATTTACAGGATACATCAGGCATAAATAGTAAACATTCAATGCAACAACAACAAAATTCAATATGACCAGGGTATTTTGATACTACCTGTAATAGTATCGAGTGACAAGTATCTGCTATCCAGAAATCCTCAAAGATGTAATAAAACCCAAGAATGTTTCAGACAAGGGTTTGTATTCTTAAAATGGAGACCAAGTGCATGGTACTTGTTTTCATAATTGCACCGGCTAACCCATCTAAATAAAAACTTGGGTAATTACAGGATCAAGCAGACTAGGCCAAGCATCTGCTCACAAGAAATCCACAAGGTGTAAAATAACTTAAGACTTATGCAGAAGTTGTATATTGGAAATGAATACCAAGTACAGATATTTCTATCTACAAATGTACATGATAAACCTTCTCAACAGTCTTAAGTATCTTACAGGATAAAGCAGAATCAAGAAATATTATCTTGCAAAATGATAGAACAAAGATACGTAAGTCAGGTGTCACTGTGTCAAAGCAAGGGTCTGCTATCTCAAAATTCAAAAAATGTCAAAATCCAAGCATATTTCCAAACAAGAATTTTTGAAAGCATTTATAAATACACTGGGAAATGGATACCAAGTACAGGATACTTATTCCATGAAATGCACTTGACATAAACCAATGTAAAATACAAACAGCTTGTGTAATTACATGATAAATCAGAAAATTGAGGGCGTATATATATATATATATATATATATATATATATATATATATACACACACACACACACACATATATATACATACATACACACACACATATTTATATGTGTGTGTAATAGAACTAATATTTACACAATAGACATACAATGCACATAAATTATGAAATTATATCACAAGTTAATAAAAGGTCAAGGTTGACGAGCCAGTGCACAGCAAGTGGCATGAAAATAACAGGGAATACCAAAAAAGAAATGATTCTGAGATGGGAAATTGATTGAATTGTTAAAACGAAATACCCAGAGACACGGTTGGATGCTCTCAAGATGGCTCGTTTGACACTCTGCCAGTACTTGTGCATTTGCCGTTTGTCAGTGAGGGAATACCGGAGATGGACACCATCCCTGGCCAGCCATTCAAAGCGGGGACTCCAGAACCCATGGTGGTGATGGAAAGCGATTCTGGAATGAAGATGTTCATATGTCCACTGTTGTAACGCATTTGATTGGCCCAAATTATAGCAAAGGGGCCCCATGCGGGTAAAACGTCTAAACAGTTACGGGATATTCCCAAATGAGTTAGAACATACAAGATTAAAACAAAATCGAACTTTACATAAAACAATTTTTTTTTTGACAAAAATTTTTATTAATGTGATGGGACTTTTTCCCAATACACATAGGCGCAAACGCAGCAATGGACATCGTTCATATAAAAGACCTGGTATACACGAATGTCACACTTGACTCACTTTTACCTCACGTCAACAGACAATTTGGTCCACATCATATTCGCACAAAACTTTACTCCGTTCCATTAAGAGTTTTGAATAAGTTATTTGCAGAAACCAAAACTAGTCCATATGTGGATTTTCGCACACCACAATATATACTGAATTCTATGATTATGGATGTTGCCCATCACAAGGTCTTTAAACCACCGCGGGTTTTGAATGATGTTACTTCCTAATCTAGCCGCCAGTTCCTTAAATTCAAATTTACTAACAAAGGAATTGAGGCCGTCAACATAAGCAACATTCTTCGTCATAAAAAAGTTCAGTCTTGTATTCCAGAGTATTTCAAGTTCAAGTCTACACCTACCTTGTATTTCCTACAGATATACTTACACTATTGTATCCAAATTTTTTAACTACAAACAAACTCTACAGTGCCTAGATATAGATCATCTTATACTCAATTCAGCTATGTGTTCTTGCTCTTCGTCTTCTTTTAACTGTTGTCCAGCTGGACATGTCATTACCGGTAATGTTGATATAGTTAAAAATGAAGATCTAAAATCACTTATTTTAAAAGGTCCTAAATTCAGAGAACCTCGGTCTTTCCATTGGCGACAAAACCTCGTCTCTATTATGAATTCTGTCAAAGATTATGCCAGACGATGGGCTAAATCTGAAAAAGAAGACCTTGATACCTTGTCAGAATGGATAAAAATATAAGAGGAATATCAAAATCCCAATTTAGACATGCCAAAACAAAAATACGTACCATCTATTCTTCTGTGTATAGTAAATCAGATGTGATAAAAGAGTTAGATAGATTACACATAGTTTGTACAGTCTCGTCTAAAGTCAACATTTCGCAAATTGTATGGTCGTTATAACTATATAGTTTGCAAGTACAACTTAGCATTAAGTCAAATGCTGTCTGATGTGATTCATGCCAATTGTTAGGCCGTTCTTTGCACATTTATTCTGACTACGGATTGCTCCTTTTACCTGATCGGAATAGAGGGCTTACGGCGAGTGTGACCGGTGGCACCTGATCCCACCTCTGATATGACCAGGGATCCGTGTTTGTCCATCTCTCTGATTTGTATTTTCTATAGGAATTACGAGAATGAATATTGTTAGTTATCTTAGCCTTTTCCTTTTTATAAACATTGTTCCATAAATTAACTCTAGATACCTTTTTCAACATTCTGGATTTATTTTTAAAACTTTTATTTTTCCGCTTACGAACATAGTATTTGTGATGTCACTACATACGCATGGACGTCATTGAAACTGAATTCTGATTATATGCTTCTTGCAATACGTGAAATATAATTTGATCACATGTATACAAAAGTACCAAATCATTTTAACATATAATCTCAAACTGTAACATCATGTGCTTTAGTATACCAGGAAGCCTCAGTGGACCCGTTTCTAATTTCATATGATAGATATTCAATATTTGAATTTTACTGGGCGTTTTTGGAGAAATTTCTAATTTAATGTGCATTACTGAATATGATTATCAGTTGGGGCATTCCAACAATCATTTCGTGTTTCGCTCGGTCTAATGATCTCACGGTTATACATATTATACGAATAGCAATGCGGAATTCGTTGATAAGGACTGTTTTGTGAAATTTAGAACGAACATAAACCCTGGCTTACGTGGTAATGAGAAAACCCCACAAGTGGAGGTATAGTCAGCGGGATTGGCTCAGTGAATAACTAATATACTCGAATATTTGAACTAAGGGATGTTTATGTCAAATGCTATCGTAGGTAAAGTTAGCGGGAGTTCGAATTGCGCACGTTAATCCTGTAACTCGCCCTCAGATGTTCCGGATGAGTTTCATCAACGCCACACCTCAGACACATCAGACGCAAACATAACATTTGATGACAAAATTCTCCAGGACGCCTACCAATCAAGAATTTTAAATGTTGCTCACATCTGCGCATTGGTAGTTAAATAGTGTATATAGAAATGCATCAAAACGAACGACATATAGTATTCTCGTTTTTTTTTTTTGTTTTTTTTTTTTTTTTTAAATTTTACGCGTAATCGAAAGTCTTCTATCTCCTCATCAAAATACAGGTATTTAAATGAAAAACATGTAACATACTTTTTTTTCCAATCAAACTCTTTGTTAACAATCGATAGATGGAATATGAATTACAAAACAAATTGTAACAAAATTGAATTGTAACAAAATTCAAAAAAGTCTATCTAAAGAAAAACTACTTTTGTCCAGTTTTATTACTCTACATTTTATGCATATGTCTGTATGGCCGTTTCAATTATTGATTGCAAAAAGTTCTTGGCGTGAAAAGCTGCGAGGAATTCCATATTCATAAATATAATTATCATTCATGTGACATTTGTAGATAATGATTAATTAGCAGCAATGAATATATATACTGCGCATGAGACCTTTTGCAGAATTGTAATCAGCTGATGCTCTACAGGTAAGTGTGGATTATTTAAACATATCCTATAAGGTTATTGTATACGTGCTTTCATACCTCAAAGTAAAGAGTTTCTTGCAAAATAGGGAGAGTTAATGTTTCTATAGCTATTAAGCAAAATTTGCAAACTTTAGGACTTCGTAAATAAAGTATCAAATATACCACATATCCTATACGGTTATTTTATACGTGCTTTCATACTTCAAAGTAAAGAGTTTCTTGCAAAATAGGGAGAGGTGATGTTTCTATAGATATTAAGCAAAATTTGCAAACTTTAGGACTTCGTAAATAAAGTATCAAATTTACCACATATTTTTTGTACGCTAGAAAGTTCAAAATTCTAGCGTACGTACGTTTTAACAGCTGCAAAATGACAGGGCACAAGTATAAAGATACTGGTTATAACGCTCAATACGGACGTTATCCTTGGTACACATGTACAGAGTAGTGTATTTTACAAGATTTTGGAACAGTGAATTTAATTAATGAAAATAAATTGCAGGTATGAAGGGAAGATGATATATATTTCGTTCTAGAAATATATTCGAATCTTTCGAAAAATATTTATGAATGGGTGTAAAATTACACTAGTTCAGTGTTTCTATAATCGATTAAAATGCAATATTGTAAAAAAAATTGTTTTATTGGTCTGTAGTGTGCTGTTGTAAAATGAAGACCCAGTGTGAAAGAAACATGGACTCCTCAAGTGAGGGAAAACGACGCCAGGATACTGCAATGAAATCTCAACAAAATCGTGAAGATCGGTAAAGTTTTATTGATTGAAAGATTTTTGAAAGAGAGTAATATCATAACTGCACTAAGAGTTCGAGTGCCATAATGCAACTCTGATGTCTCGTTTAGGAAACAAGTGCCATATGCTTATTGTATGCATCAATCCATCAAAATTTATAAATTTATCCAGTACCTTTCGTAATTCTTTTATCAGATGTACATGTATAAATTTAGGGTTCACTTACAAAATTCGTTTTTTTATCCAGGTTTTATGCATAAAATATTACTACTAGTCAAAATACGTTTGAAACGAATGCAAACAACGTCTTCAGTATGTTTATTGCGGACTCGGCCCATTTTCACACCTCCTACGAGAAGGCAAAAAGCAAGTACCGACTGCATCTGTATTCATCAGTAAAAACTACCATTATCGGATTTTCTTTTTCCCAGTAGTATGATTCGGTTTATATAGTCTTACCCAATAATAGACCCGCTATTTTGTCTTCTAAATACCAAACGTTTGGCGAAGAGGTAACCGCTACAATTTCTACCTTGATGTTTTACGCGGTTGGGGCACAAATCGGTATCAAATGTACGACCTCTTAGCCATTGTTACTCTCAAAGCTACTCTCACAAAATTACTGGTTGTAATGTAAGTTACAATAAATATGGAGATTTCATTCCCCTTGATGGTGAAAATTTGGAAGAGAAAATAGTGAATAGTTTTCCAATGCAGCTGTGCTATTTACTGGAATTAAATTCTGGTAAGGATACTATTCTATAAGGGGCCTCCGTGCCGAATGGTTGGAGCATTGTGCTCAAAATCACAAGGTCTCTCACCTCTAGTCGGCGCGGGTTCGAATCTCGCTCGCGCTGATATATGTGAGAAAGTTTGCCAGTTTACTTTCGGAAGGTCGGTGGTCTCTTCCCGGGTACACTGTATCTGGGTTTCTCCTCCACCTCCTGATTCTGGACGCCACTAGATAATTGGAAAATTGTTGAGTATGGCGGAAAACAACAATCAATCAATCAACTATTCAATAAGTTAAATGAAACCTAGTATATAATACGATAAAGAATTTCTTTATCTTTTTAATATAAAGCAATTATTTTAAACGCCATCTGAAATACATGTCAATTGCAATTCATAAGGGGATGTTACCATGGCAACCATATCTCGATAATTACGCTGCAAATCAACCATAATTAATACTTCATAAGGTATAAGTACTACTGCTAGCTACAAGAGGTGTAGAAAGAAAATGACAAAATTCGGCAGAATGTTTCAAGGTCCCATGCACTGTTAAGTCGTCCTTGAGTAGATAGCATTGCAATAATAATGATAAATAAATTATTGTCTTTTCTAATAATGATAATAATAATAAATTAAATGATATCTCATACAATTGGAAGAAATATATAATTGATACAATATCTCAGTTAGATCGATAGGATGGGAGCTGTGATTTTTGTGTCGTGACTGAAGCCTCGTGACTGATGACGGGTTTACATCTTCCTGAGTTAAATTACTCGGAGTTCTACTCAAGAGAATACGAACTCGTATACGTGTATATCAGTACCTCCCTGGTTTTATTTAAAGTTTAGAAACATGAATCTGAATTTCGCCGAAAAGGAGTATGAAAAAAATTATAATGTTTTAGCTGATTTCAACTATTACTTTTATTGTAATAAATGTTATTACAACGTCTATGTGCATGTGTAGATATTTTCGTTTGTGGACATTCCTTGGACCTCTTGTATATCCTATCACATCTGAAGTTTAACTTTCCAATCTTAAAGTATTGTTTATCTATCCTATCGTGCATATACCATATCATATCGTGCGTGTATCATATTGCATCGTGCGTGTATCATATCGTGTTGTCTGTTAATCCTATATTATATCGTAAATAATGCTGTTGTATCGTGTATCAATACTATTGTGTAGAATGTCACACGATACAGAGTTCATATATTTTATATTATTGTATCTTTTCTGTACCTTGTCATGTCATGTGCTAATATCATGTCATATGCTAATCATAAAGTATCACGTGTGTAATTTTATCGTTTTGTGTGCTAATCCCATCGTATTGTGTGTTAATCTAATCGTATTGTATGTTAATTCTATTGCATTGTGTCTCAATCCTATCGTACTGTATCATATTATTCTGAGTATCATATCAAGAAGAACCTACTGTAATATTGTGTACATTACCATTTCAGAATGCATCCTTTGCAGTCTTCATCACCAGATGACACGGCGAAGACCAGTAAGTATGCACACCAAATACATCTCTTGTTGGTCATACACGGATTTGTTATCCCGTCACAAATGAGTTCAAGGCCAGGCGTGCATTAATTAGATTAATATTGGTTGGTTGTATATTGTTTGGTATCCCATCCGAGAACTTTTCAATTATATGGATATGTCACCATTGCCAGTGATGTGCTGCAAAATTTAGACCTATGTTCGGCGCTTACAGCCTTTAAGCAGGAAGAGATCTTTACATATTTATTCGATTGCTTGCTTATGTTTTAAAAGTGATTTAACTGTAAATGTATAGTTAGTAACGGCTTTGAAATTCATGCACGATATTAATCAGGATAGATGTGCGTTACAATACAGGCTTGTTTGTATGAGTTATTTATACCTACTTAGCTATGCCACTTAGTTATGTTTCCCGTGGGGATCCGAGTTAGAATAATTCCTCAGTGCATCTTGCTTGTCGGAAGAAGCGACTAAATAGGGCAGTTCTTCGGCTGTGGCCACAAGAACAGAAACCTCGTGTAACATCAGGTACAGCCAAACAGAGATCCCGCCCTGCTCAAATGCCGTAAGCGCCAAGCATAGAACGTTACAGTTCTTCACCGGCAATGGTGAAATCTGCAGAGTAAAAAAAAATCGAGGAGGACTTTAAACAATACATAACGAACCACCCAACCCAAATGAAAACCAAAGGTCATTAGTGAATGCATTTGTGAGTATATCAGTGGTGTTTCACTTCTCTGATTAATTCCTAGGTCACGTTTCCACCTCCGAAAAAGGAGTTCAGACAGAAATATTGATGGCGTATCCCACTTCATGGCTGAAAGGTTTCTTTCGTAAGTACATGTTACCATTTCCATGTGTTAATGAAAGTTGGCTATCTATCTTTGTTGCCAAAATTATTTCAATTTTCTTTTCATTTTAATTTTTCGATAGATTTACATCTTTGAAAGAAGATAAATACGTAAACACGTGCTCTTAATTCTATTCGAATGCCATCTGAATTATCACTGTTTGTATTTTGTATTTTTATATTTTTCTCTTTGCTTATTTATCCAACATATATATCCCTTTGCAACGAGTCTTCTTTTATATCAGCTTGTCTTTAAAGATACCAATGGCAAAACTTGGGAACGAACTTTACTGGACTTTTCAAGAAAGTCACAATCAACAGCTTCCTAGATATAAGCTTTTCTGTAATGAAAGTACATTAAGTCTTCTATTCTGAGGAGAGGCTATTCCTTGTCCTAATGGTCTCTGCTATCCTCGTTAAATAGTAAAGCATTAAGTTAGGCATTCTATCGAACTAATAACTAACTTGTATCGGGGTTCTCTCCTCCACCTACAAAACCTGGACGCCACTAGATTACTGAAAAATTGTTGAGTGTGGCGGAAAATAAACTAACAATCAATTAAAACGAGAACAGCGTTATCCGGCTAATACGCTATCCCGACTCTTAAACTGCAAGTACAGCAAGATGTTCCATAAATGTTGAACAAACTCCATATCATTAATATATTTCAGTATTTTGACAATATGAATATGAAAGAAAACCATTATAAATCTAAATATTTCGTAAACAATAACACAGTGTCAGGGCTGGGGACCTTTTCTTCTTGCGAAAGGAGGAAAGAATTAAATCAATTGATTAGTTGGATATCATACCAAATTACTCAAAACTACTTTTAATCTGTTCCTGTATGTGTAATTGCTGCAGAACTAGGCAAAATATAGATTAACGATTCAATGATACAATCTAAAACCCGTTTAGTATCATTCAAATATAATGATTACATTGAATTACCTAACTAATACCGTAAAGTGTCAAAACACATACGGAAATCAATTTTGTCTTTGTCTTGTACGATTGTGAAAAGCTGAATACATACTGTTTATGTGGCAATATTCAATCCTCACCTGCATATGGTGTTTATATCTCCCAACTGATTCAATACGTAAGAGCTTGCTTTGCATATGATCAGTTTATAAAAGTTGATATCCCAGGGGTTTGTACAGTCTCGTCTAAAGTCAGCATTTCGCAAATTTTATGGTCGTTATAACGCTCTAGTTTGCCAGTACAACTTTCCATTAGGTCAAATGCTGTCTGATGTGTTTCATACCAATTGTTAGGTCGTTCTTGACACACTGATTCTGACTACGGTTTGCTCCGTTAACCTGATCGGAATATAGGGCTCATGTCAGGTGTTACTGGTCGACAGGGGATGCTTCTCCTCCTAGGAATCTGATGCCACTCCTGGTATGACCAGGGGTCCGTGTTTGCCCATCTCTCTGATTTGTATTTTCTATAGGAATTACGAGACTGAATTCTTTTAGTTATCTTGGCCTTTTCATTGAAAAGCTAATTCGTAATTCGTAATCTGTAGCGGAATAAAAAAATAAGGCAATAATCATGAACATCAACTTTATTAACAAAAGTACCTTCAGTTAAGTTCAATTCAGTTTAAATGAAAATGAAAAAACGAAAAAAAAAAGTAAAGGTGGGTGTTACAAACATGGTTATACCCTTTCAATTTTAAAAAGTGCAGGGGCACGTGCACTGACTGCTTCTCTTCTCCAGCTCCCTATATACAATATAACGATGTAACCAACTTTAGAAGGTCGTATGAACAAGATAAGTGATAGGTAGATTGATTGATTGATTGATTGATTGATTAAATATTGTTTAACGTCCCGCTCGAGAATCTTTCACTCATATGGAGACGTCACCATTGCCTGTGAAGGGCTTACAAGTTTAGGCCTATGCTCGGCGCTTATGGCCTTTGAGCAGGGAGGTATCTTTTACGTGCCACACCTGCTGTGACCTCAGTTTTTGCGGTCTCATCCGAAGGACCGCCCCATTTAGTCGCCTATTACGACAAGCAAGAGTTACTGAGGATATATTCTAACAACCCGGATCCCCATGAGAACCCAATGTATTTGATTGTAAAACAGCTATTTAAACTTGATTTACAAATTACATATAAACATTGAACCTCTCTCTGTTTCCTCTCTCTCTCTCTCTCTCTCTCTCTCTCTCTCTGGATTATGCCATACGCTTACGCGAAACAATGCAAAGGTTTCATCACCAACAATTCCTCAATTACACTACACGCACTAGTATTTCACAAAGAGAGCACTGAATTCGGTATAGCATATATATAACATTTTCTTACGGCCGTATCAGTAAATGTTCTATGAAGCGCCAACGCGACACGAACCTTCCTTTTTTAGGTCACATTCGAAAGGCCCGTGATTCTTTCTTTCAAATACCTATGTTAACGTCTTAGGTTTGACGTGGCCAGGGCACGTGCGGGGCTGGAACTCGCGACCACCCACTTACGAAGTCAACGCTCTGCCACTAAGAAGCCGCGACTGATATAAAAATTGGGGGAACTGTTTTTGAAAACCTGGTTCATATAAACAGGAATATTACCGTGCTTAGCATAGCTCAAGTATATGTTGTTATTATTTATTGTCATGATTAGACCTCTCCTCACGGCACAGTTTTATTTTATTTTTTTAATTTCGCATTTTCACCACTTTTGTCAGTTTTCATATGATTATATGCATATCATTCTATACTAATATAGTTTAAACACTGTTTAATGCATATTCGGTTATTGTATAAGTGGGAATAAAAAGATTATATAAGCACAGTCAATTGCAATCGCCGCCGTCGTTTTTATTCGAAGGGCAATTATCATTGTGCGTTACTCGACGGAAGCATATCGCTACAAGGAAAAAAGAGGGGGAAAACATGCCATACAAGAATATTATACGGCAATAACGCAAAATGTTTATATCATTTATCCTTATCATCGTTAGGATATCATTAGTAATATTACACACTTTCATTAAAACGGGAAATTTTTCCAGTTTACTTTCGGAAGGTTTGTGGTCTCTTTCCCGGTACATTGTATCTGGGTTCTCTCCTCCATCGAAAACTGAAAAATTGGACAAAGTTTACCACATTTTTATCGTGCGGGGCATGGACACGTACAAATTGTGAAAAACCATACGGTGAACAGAATTCAAGTCTCAAAATGTTTTCTCACGGTCCCTCACTTTTTTCGTCCAGTATGTTTTATAAGACATTTATTACTGGCAACAATAAAATGTGTTACTGATGCATGATACATCTATTTGAATTACAAAAATAGAAATCGGAAGACGGGCACATAGATACAATACTACAGATACATGTGTTTCATTAAAACGGGAAATTTTTCCAGTTTACTTTCGGAAGGTTTGTGGTCTCTTTCCCGGTACATTGTATCTGGGTTCTCTCCTCCATCGAAAACTGAAAAATTGTTGAGTGTGGCAGAAAACTACAAACAATCGATCAATCAATCATTAACCAATTGATAACTGTTTCCTCCTCAGACATTAAATGTGAAAATTACGGATCAGTGTTTTGTTGCAGCAGGTGTTATATGTTAAAGAATCAGATTCCCGGAAACAATAAACATGAAACAAAAATATACAAATTTTGGATTTCATTTCCAATGGATAAGTAATAGACTACTAGTGCATAATAGCGTGTAGTATTGTATCTATGTGCCCGTCTTCCGATTTCTATTTTTGTAATTCAAATAGATGTATCATGCATCAGTAACACATTTTATTGTTGCCAGTAATAAATGTCTTATAAAACATACTGGACGAAAAAAGTGAGGGACCGTGAGCATTTTAGTTTGATAAAGTTTTTGGGATAAATATTTAGTGAAATACCACATATACCTGGATTGAGAAAACATTTTGAGACTTGAATTCTGTTCACCGTATGGTTTTTCACAATTTGTACGTGTCCATGCCCCGCACGATAAAAATGTGGTAAACTTTGGGTAGTTGTGCAAGGCAGGCAATCATTACGTTATTTCTAAAGTTATTGTCAGTATACCTGTACATTTACTATGAAAATAATATTGTATATTATACATGTAGTTTAGTAGACAAAATCGACAGGTATCTTAGAGTCCTTAAGAAGCTTAATGATAACTTTATCAAATTTTTGTATAATTGTGCGGAATCGGTTCCTCAATACAAAATTCATCAAATGTTTCCTGTTTTCCAGGAGCTAATTTGAACTCTCGGGAACGGTCAGTGTGTCATTTAAAACTGGCTTGAAGGACATACATGTACGAAGCATTTGTTACATGAAATTGTAATTACTGTGTCATTTTATATTCATAGCACCTGACGTACAAAACAAAATTATTCGTGCCTGGGAATTCAAGAGAAGAGAATTGTAAACGGTTGAGAACGCCAGATCCGAAATGTGAGTATGATAAACTTAAATAATGAACATTGTCATCATCAATAGTGTTTTGTTAGTGAATAATAATATGCATCAAACCTTGTGAAGTGGTCAGTGTGCACGGTGTAGAAAAAGTAGCAAACTTTAATTATCATGTTAGGTTTATTTGGGGGGGGGGGTGTCTTTAATACTTTATTATTTTGTTTATTATATGTGCGTTTATTATGTGTGATATTTTCTTTATGTTATGTTTTGTTTATTATGTGTGATATTTTGTTTTGTAGCATTGGAAAAGAAAAAGATTTATCCACATCCAGAAAATCTGATCATATGATTGAAACTCTTATATTCACATTTGCAACTGTTTTCCTTGATGTAAATTTGTTGCGATACAATAATGTTGCATTTCAGCATGTCTTATGTTATGTGCCTCAATTATAAAATGTTATCAAAGTACTAATATTCATTGTAACAGTTCTAATGGAAAAGTGTTGAAGAATTTCTCTTAAAAAGTACTAAAATGACCTACGACACGAACACTATAGAATTGTCAAATTTTCAGAACGACCCGTCCCTTCTTTAGGACAACAGAATAATTATTTACATAAAAATAAATGTAAATCAACGTAATTAAAACGAAGACAAACTATGAGTTAAACTTAACTAAGACTAGAAAATAATCAGGATGACTACATTGTGAAATTTTAAAATTTTGATGGAATTATAAAAATATGTCTGTTCTTTCAACATAATTAAGGAACAACGTTTTAATTACTGTTCGTGTGGTTGGTCATTTTATTACTTTTATATATCCTTATCTATGTTATCTGTATTTCGATGTTGTGTTGTTTGGTTTGGGATCCTTTACATACACATGTATATGACCTACGACACGAACAATTAGCTAACTCCTAGGAACGAAAAGGTAACGAAAAATCATCGATTGATCATTAACAGTGTTTAATCAGCATTCATTGCCTTCACTCTTCTAGTGTGTCTTATTATGTCTAATGACGTTAACGTCATGGAAACGTTCGTTACGTCGGCTCCAAACTCTCCTGCGTCTATCCAGGAAGTCCACAGTGAAATTCGACTCATCTTAGAACATTACGTGGTTCCTTCGGCGATCATCCCAGCGTTGATGGTGATGACACCATTGGGGTGGATCTGTAATGGTGTGGGGAGGCATCACTGTTATCGGCAGAACAAATCTGCAAGTTGTTGCTGGACGTGTCACAGGGCAGTACTACCAGGACAACATCTTGGCACCCCTTGTTCTACCGTTTGCACGTCCTTATGGCGGCCGAGTCATTTTTCAAGATGCCAATGCTAGATGTGATAGGGCCAGGATTGTTACAGATTATCTCCAACAGCAGAATATCACCACATTACCTGACCCCCACTTAGTTTGGACCCCCATTGAGCATGTCTGGGAAATGCTTGGACAGCGGGTAGGCCAACGTCAAAAACCTCCTGCCAATGTCCAAAAACTTTACTGCAGCATTGCAACAGGAATGGAATAACCTTCCCCAAATGACCTGAGACGTGTCGTAAGGAGTATGACACGCCGAATCCGAGCTTGCCTGGCCAACCGAGGGGGTTTCACCCTCTGCTGACTCTGTTTCACAATGGTGGTAAATTTGCTGTGTGACCCTGTGTTAGTGTCGACCCTTATTCTAGTGAATTAGTCCTTTTCTGACTGTGCATAGGGTTTTGAATAAATTGGCAAATGTTTCTGTTATGTTTTTCTGTCATTTACTTCCTTCCTCACCATATGAACAGCATTACAATGTCCTTGTAAATCCAATATTCCCTACTTTTTTAAAAATAGTATATTTGGAACTATATATCATGTAGTTTCCTGATTCCGGTTTATTTTGTTGTTGAGTCTATAACTGAGGAATATTTCAAAACTGAGTAGATACAAATTTACAATCAATACATTATATTCTTAATTTATTGAAATAAACAGGATATAAACAAAATTATTTTCATAATCAAGCTGCATTCTCGTTTAAAAAAAGATACAAAAAAGGTGTTCAGCGGTTTTAATCAATTAACATTTTTCTTTTTTCTTTTAATGAACATTGAGGTATGTTAATGCTTAGAGTTTTGAAATACGTGATGGTCGATCTATCTTTATGATATATATATCACATTTCAGGTATCCTGTCGGTGAAATGTGCCTTTTAAAAGTTAGATGTCTGTCTACACAAAATTAGGATGCTATAAATTACGAAATTAACATTTATCTCGTTTGTTGATAAACATAAAAGGTTTCAAGCCTTTGCCTTCACAGAGTTAAGTTTAAAATATTGCTCTTATACTTGTGTTAAAAAAGTTTAAATTTTCGCTCTCAGGTTTAAATGACTTATATTCATATTGTTTAACAATTGAGAAGTATTTTTGTACGTTAGCCGGTCCCTTTAAAATAGGCTTTAGAATGATAATATTTCATCTGTAGGTATAAATAGTGTAATAAGTCAATAGAGAGTGAGTAGGTGCCATATATCGACATTTGATGCTTTATTATGTCCATCGTTAGAGATGCTAACCGACTTCTTCAATACTCCACCGATTTTTTTTTTTCAACATTAACTTCTGTTCGATTACGCGTCTATTTCGATGCATTTATTTTTCATGCCGGAAATATTCAACAGCATATAGATAATCGTATAGTGTGTATTTTCTAAGAAACATAAGTAATTATACAATGCCAATATACCGGTACATACATATACAGATACAGTATATCTCTAAGGACTTTGCATGCCTCTTTATTTACTTGTTCTGGAAATGCTCACAACAGCTATTGAAGGAGTGACTTTGATTATACGAATATAACCTCGGTTGGTTCAGTTTACAACAGCATAAACTGATCTAACCCAGGCTATACTCGTACAATTTCCCCCAAAGCTAAAGTAATTCATTATAATTTGATGCAAACAGACAAAAAACTAATATTTGTTTATGAAATTGTATATAAATACTGAAAAATACAAATCATTTGAGCCGCGCAATGATTCACGTAGGAACCGCGATGAAGTGTGTTATAAATCTAGCATCTAGCTGTGTTCAAGGCAGCCACCTTAGTTCTACAAAACCTTTTTATCAAAATTGTAAACGTAGTTGTTGAATGTAAATTTTACTACGAACTTCATAACAGAACATATGTGTAGACTATGCATGCAATGCATATTTTGCCCTTTTGATATCAATTCTAAAGTCGCTCCGAGAGACTGAGAAAATGTCGGAAATTGCACTGTTGACGGCCTACCAAAAGTACATTTTCAGTGCAATAATTTGCGGCTTTTAAGTTTATAAGGATTTCTACTACATGAAAGCTTACCCTTGTATACAACATTGTCGTTGATATTAAATTCGACACGTGAAAATACGTGGCTAATCACAATACACATATCATTTTTTTTGTTGTTGTTTTGGTTGCGACGGATTAAGCAATGAAACACACCCTCCTTTCCCCGGTGAGAAATGTATTTCAAAATGAACAGGGTAATGTTTACAAATTCTCGGTAAATCATTCATTTAAATGTAATACCTTTGTTTCTATCTATTATTCAATAACTTTATGCAGAGAATGTATTAATGTTTTACAACAGTTTTTTGTGTACTAAGTAGATTCCATACGTCTTGTTTGACGAGAAAATAATCTGTATTAAACCGAAGTATCTTATTGCATCATTAACTTTATATTCCGTAGAAGGCCCAAAACAGAGCCAAAATGTAAATTAAAGGGGGTAGTTCCGTCAGCTGGTTGTTAAGGGGGTAAAGGGGGTGGGGTCCAAAACCAAACCAGGTTATATAAAAATAACCTACTTTCCCCAGTTTGAAATTGACCAGTCAGAGACTAGAATACAATAAGAAATAAATTATATAAACATATAGTTTTTAAAGACGTTTGTTGATATCGGCACTACGAAAATTATTTATTGCTTAAATATACATAACAATGGTTTTTAACTTATCATGAAATAAATACAATGGAAGAAGGATGACGGAGACTTTCCAAATCAACAGTTCATTGTGGTCAATGTGCGTTCACCTTTGGCTCGCGTCTCTGCCCCGTTCCCGTTCTGCGTTCGCTCACCGTTCACTAAAAATTGCGTCCAGAGTTCACATGCATCTTCATCGTTCTTTCACCTTTCAAGTGGGACTTTATCTAATTGATCAGTTGATCGTGTCGTTGGTCATCTAGGTCACACACACACACACACACACACACACACACACACACACACACACACACACACAAACAAACAAACAAACACACAGATATATATATATATATATATATATATATATATATATATATATATATATATATAAGTTGGCGTCAAGTGTCAAGTTTATTTCTAGATTTGTCATTTTGAATATGAGCACATGTATCTCTGTTGTGATGATTTATGTATTTGACAGTTCACATTTGCTCCAAACATATCTATGAATATTTTTTTTTAATTTGGGCTGGCAGTTCACTGCAGTGAACGATACTTAAATGATTTACTTTAGTACCTCATATCTATATCTATGAATAGCTGTAAATGTATAGTGCTTGACAAATTCTGGGTTAAATGTGTTTACGAGACTTTTTTGTAGTCAATTTTGATTAGGTGTTCAATTTACTCATGTGCATAACGATATTGAACGAAAGAGTGGATCTAACACGAAAATAAAATCTGTTTTGTGGTATACCATTCAAAAAGATAAAAGAAAAGTTATGTATGTAGACTAGCAAAATCGATCAGAATAATTACGTGTATCAAGAAATAAGTATTTAGATGAGTTTTACTTGCATTCAAATGTATGATAGACTATCTAAACTTCATGAAATAATTTATTTCATTCTGTGGATGTAAACGAAAAGAAAATAGATACGTTTATCATTTTCAATGAGACAATGTAACATTGAGTATGGAACTATTGGTTAAGTTAATAGTAACCAACTGTGACTTGAGATAAGTTGTCAATGTACTAATATACGGATATAATCCAAGTTATCGCCTTTCTCACTGGTTTTAAGTTATGTTAGAATTACATCAATCTCCTTATCAAGATTTGTGATGGTATTCCATCAATGTCTGTAAATATTGGGAACACGCAATTATGTTAATATCAAAACTCATGGAATTACAAAATAATAAGATAACATTTCCTTGGAAAGTTATTATATGATTTTCTTGTACTACTAAAATGTATTTTAATGCATAAATGTGTAGACAGGTTACTGATTAAATCTACTAAAACGACAACAACAACAAATCTGTGATGTGTGTATAATTGTTGTATTTTGATTTGAAGTATATGTACGAATGATCATGATGTAATGGATTGTTTGTAGGTTTCACAAAATCTACAAGGTCAAAGAAATTAACATGTCATGTTAGAATTTTTGCATTACTTGTCTGGATTTCAAGGGCCTTTAGAATGTGAAAGCAAGGGCGAAAATAATTGGAAGAGTTGCAAAATGTATTAGAATTTTAAAAAATAGAGTAAGGGGAAGGTCAAAGTCACTTGTATTTCCAGGACGAAGCCAGGTGTACATGCAGGACGAAGCCATGGTTACATAAAGACATAACAGATTGAAATGGAACAGCATAGTGCATATTCCTAATTGTATTAATAAACATATTTTGTGTGATTAAATATACTTTGTCACGGAAATCATTGTCATGTTCTGATATGTTTCCTGACTGTATATTACAATACTGTGGTTCATGAAGTCTTTACATTGATTACATTAATTGTTGGGCCATTCTTGGCAAAATGATTCTATTTAAGTACGAAGCTGATATAGAATCTTTGTGGTGTCTTTTATCTCAAGTTCACTGGGATATACCGAATATGAATGCAAATGATCATAGTTAAAAGATAATACGTCGCCGACAAATCTAAATGCCGAATTGAAGGCCACAGCAAAAGATAATACGTCGCCGACAAATCTAAATGCCGAATTGAAGGCCACGGCAAAAGATTTTTTCTTCTTATATCGAAACTTTTGAATGCATTCTGCTTCGTAAGAACATAAAAAGAGGTCAGCTAACAAAGGAGCAAAATTCGTGCCCATGAGAATTCCAACAAACTGTTGGAAGAGCTGATCACCAAAAACTACGAAGATATTGCCATTGAGGAATTCCAGCATCTTTTTAATATCAACTTCAGAGTACTTGTGCGTGGAGTCAGCGTGGGGTTTAACAAAATAATTTGTGGGATGACCAATCACTAAATATGAATATTTCTTTTTACCATTTTTGTTCCCGAAACAACTTTCTACCATGGCAAAAAGTCCAGTCTTTAATTTATCGTGAGGTATGGTCGTGTAAAGAGTTGTAAAATCACATGTTTTAATATTGTGAATTCGAGAAATGTTTTGTGATTTCAAATTCAATAACATTTCTTTAGAATTTATAAGAATCCATAATCATTAACACCACTTCTGGCATATATAGTGGCACAGTACATTTGAAGTTTCTCCTTGACAGCAGTTAATATTTTCGTAAGGAGCAAAGATAGGGGCTTGGTAAAACATTTACTGGATCCAATAATGTATCTTTATTTGTAAGGGTTTTTGTGGAATTTGGGGATGCAGTATAGGTACGGTAACTCATATTTATTGACTGGGATATTAAATGTATTTCAAACGGAAACATGCTTTTGAAGAATTTCATCTTTGAAAGGGCAGTTGGAGTATACGTGCGATTAATAAATGTGGAATTAATGCGAAGTTCGTTTAGAATGCAGTTGTAATAATGAGCCTTACAAACAAATACAATGTTGTTGCCACCTTTGTCAGCTGGAACCAAAACATATTCCTTATATAACCTATCTAACTCTTTTATCACTTCTGGTTTACTAAACAGAGAAGGATAGATGGTACGCATTTTTGCTTTGACAGGTCTGATACGGGATTTTAATATTACTTTTATACTTTTTATACATTCTGACAAGGTATCAAGTTCTTCTCTCTCAAATTTAGCCCATCATCTGGCATAATCTTCGAAAGAATTCATAGTAGAGATAACGTTTTGTCGCCAATGGAAAGACCGAGATTCTCTGAACTTAGGACTTTTTAAAATAATTGATTTTAGATCTTCATTTTTAACTTTCTCAACATTACCATTAATGACATGTCCAGCTGGACTATAGTTAAAAGAAGACGAAGAACAAGAGCACGTAGGTGGATAGAGTACACGATGGTCTATATCTAGGCACTGCAAAGTTTATTTGTAGTTAAAAAGTGTGGATGCAATAGTGGCAGTATATCTGTAGGAAAGGCAAGGCGTAGACTTGAACTTGAAATATTCTAGAATACAAGACTGAACTTTTTGATGACGGAGAATGTTGCTTATGTTGACGGCATCAATTCCGTGTTAGTAAATTTAAGTTTAAGGAACTGTCGGCTAGACTCAGAAGTAATATCATCCAAAACATTTTACATTTCCTTTAACGCCGTTTTTTTTTCAATTATAACGTAAAACGGTTTTGTCGTGGTTGTTCTCATATGATTGATTTGATTATGTTCTGCTTAGAGAAGTCAAAAACTCTGTTATGACTCCTACTTGACTAAACGCAATTTGAACGACATTTATCAGGGATTACAAATTTTACATTTATGAATAATACCTTGCTCTCGATGTTTCCTGATGTTTTCGAAAATATGATTTTAAAAGGGTGTTGTTATAAATAGTACTACTGACGGCTAACATCCAGAGTGATTGTGTCATAATATTCGTTCCTTATGACAAAACCTTTTTCCGTATCAAAGTTCTAAAAGTTTAAAACAGCATGTAGGAATCTGCAGACGACCGATATGATTTATTCAATCATTTTCTAAGTTAGATTTCATTCGAAAGTTACAAAACTGATCTATATGTATTGTGGAACGAGGTCCTGTAAATAATTGGCGCCCCTCCTGTATGCATATTACCAAAGGGACTGTGAAATCATTATTGTTCGTGGGAGCTCAATGTTCGTGGATATCTTGGATACCATTTACCAACGACTTTACCTCCCCACGATCTAGTTACTCTTTGCAATTTGGTTACCCACGGACATTGGATCCCAAGAATATTAGTAATTCCACCGAATGTGTGTTATACACATTATTCTAATACAGAGCAGCTGTGAAAAACAAACTAATTGAAAAACAAGACATTGACATTCATCCCAACACGCCCTTATAAATGAATTGCGTATCTCCGTATATTTTGTTGATCTAGAACATTACAGGAAAAAGGATGATTTTCACTGCAGTGGGGGATCAGCCATCTATGAACATTTCAATTACCCAGATCATTCCATCTTGTCCGTGATGGTCAAAATTCTATTGAAAATGTATCATTAACAGTCCATTTTTAAACTCCATATATCGTAAATAACGAAAGGATTACTGAATTAAGACACAAGACACTGTATTTTCATATGAGTGTAACAACATACATATTGTGGGAAGTCTGACCAGACCACGAGGAAATAATATATCTCTAATGGGGATTACAACACAAAGACGTAAACGTAGTAATGGGCATTGATTATACCAAAATTTATATACACATGTTACCTCATTTAACTCAACTTAAGTTTGTTCAAATGGTGGCTCCCTGAAGTAGGGTTGGTCCACAATAGGGGATCGTCGTTTTATATTGGAATGTATAGAGAAGTGTCTTTTTATATCTTCATCTCAAGATCAGTGTCTCCATGGTCGATTGAAAAAATTATTTTCAAGAGTGGCAGGACCAGAGTAAATCATATTGAAATGAAATCGTTCCTAAGTTGTGTAGTTTATGTTTTTTTTATGCCTTCGAGAGAGCATATTGTTTTGTACTCTGTCCAAAATTATAAATTTGCTGATAACTTTTGACTGGTAAGTGATATAGCTCTCACATTTCAAATGTACATTCCTTGTGACATGGCGTTTTCTTAGCTACCAAAGTTTTAAACTCGTGACCGTTACTGTAGAGTTTGATCTACTTTAAATAAAACTTAATGTATTCAATATCTTCCAGTAGTATTTCAGGTAAGTTTTCATAATTGCATCAAGAGTCCTTATTGTAAAGCATTGTATTTCATATATGATCTTTCGCTGCGTCATCTTAACCTTGTAAGTTGATACTGACCCTATTTCAAAACTTTGACCTTACTCATAATTTTTGAATCGTGAGTGAAAGGGTTCTCATATGTCATAATATTCATTCCTTACAACAAAACCCTTTTTCGTATAAAAGTTTCAAAATGTTTAAACGAAATGTACCAATCTGCAGACGACCGAGAGAGACCATATTATTCAATCATTTTCAAAGTTAGATTTCATACGAAATTGGTAGAGAAAGTTAAGAAATCGATCTAAATTTAATTTGAATCGAGGATCCTTCAAAATCCAAGAGTAAAAGTGGCAGTTCCTTTTTATGCATAATGTAATTCAAAGTATATCAGTTTAATGATGTTTCGCTTTTCATATTCAGATGGACATAGCAAAACACATTACATGAAATGACTCTGAAACTAAGCACGTGTGAAAAACAAACCAGCTCCCTTTTGATTGAATGAAAGCAAATTAGCACCCCAACCAACATGCCCTTCGTATCTTTGGTTATCATTCAAACCATCAAAATAACGCTGAAAATAGATTAAGAGGAGGAGAGGCCATGACGTAAACAACAAGGAGGATCTCTGTCAATGGATTCCGTAGCTCTATAGGTTATCAACTGAATAACAAAAAAGGATGATTTTCACACAGTGGGGAGGGAAGGGTATCGCCATACTTATGACCTAGAAAAGGACTTCGAACGATCGTCGCCTATCTTTCTGATAATTGTTTTTAAAACGTTGCCATTTTTTAATGATTTCAATGGCAATGTAGATATTTATATGTTGACTTAAATGACAAAACAGAAAAAGATATCTCTATAATTTAGATTAATATTACGAATTTCACTACAGAAATCAATGAAAATGAAAAATAAGTTTTAAAACTATCATCCCACATGAAACACAAATTCCTTATCACGGGTATCATAAATTGTCATCAAGCATATTGATAAGAACACATTGGTTTCGAAGGGATGAGGACATATGTTTACGGACCGAAACACGGCGAAAATGTTCACTCTCAGATCAACTGCAAATGTGTTATCAAAAAAAATCATACTTTACTCAAAAATATTATGTAATTTGACAAATGAAATGTTTATTTATTGATATCAATAAGCATATTCAACTATATAACGTTTTAAAGCTTGATTTCATAGAAGATATTTTTCTACCCTAATGGAAAGGTGTTGTAATTAAAAGCAATCATTTTATCAACTCTAGTATTAAAATTAATGATTAATTACTATAATGAATTTTACGTTTTTACCTGATCGGAATATTGGGCTCATGGCGGGTGTGACCGGTTCGACATGAGATGCTTACTCCTCCTTGGCACCTGATCCCACCTCTGGTATGACCAGGGGTCGTGTTTGCCTATCTTTCTGATTTATATTTTCTATGGGAATTACGAGTCTGAATACTGTTACTTATCTTAGCCTTTTCATCATGGCCCTTCCAGTAGTAGAGTGGGACCACAAGGGAACCAGTGTATTTTTTGATGGTATATTGGAACAATTTTCTCTAGAACTACTAGACCAGGATAGTTTAAATTTACAATTAAAGATCAATTAAAACGATTTTCAAAGTTCGATTTTCAAATAAATGTAGTTAGAAAATGTCATTTCGTACAAGTTACCATCCAGGTAAATACGACATAGTTAATTTCAACCTGGTAATTTTTCTTGTCTGAGTTATCTGCCCTTTAGTCAAACCCGATATTTCCATATGAAGACACGATATGAAAGTGATTTAGAAGATGATATTTTCGAAGTAGATATATCGCTACGTGTTAATGTGCAGCCCCACCAGTACGAACCGGTCATACAGCGAAACGCATCCCCACTACCAGAAAGTGATAGCGATTCAGAAAACAGAGAGGGACATTCGGAGGAATGCCCTTCACCATACAATGGTTTGTTAATTGACACACGTATATTAAACTCTTTTCAAATATTAACGAAATGATTACAAAATTCTCAAAAATGTTCGTATCTGTTTTAATATGGTTCTAATAGGTGCTCATGTAGTGATTGCTCGCAATGCCTACAATGAGTCCAAATGTTACCATGAATTCAGTACCACAGTACCTAGGTTTAAAGAAATGGGCGAGTCCTGCATCTGAGGTCACGAGGGTTTTGTGGCAAACTGTCTCAACAGATGGAAAGATCGGTTGCCCTCCCCATCTCTATGCTGTATGAATTCACAGCAGCTAAACAAGTTTAACCTGTTGTCTGCAGATTCATACATGCCATTAACAGGCACGTGATCCGATTCATGGGAATCAATATTTTGCAAAAAAAAAACCCCCAAAAAACCAAACCTCACAACAGGTGAAGAATTGCAGGATGGTTACTCAAGTAAGCGACGTGGTCTTTTGCCGTCATGCTCAAGTAAGCGACGAGGTCCTTCGGCGTAATATTTGACATTGATTGACAAACATTTCGGATGGTCCTCTGAGGAATATTCTGCCATTCCTCCATCAAGGCTCTCCCTAATTCTTGCGGATTCTGAGGCTGAGCCTGGCGGCTGCGCACACGTCTCTCAAGCTCATCCCACAAATGCTCGATTGCATTCAAGTCTGGTGACATAGCAGGCCAATCAAGGACGTCAGTGGCGTTCATTTGAAAAATGGTTTGTTGCTATCTTGCCGTATGTGCGCACACATTGTCCTGTTGGAAAATTAACCCATTTTCTTGCCTATGCTGCTACATTGATGGTGCTAAACAGGCTGTAGAATTTCGTCCAAATACCTCCTAGCAGTGAGGGTCCAATTTAAAACGACCAATTGTGACCGAAGATTGTGGTGATCGCACCCCAGACCATGACGCCTCCCCCTTCAAACCTGTTGCGCTGGAGGACACAATTGTTGGCCAAATGTTCATGTAAACGACGGTAACCTCGACATCTGTCGTCTTGGTTGTTAAATGGACTCATCTGAGAACACAAGATGTGAACAATTTTGACGTTGAGTCAGATGCTGCCATGCCCATTGCATCCTGTACCGTCGGTGATGCGGTATAAGCTGTAGCCCCTTATAAGTTCTTCTGCAGCGGATCCCATGACGCTTCAAAATTCTGAAAACTGTTGTAGGATAAATAGACCTTCCATAACGTCCAATTATTTCTCTCGCCGTGGTCGCAGCGGCCGTAAACCTATTGTGCAGATGACGTTGCGGTATGAACGCTTGTTGTCGTGGTGTTGTCACAAACAATTGACCAGGTATTGGGCGATCATGTAGTGATCCTGTCTGGTGGAATGTTGACAACAACCGGCTAACTGTACAAGTATGGACATTAAAACGTTTTGCATGCTCACGATGACTAACGCCTGCTTGCAGTATACCAAGTGCCTGATGGCACATTTAATTGCTTAAGCGTAGTCTTGGTTTGAATTTTTTCTGTTAGTGGCGTTTATGCTTTCACTATCAAAGTTATTTTATCGCAAAAAGCTACTTTATTACCTTTCCACGTGTTTGCCCTGAAAATGTCGTGCGATGCTACTCACAACGCGCAAAAAATGAACAGGTAAATCGAGAGGTGCGTTTTAAAAATGAATGCGATGTATGTTGGATAAATTTGGCAACAAAAATGTTATATATAATGATTTCAATGAATAAATTAAAAGAATACGTGCATTGCGTTTTTAAAGTCCCTAGTATGTATATATTTTTGGTCGATTCCCGTTGTGAGTACAATTGTTATGACTTGTGCAGTTATCAATGCACTACAACATAGCAAAGCTTTTCAATACACACACACACACACACACACACACACACACACACACACACATATATATATATATATATATATATATATATATAAACACTCTAAACACTTTTCTGAAATATTTCAACCGTGTTACCGGTCTTCATCAGTCGTGTTTATCGATCATAGCAACGTAACACGAGACTACATGGACAAAGTACTATGACGTCACAAAACGTATTACAAATGAAAGGTAACGTCATAGTTGATGTTGCGGGTAAAACATATGGGAAACGGCAAGAACCCTCAAAAAGGATACAATTTTAAAAATATACGTTAAATAAGGTACCAAGACTGTACACAAAGAAGTTAATTTTTAGCCAACGTGAAACACAATCAGATACATTCAATTATTTATCAGTAATGTTATATACTTATAAAGGCTAAAGTCGTAAATATATATGTAAAGATAATAATACCAGTTTAAGATTACATCTATTTTTTGTACATGCATATATTATTAAAAAAATATATGCATAACAGAGATGATTCTTAAAGACAAAAATGTTCCCTTTTGTTTATTCCGAGTGGCACATAAGTGTTTTTCTTCCATAGATTTCTCTACAGCGGCGGTAAATATCATCTTTGTAAAGTTTTTCAATACCTATAATAGAATAATCGTTTATACTGTGGGGATCCGTGTAGAAGTGAATAGCTACAGGGTCATCAGTTTCGCGTCTAATAAATGATAAATTATAAATATGCCTTTGATATAAAGTTGCTTTAGTTTCTCACACATATACAATTTTGTTGCATTTTTTGGAAAACACTCCATAAACTACATTGCTGGATTTACAATTGATATAATTTTCGATATAATATTTGTTACCGTTACAGTCCTCAAATTGATGTGTTGTAATGACATATTGACATAAAATACACTTTTTAAGCACCACATGGTTCGCGCAAATTTTCCTTTTTGAAAAATAAATTATTGCGTTTCTTATGTACTAGAATGTCTTTTAAATGTTTGTCTCTTCTAAAGGCCACGATTGGCATATCCTTAAAAGCACTTTTGAGGTGATCAGAGTTTACCAGAATTTTTTGACAGTTTTTTAAAATCTTATGGACATTAGGAAGTCCTTTAGAATAGTTTATCACGAGAGGAACATGATTACCCTGCTTTGTCTTTTTGCGTAGTTTAAGAGGTTCGATCAGTAGAATTTATCTACTTTTCAAGTTCTTTTTCTAAATCATTATCAGAATAACCGCGTTTTCGCAAATTGATCTTTATTTTCTGTCGTTGAATTTCGTATTTTTCTTCTGTGGAACAAATTCTACGTGCTCGGAGTCCAAGTCCAAAGGTAATGGATTTTTTTGTAGATTCGGGTGGTTTGAACTTCTATTAAGGTATATATGTTTGTCCGTAGATTTGCAGTATAAGTCAATAGTTAGCATCCCGTCTGTTGTTGAGATGGTTACGTCAAGAAAATCAATTTCGGTGGTTGATAGACTTAGTCGAACTAAATATTTGAATGTATTTCATTCGCTGTCTTATGAAATTGTTTTAGTTCTTCCTCTGTACCCGTCCAGATGCCAAAGATATCATCAATATATCGTACATAAAATAATGGTAATTTTTCCGATTTTTCAAACAGAATTTGTTCCCATCCTTCCATTTATACACAGGCGTACTTTCACCCAAGCTTATATATATCAAGAGATTGAGTAAGAGAGAGATTTCTTTTCCTACTGATTTCACACTAAGCTATGCTTCTCTGCTTCACCTACTATTTTGTGGAATAACGTTCTGTTGACATGAGATGGAGATGCATTATATATCTATTGCTTGATAGTAAACTAGAGAAAAAGGAAAATCTATTCAACCCAAACAATCATAATACTTCAGTGAAACTTTTATTGTTGGATTATGAAAATCTGCTATATGTCGTGGCAATTGATTATCACTTCCATTGCTTCCGATACCTGTGCTATGTAAAGGACACGTTTCTGATAATGAGAACGTTTTAGATAACGTGCCTTTTTTAAAGGGCCGGAACAAATATGCCGAGGATCGAGAGAATTTATTCAATCGTTTCCGGAGTTAGATTTCATCCGAAATCTGCAGGGAAAGGTACGACAATGATGAAACTTTATTGTGTTTCTTTATCATACTCAGAGATAGACATAATAGAACAAACAGTATGCTAAATGATGTTTACAGCCACATGAATGTGCGTTATACACACTATTCTGAAACCGAGAGTTCTGCAAAACAAACTAATGTAAAACAAGACACCAACATTCATCTCAACACTCCCTTGTAAATGAATTGCGTAACTCCGTACATTTTGTTGATCTAGAACACTACAGGAAAAGGGATGATTTTCACTGCAGCGGGGGTCAGCTATCTATAAATATTTCAATTACCCAGATCATTCCATCTTGTCCCGTGATGGTCAAACTTCTATTGAAATTTGTCATTAACAGTCCATTTTTAAACTTCATATATCGTAAATAACGAAAGGATTACTGAATTAAGACGCAAGACACTGTATTTTCATATGCTGTAACAACATACATCCTGTGGGACGTCTTACTAGACCACGAGGAAATAATATATCTCTAACGGGAGTTACAACACAAAGACGTAAACGTTGTCATGGGCATCGATTATACCAAAATTTATATACACATGTTACCTCATTTAACTCAACTTAAGTTTGTTCAAATGGTGGATCCCTGAAGTAGGGTTGGTCCGCAATAGGGGATCGTCGTTTTATATTGTTATGTATAGAGAAGTGTCTTTTTATATCTTCATCTCAAGATCAGTGTCTCCATGGTCGATTGAAAAAATTATTTTCAAGAGTGGCGGGACCAGAGTAAATCATATTGAAATGAAATCGTTCCTAAGTTGTGTAGTTTATGTTTTTTTATGCCTTCTGTTTTGTACTCTGTCCAAAATTATAACTTTGCTGATAACGTTTCACTGGTAAGTGATATAGCTCTCACATTTCAAATGTACATTCCTTGTGACATGACGTTTTCTTAGCTACCAAAGTTTTAAACCCGTGACCGTTACGGTAGACTTTGATCTACTTTAAATAAAACTTAATATATTCAATATCTTCCAGTAGTATTTCAGGTAGGCTTTCATAATTGCACAAAGAGTCCTTATTGTAAAGCATTGTATTTCATATATGATTTTTGGCCGCGTCATCTTAACCTTGTAATATGATATTGACCTTATTTCAAAACTTTGACCTTACTCATAATTTTTGAATCGTGAGTGATAGGGTTCTCATACGTCATAATATCAATTCCTTACAACAAAACCCTTTTTCGTATCAAAGTTTCAAAATGTTTAAACGAAATGTACCAATCTGCAGACGACCGAGAGAACTTATTATTCAATCATTTTCAAAGTTAGATTTCATACGAAATTGGTAGAGAAAGTTAAGAAATCGATCTAAATTTAATTTGAATCGAGGATCCTTCAAACTCCAAGAGTAAAAGTGGCTGTTCCTTTTTATGCATAATGTAATTCAAAGTATATCAGTTTAATGACGTTTCGCTTTTCATATTCAGATGGACATAGCAAAACACATTACATGGCTCTGAAACTAATCGCGTGCGAAAAACAAACCAGCTCCCTTTTGATTGAATGAAAGCAAATTAGCACCCCAAACAACATGTCCTTCGTATCTTTGGTTATCATTCAAACCATCAAAATAACGCTGAAAATAGATTAAGAGGAGGAGAGGCCATGACGTAAACAAGAAGGAGGATCTCTGTCAATGGATTCCGTAGCTCTGTAGGTTATCAACTGAATAACAGAAAAGGATGATTTTCACACAGTGGGGAGGGGAGGGGATCGTCATACTTATGACCTAGAAAAGGACTTCGAACGATCGTCTTTCTGATAATTGTTTTTAAAACGTTGCCATTTTTTAATGATTTCAATGTCAATATAGATATTTATATGTTGACTTAAATGACAAAACAGAAAGATATATCTCTATAACTTAGGTTAAAATTACGAATTTCACTACAGAAGTCAATGAAACCGGAAAATAAGTTTTAAAACTATCACCTCACATGAAACACAAATTCCTTATCACGGGTATCATCAATTGTCATCAAGCATATTGATAAGAACACATTAGTTTCGAAGGGGTAAGGACATATGTTTACGGACCGAAACATGGCGAAATGTTCACTCTAAGATCAACTGCAAATGTGTTATGAAAAAAACAAAAACAAAAACAAAAAAAAACCAATAAAAATCAATCATACTTTACTCAAAACTATTATGTAATTTGACAAAGCATATTTAACTATTTAAAGCTTGATTTCATAGAAGATATTTTTCTACCCTAATGGAAAGGTGTTGTAATTAAAAGCAATCATTTTATCAACTCTAGTATTAAAATTAATGATTAATTACTATAATGAATTTTACGTTTTTACCTGATCGGAATATTGGGCTCATGGCGGGTGTGACCGGTTCGACATGAGATGCTTACTCCTCCTTGGCACCTGATCCCACCTCTGGTATGACCAGGGGTCGTGTTTGCCTATCTTTCTGATTTATATTTTCTATGGGAATTACGAAACTGAATACTGTTACTTATCTTAGCCTTTTCATCATGGCCCTTCCAGTAGTAGAGTGGGACCACAAGGGAACCGGTGTATTTTTTGATGGTATATTGGAACAATTTTCTCTAGAACTACTAGACCAGGATAGTTTAAATTTACAATTAAAGATCAATTAAAACGATTTTCAAAGTTCGATTTTCAAATAAATGTAGTTAGAAAATGTCATTTCGTACAAGTTACCATCCAGGTAAATACGACATAGTTAATTTCAACCTGGTAATTTTTCTTGTCTGAGTTATCTGCCCTTTAGTCAAACCCGATATTTCCATATGAAGACACGATATGAAAGTGATTTAGAAGATGATATTTTCGAAGTAGATATATCGCTACGTGTTAATGTGCAGCCCCACCAGTACGAACCGGTCATACAGCGAAACGCATCCCCACTACCAGAAAGTGATAGCGATTCAGAAAACAGAGAGGGACATTCGGAGGAATGCCCTTCACCATACAATGGTTTGTTAATTGACACACGTATATTAAACTCTTTTCAAATATTAACGAAATGATTACAAAATTCTCAAAAATGTTCGTATCTGTTTTAATATGGTTCTAATAGGTGCTCATGTAGTGATTGCTCGCAATGCCTACAATGAGTCCAAATGTTACCATGAATTCAGTACCACAGTACCTAGGTTTAAAGAAATGGGCGAGTCCTGCATCTGAGGTCACGAGGGTTTTGTGGCAAACTGTCTCAACAGATGGAAAGATCGGTTGCCCTCCCCATCTCTATGCTGTATGAATTCACAGCAGCTAAACAAGTTTAACCTGTTGTCTGCAGATTCATACATGCCATTAACAGGCACGTGATCCGATTCATGGGAATCAATATTTTGCAAAAAAAAACCCCCCAAAAAAACAAACCTCACAACAGGTGAAGAATTGCAGGATGGTTACTCAAGTAAGCGACGTGGTCTTTTGCCGTCATGCTCAAGTAAGCGACGAGGTCCTTCGGCGTAATATTTGACATTGATTGACAAACATTTCGGATGGTCCTCTGAGGAATATTCTGCCATTCCTCCATCAAGGCTCTCCCTAATTCTTGCGGATTCTGAGGCTGAGCCTGGCGGCTGCGCACACGTCTCTCAAGCTCATCCCACAAATGCTCGATTGCATTCAAGTCTGGTGACATAGCAGGCCAATCAAGGACGTCAGTGGCGTTCATTTGAAAAATGGTTTGTTGCTATCTTGCCGTATGTGCGCACACATTGTCCTGTTGGAAAATTAACCCATTTTCTTGCCTATGCTGCTACATTGATGGTGCTAAACAGGCTGTAGAATTTCGTCCAAATACCTCCTAGCAGTGAGGGTCCAATTTAAAACGACCAATTGTGACCGAAGATTGTGGTGATCGCACCCCAGACCATGACGCCTCCCCCTTCAAACCTGTTGCGCTGGAGGACACAATTGTTGGCCAAATGTTCATGTAAACGACGGTAACCTCGACATCTGTCGTCTTGGTTGTTAAATGGACTCATCTGAGAACACAAGATGTGAACAATTTTGACGTTGAGTCAGATGCTGCCATGCCCATTGCATCCTGTACCGTCGGTGATGCGGTGATCCTGTCTGGTGGAATGTTGACAACAACCGGCTAACTGTACAAGTATGGACATTAAAACGTTTTGCATGCTCACGATGACTAACGCCTGCTTGCAGTATACCAAGTGCCTGATGGCACATTTAATTGCTTAAGCGTAGTCTTGGTTTGAATTTTTTCTGTTAGTGGCGTTTATGCTTTCACTATCAAAGTTATTTTATCGCAAAAAGCTACTTTATTACCTTTCCACGTGTTTGCCCTGAAAATGTCGTGCGATGCTACTCACAACGCGCAAAAAATGAACAGGTAAATCGAGAGGTGCGTTTTAAAAATGAATGCGATGTATGTTGGATAAATTTGGCAACAAAAATGTTATATATAATGATTTCAATGAATAAATTAAAAGAATACGTGCATTGCGTTTTTAAAGTCCCTAGTATGTATATATTTTTGGTCGATTCCCGTTGTGAGTACAATTGTTATGACTTGTGCAGTTATCAATGCACTACAACATAGCAAAGCTTTTTAATACACACACACACACACACACACACACACACACACACACACATATATATATATATATATATATATATATATATATATATATAAACACTCTAAACACTTTTCTGAAATATTTCAACCGTGTTACCGGTCTTCATCAGTCGTGTTTATCGATCATAGCAACGTAACACGAGACTACATGGACAAAGTACTATGACGTCACAAAACGTATTACAAATGAAAGGTAACGTCATAGTTGATGTTGCGGGTAAAACATATGGGAAACGGCAAGAACCCTCAAAAAGGATACAATTTTAAAAATATACGTTAAATAAGGTACCAAGACTGTACACAAAGAAGTTAATTTTTAGCCAACGTGAAACACAATCAGATACATTCAATTATTTATCAGTAATGTTATATACTTATAAAGGCTAAAGTCGTAAATATATATGTAAAGATAATAATACCAGTTTAAGATTACATCTATTTTTTGTACATGCATATATTATTAAAAAAATATATGCATAACAGAGATGATTCTTAAAGACAAAAATGTTCCCTTTTGTTTATTCCGAGTGGCACATAAGTGTTTTTCTTCCATAGATTTCTCTACAGCGGCGGTAAATATCATCTTTGTAAAGTTTTTCAATACCTATAATAGAATAATCGTTTATACTGTGGGGATCCGTGTAGAAGTGAATAGCTACAGGGTCATCAGTTTCGCGTCTAATAAATGATAAATTATAAATATGCCTTTGATATAAAGTTGCTTTAGTTTCTCACACATATACAATTTTGTTGCATTTTTTGGAAAACACTCCATAAACTACATTGCTGGATTTACAATTGATATAATTTTCGATATAATATTTGTTACCGTTACAGTCCTCAAATTGATGTGTTGCAATGACATATTGACATAAAATACACTTTTTAAGCACCACATGGTTCGCGCAAATTTTCCTTTTTGAAAAATAAATTATTGCGTTTCTTATGTACTAGAATGTCTTTTAAATGTTTGTCTCTTCTAAAGGCCACGATTGGCATATCCTTAAAAGCACTTTTGAGGTGATCAGAGTTTACCAGAATTTTTGGACAGTTTTTTAAAATCTTATGGACATTAGGAAGTCCTTTAGAATAGTTTATCACGAGAGGAACATGATTACCCTGCTTTGTCTTTTTGCGTAGTTTAAGAGGTTCGATCAGTAGAATTTATCTACTTTTCAAGTTCTTTTTCTAAATCATTATCAGAATAACCGCGTTTTCGCAAATTGATCTTTATTTTCTGTCGTTGAATTTCGTATTTTTCTTCTGTGGAACAAATTCTACGTGCTCGGAGTCCAAGTCCAAAGGTAATGGATTTTTTTGTAGATTCGGGTGGTTTGAACTTCTATTAAGGTATATATGTTTGTCCGTATATTTGCAGTATTAGTCAATAGTTAGCATCCCGTCTGTTGTTGAGATGGTTACGTCAAGAAAATCAATTTCGGTGGTTGATAGACTTAGTCGAACTAAATATTTGAATGTATTTCATTCGCTGTCTTATGAAATTGTTTTAGTTCTTCCTCTGTACCCGTCCAGATGCCAAAGATATCATCAATATATCGTACATAAAATAATGGTAATTTTTCCGATTTTTCAAACAGAATTTGTTCCCATCCTTCCATTTATACACAGGCGTACTTTCACCCAAGCTTATATATATCAAGAGATTGAGTAAGAGAGAGATTTCTTTTCCTACTGATTTCACACTAAGCTATGCTTCTCTGCTTCACCTACTATTTTGTGGAATAACGTTCTGTTGACATGAGATGGAGATGCATTATATATCTATTGCTTGATAGTAAACTAGAGAAAAAGGAAAATCTATTCAACCCAAACAATCATAATACTTCAGTGAAACTTTTATTGTTGGATTATGAAAATCTGCTATATGTCGTGGCAATTGATTATCACTTCCATTGCTTCCGATACCTGTGCTATGTAAAGGACACGTTTCTGATAATGAGAACGTTTTAGATAACGTGCCTTTTTTAAAGGGCCGGAACAAATATGCCGAGGATCGAGAGAATTTATTCAATCGTTTCCGGAGTTAGATTTCATCCGAAATCTGCAGGGAAAGGTACGACAATGATGAAACTTTATTGTGTTTCTTTATCATACTCAGAGATAGACATAATAGAACAAACAGTATGCTAAATGATGTTTACAGCCACATGAATGTGCGTTATACACACTATTCTGAAACCGAGAGTTCTGCAAAACAAACTAATGTAAAACAAGACACCAACATTCATCTCAACACTCCCTTGTAAATGAATTGCGTAACTCCGTACATTTTGTTGATCTAGAACACTACAGGAAAAGGGATGATTTTCACTGCAGCGGGGGTCAGCTATCTATAAATATTTCAATTACCCAGATCATTCCATCTTGTCCCGTGATGGTCAAACTTCTATTGAAATTTGTCATTAACAGTCCATTTTTAAACTTCATATATCGTAAATAACGAAAGGATTACTGAATTAAGACGCAAGACACTGTATTTTCATATGCTGTAACAACATACATCCTGTGGGACGTCTTACTAGACCACGAGGAAATAATATATCTCTAACGGGAGTTACAACACAAAGACGTAAACGTTGTCATGGGCATCGATTATACCAAAATTTATATACACATGTTACCTCATTTAACTCAACTTAAGTTTGTTCAAATGGTGGATCCCTGAAGTAGGGTTGGTCCGCAATAGGGGATCGTCGTTTTATATTGGAATGTATAGAGAAGTGTCTTTTTATATCTTCATCTCAAGATCAGTGTCTCCATGGTCGATTGAAAAAATTATTTTCAAGAGTGGCGGGACCAGAGTAAATCATATTGAAATGAAATCGTTCCTAAGTTGTGTAGTTTATGTTTTTTTATGCCTTCTGTTTTGTACTCTGTCCAAAATTATAACTTTGCTGATAACGTTTCACTGGTAAGTGATATAGCTCTCACATTTCAAATGTACATTCCTTGTGACATGACGTTTTCTTAGCTACCAAAGTTTTAAACCCGTGACCGTTACGGTAGACTTTGATCTACTTTAAATAAAACTTAATATATTCAATATCTTCCAGTAGTATTTCAGGTAGGCTTTCATAATTGCACAAAGAGTCCTTATTGTAAAGCATTGTATTTCATATATGATTTTTGGCCGCGTCATCTTAACCTTGTAATATGATATTGACCTTATTTCAAAACTTTGACCTTACTCATAATTTTTGAATCGTGAGTGATAGGGTTCTCATACGTCATAATATCAATTCCTTACAACAAAACCCTTTTTCGTATCAAAGTTTCAAAATGTTTAAACGAAATGTACCAATCTGCAGACGACCGAGAGAACTTATTATTCAATCATTTTCAAAGTTAGATTTCATACGAAATTGGTAGAGAAAGTTAAGAAATCGATCTAAATTTAATTTGAATCGAGGATCCTTCAAACTCCAAGAGTAAAAGTGGCTGTTCCTATTTATGCATAATGTAATTCAAAGTATATCAGTTTAATGACGTTTCGCTTTTCATATTCAGATGGACATAGCAAAACACATTACATGGCTCTGAAACTAATCGCGTGCGAAAAACAAACCAGCTCCCTTTTGATTGAATGAAAGCAAATTAGCACCCCAAACAACATGTCCTTCGTATCTTTGGTTATCATTCAAACCATCAAAATAACGCTGAAAATAGATTAAGAGGAGGAGAGGCCATGACGTAAACAAGAAGGAGGATCTCTGTCAATGGATTCCGTAGCTCTGTAGGTTATCAACTGAATAACAGAAAAGGATGATTTTCACACAGTGGGGAGGGGAGGGGATCGTCATACTTATGACCTAGAAAAGGACTTCGAACGATCGTCTTTCTGATAATTGTTTTTAAAACGTTGCCATTTTTTAATGATTTCAATGTCAATATAGATATTTATATGTTGACTTAAATGACAAAACAGAAAGATATATCTCTATAACTTAGGTTAAAATTACGAATTTCACTACAGAAGTCAATGAAACCGGAAAATAAGTTTTAAAACTATCACCTCACATGAAACACAAATTCCTTATCACGGGTATCATCAATTGTCATCAAGCATATTGATAAGAACACATTAGTTTCGAAGGGGTAAGGACATATGTTTACGGACCGAAACACGGCGAAATGTTCACTCTAAGATCAACTGCAAATGTTTTATGAAAAAAACAAAAACAAAAACAAAAAAACCCAATAAAAATCAATCATACTTTACTCAAAACTATTATGTAATTTGACAAAGCATATTTAACTATTTAAAGCTTGATTTCATAGAAGATATTTTTCTACCCTAATGGAAAGGTGTTGTAATTAAAAGCAATCATTTTATCAACTCTAGTATTAAAATTAATGATTAATTACTATAATGAATTTTACGTTTTTACCTGATCGGAATATTGGGCTCATGGCGGGTGTGACCGGTTCGACATGAGATGCTTACTCCTCCTTGGCACCTGATCCCACCTCTGGTATGACCAGGGGTCGTGTTTGCCTATCTTTCTGATTTATATTTTCTATGGGAATTACGAGTCTGAATACTGTTACTTATCTTAGCCTTTTCATCATGGCCCTTCCAGTAGTAGAGTGGGACCACAAGGGAACCAGTGTATTTTTTGATGGTATATTGGAACAATTTTCTCTAGAACTACTAGACCAGGATAGTTTAAATTTACAATTAAAGATCAATTAAAACGATTTTCAAAGTTCGATTTTCAAATAAATGTAGTTAGAAAATGTCATTTCGTACAAGTTACCATCCAGGTAAATACGACATAGTTAATTTCAACCTGGTAATTTTTCTTGTCTGAGTTATCTGCCCTTTAGTCAAACCCGATATTTCCATATGAAGACACGATATGAAAGTGATTTAGAAGATGATATTTTCGAAGTAGATATATCGCTACGTGTTAATGTGCAGCCCCACCAGTACGAACCGGTCATACAGCGAAACGCATCCCCACTACCAGAAAGTGATAGCGATTCAGAAAACAGAGAGGGACATTCGGAGGAATGCCCTTCACCATACAATGGTTTGTTAATTGACACACGTATATTAAACTCTTTTCAAATATTAACGAAATGATTACAAAATTCTCAAAAATGTTCGTATCTGTTTTAATATGGTTCTAATAGGTGCTCATGTAGTGATTGCTCGCAATGCCTACAATGAGTCCAAATGTTACCATGAATTCAGTACCACAGTACCTAGGTTTAAAGAAATGGGCGAGTCCTGCATCTGAGGTCACGAGGGTTTTGTGGCAAACTGTCTCAACAGATGGAAAGATCGGTTGCCTTCCCCATCTCTATGCTGTATGAATTCACAGCAGCTAAACAAGTTTAACCTGTTGTCTGCAGATTCATACATGCCATTAACAGGCACGTGATCCGATTCATGGGAATCAATATTTTGCAAAAAAAAACCCCAAAAAAACCCAAACCTCACAACAAGAATTGCAGGATGGTTACTCAAGTAAGCGACGTGGTCTTTTGCCGTCATGCTCAAGTAAGCGACGAGGTCCTTCGGCGTAATATTTGACATTGATTGACAAACATTTCGGATGGTCCTCTGAGGAATATTCTGCCATTCCTCCATCAAGGCTCTCCCTAATTCTTGCGGATTCTGAGGCTGAGCCTGGCGGCTGCGCACACGTCTCTCAAGCTCATCCCACAAATGCTCGATTGCATTCAAGTCTGGTGACATAGCAGGCCAATCAAGGACGTCAGTGGCGTTCATTTGAAAAATGGTTTGTTGCTATCTTGCCGTATGTGCGCACACATTGTCCTGTTGGAAAATTAACCCATTTTCTTGCCTATGCTGCTACATTGATGGTGCTAAACAGGCTGTAGAATTTCGTCCAAATACCTCCTAGCAGTGAGGGTCCAATTTAAAACGACCAATTGTGACCGAAGATTGTGGTGATCGCACCCCAGACCATGACGCCTCCCCCTTCAAACCTGTTGCGCTGGAGGACACAATTGTTGGCCAAATGTTCATGTAAACGACGGTAACCTCGACATCTGTCGTCTTGGTTGTTAAATGGACTCATCTGAGAACACAAGATGTGAACAATTTTGACGTTGAGTCAGATGCTGCCATGCCCATTGCATCCTGTACCGTCGGTGATGCGGTATAAGCTGTAGCCCCTTATAAGTTCTTCTGCAGCGGATCCCATGACGCTTCAAAATTCTGAAAACTGTTGTAGGATAAATAGACCTTCCATAACGTCCAATTATTTCTCTCGCCGTGGTCGCAGCGGCCGTAAACCTATTGTGCAGATGACGTTGCGGTATGAACGCTTGTTGTCGTGGTGTTGTCACAAACAATTGACCAGGTATTGGGCGATCATGTAGTGATCCTGTCTGGTGGAATGTTGACAACAACCGGCTAACTGTACAAGTATGGACATTAAAACGTTTTGCATGCTCACGATGACTAACGCCTGCTTGCAGTATACCAAGTGCCTGATGGCACATTTAATTGCTTAAGCGTAGTCTTGGTTTGAATTTTTTCTGTTAGTGGCGTTTATGCTTTCACTATCAAAGTTATTTTATCGCAAAAAGCTACTTTATTACCTTTCCACGTGTTTGCCCTGAAAATGTCGTGCGATGCTACTCACAACGCGCAAAAAATGAACAGGTAAATCGAGAGGTGCGTTTTAAAAATGAATGCGATGTATGTTGGATAAATTTGGCAACAAAAATGTTATATATAATGATTTCAATGAATAAATTAAAAGAATACGTGCATTGCGTTTTTAAAGTCCCTAGTATGTATATATTTTTGGTCGATTCCCGTTGTGAGTACAATTGTTATGACTTGTGCAGTTATCAATGCACTACAACATAGCAAAGCTTTTCAATACACACACACACATATATATATATATATATATATATATATATATATATATATATATAAACACTCTAAACACTTTTCTGAAATATTTCAACCGTGTTACCGGTCTTCATCAGTCGTGTTTATCGATCATAGCAACGTAACACGAGACTACATGGACAAAGTACTATGACGTCACAAAACGTATTACAAATGAAAGGTAACGTCATAGTTGATGTTGCGGGTAAAACATATGGGAAACGGCAAGAACCCTCAAAAAGGATACAATTTTAAAAATATACGTTAAATAAGGTACCAAGACTGTACACAAAGAAGTTAATTTTTAGCCAACGTGAAACACAATCAGATACATTCAATTATTTATCAGTAATGTTATATACTTATAAAGGCTAAAGTCGTAAATATATATGTAAAGATAATAATACCAGTTTAAGATTACATCTATTTTTTGTACATGCATATATTATTAAAAAAATATATGCATAACAGAGATGATTCTTAAAGACAAAAATGTTCCCTTTTGTTTATTCCGAGTGGCACATAAGTGTTTTTCTTCCATAGATTTCTCTACAGCGGCGGTAAATATCATCTTTGTAAAGTTTTTCAATACCTATAATAGAATAATCGTTTATACTGTGGGGATCCGTGTAGAAGTGAATAGCTACAGGGTCATCAGTTTCGCGTCTAATAAATGATAAATTATAAATATGCCTTTGATATAAAGTTGCTTTAGTTTCTCACACATATACAATTTTGTTGCATTTTTTGGAAAACACTCCATAAACTACATTGCTGGATTTACAATTGATATAATTTTCGATATAATATTTGTTACCGTTACAGTCCTCAAATTGATGTGTTGTAATGACATATTGACATAAAATACACTTTTTAAGCACCACATGGTTCGCGCAAATTTTCCTTTTTGAAAAATAAATTATTGCGTTTCTTATGTACTAGAATGTCTTTTAAATGTTTGTCTCTTCTAAAGGCCACGATTGGCATATCCTTAAAAGCACTTTTGAGGTGATCAGAGTTTACCAGAATTTTTTGACAGTTTTTTAAAATCTTATGGACATTAGGAAGTCCTTTAGAATAGTTTATCACGAGAGGAACATGATTACCCTGCTTTGTCTTTTTGCGTAGTTTAAGAGGTTCGATCAGTAGAATTTATCTACTTTTCAAGTTCTTTTTCTAAATCATTATCAGAATAACCGCGTTTTCGCAAATTGATCTTTATTTTCTGTCGTTGAATTTCGTATTTTTCTTCTGTGGAACAAATTCTACGTGCTCGGAGTCCAAGTCCAAAGGTAATGGATTTTTTTGTAGATTCGGGTGGTTTGAACTTCTATTAAGGTATATATGTTTGTCCGTAGATTTGCAGTATTAGTCAATAGTTAGCATCCCGTCTGTTGTTGAGATGGTTACGTCAAGAAAATCAATTTCGGTGGTTGATAGACTTAGTCGAACTAAATATTTGAATGTATTTCATTCGCTGTCTTATGAAATTGTTTTAGTTCTTCCTCTGTACCCGTCCAGATGCCAAAGATATCATCAATATATCGTACATAAAATAATGGTAATTTTTCCGATTTTTCAAACAGAATTTGTTCCCATCCTTCCATTTATACACAGGCGTACTTTCACCCAAGCTTATATATATCAAGAGATTGAGTAAGAGAGAGATTTCTTTTCCTACTGATTTCACACTAAGCTATGCTTCTCTGCTTCACCTACTATTTTGTGGAATAACGTTCTGTTGACATGAGATGGAGATGCATTATATATCTATTGCTTGATAGTAAACTAGAGAAAAAGGAAAATCTATTCAACCCAAACAATCATAATACTTCAGTGAAACTTTTATTGTTGGATTATGAAAATCTGCTATATGTCGTGGCAATTGATTATCACTTCCATTGCTTCCGATACCTGTGCTATGTAAAGGACACGTTTCTGATAATGAGAACGTTTTAGATAACGTGCCTTTTTTAAAGGGCCGGAACAAATATGCCGAGGATCGAGAGAATTTATTCAATCGTTTCCGGAGTTAGATTTCATCCGAAATCTGCAGGGAAAGGTACGACAATGATGAAAGTTTATTGTGTTTCTTTATCATACTCAGAGATAGACATAATAGAACAAACAGTATGCTAAATGATGTTTACAGCCACATGAATGTGCGTTATACACACTATTCTGAAACCGAGAGTTCTGCAAAACAAACTAATGTAAAACAAGACACCAACATTCATCTCAACACTCCCTTGTAAATGAATTGCGTAACTCCGTACATTTTGTTGATCTAGAACACTACAGGAAAAGGGATGATTTTCACTGCAGCGGGGGTCAGCTATCTATAAATATTTCAATTACCCAGATCATTCCATCTTGTCCGTGATGGTCAAACTTCTATTGAAATTTGTCATTAACAGTCCATTTTTAAACTTCATATATCGTAAATAACGAAAGGATTACTGAATTAAGACGCAAGACACTGTATTTTCATATGCTGTAACAACATACATCCTGTGGGACGTCTTACTAGACCACGAGGAAATAATATATCTCTAACGGGAGTTACAACACAAAGACGTAAACGTTGTCATGGGCATCGATTATACCAAAATTTATATACACATGTTACCTCATTTAACTCAACTTAAGTTTGTTCAAATGGTGGCTCCCTGAAGTAGGGTTGGTCCGCAATAGGGGATCGTCGTTTTATATTGGAATGTATAGAGAAGTGTCTTTTTATATCTTCATCTCAAGATCAGTGTCTCCATGGTCGATTGAAAAAATTATTTTCAAGAGTGGCGGGACCAGAGTAAATCATATTGAAATGAAATCGTTCCTAAGTTGTGTAGTTTATGTTTTTTTATGCCTTCTGTTTTGTACTCTGTCCAAAATTATAACTTTGCTGATTACGTTTCACTGGTAAGTGATATAGCTCTCACATTTCAAATGTACATTCCTTGTGACATGACGTTTTCTTAGCTACCAAAGTTTTAAACCCGTGACCGTTACTGTAGACTTTGATCTACTTTAAATAAAACTTAATATATTCAATATCTTCCAGTAGTATTTCAGGTAGGCTTTCATAATTGCACAAAGAGTCCTTATTGTAAAGCATTGTATTTCATATATGATTTTTGGCCGCGTCATCTTAACCTTGTAATATGATATTGACCTTATTTCAAAACTTTGACCTTACTCATAATTTTTGAATCGTGAGTGATAGGGTTCTCATACGTCATAATATCAATTCCTTACAACAAAACCCTTTTTCGTATCAAAGTTTCAAAATGTTTAAACGAAATGTACCAATCTGCAGACGACCGAGAGAACTTATTATTCAATCATTTTCAAAGTTAGATTTCATACGAAATTGGTAGAGAAAGTTAAGAAATCGATCTAAATTTAATTTGAATCGAAGATCCTCCAAACTCCAAGAGTAAAAGTGGCTGTTCCTTTTTATGCATAATGTAATTCAAAGTATATCAGTTTAATGACGTTTCGCTTTTCATATTCAGATGGACATAACAAAACACATTACATAGCTCTGAAACTAATCGCGTGTGAAAAACAAACCAGCTCCCTTTTGATTGAATGAAAGCAAATTAGCACCCCAAACAACATGTCCTTCGTATCTTTGGTTATCATTCAAACCATCAAAATAACGCTGAAAATAGATTAAGAGGAGGAGAGGCCATGACGTAAACAAGAAGGAGGATCTCTGTCAATGGATTCCGTAGCTCTGTAAGTTATCAACTGAATAACAGAAAGGGATGATTTTCACACAGTGGGGAGGGGAGGGGATCGCCATATTTATGACCTAGAAAAGGACTTCGAACGATCGTCTTTCTGATAATTGTTTTTAAAACGTTGCCATTTTTTAATGATTTCAATGTCAATATAGATATTTATATGTTGACTTAAATGACAAAACAGAAAGATATATCTCTATAACTTAGGTTAAAATTACGAATTTCACTACAGAAGTCAATGAAACCGGAAAATAAGTTTTAAAACTATCACCTCACATGAAACACAAATTCCTTATCACGGGTATCATCAATTGTCATCAAGCATATTGATAAGAACACATTAGTTTCGAAGGGGTAAGGACATATGTTTACGGACCGAAACACGGCGAAATGTTCACTCTAAGATCAACTGCAAATGTGTTATGAAAAAAACAAAAACAAAAACAAAAAAACCCAATAAAAATCAATCATACTTTACTCAAAACTATTATGTAATTTGACAAAGCATATTTAACTATTTAAAGCTTGATTTCATAGAAGATATTTTTCTACCCTAATGAAAAGGTGTTGTAATTAAAAGCAATCATTTTATCAACTCTAGTATTAAAATTAATAATTAATTACTATAATGAATTTTACGTTTTTACCTGATCGGAATATTGGGCTCATGGCGGGTGTGACCGGTACGACATGAGATGCTTACTCCTCCTTGGCACCTGATCCCACCTCTGGTATGACCAGGGGTCGTGTTTGCCCATCTTTCTGATTTATATTTTCTATGGGAATTACGAAACTGAATACTGTTACATATCTTAGCCTTTTCATCATGGGCCTTCCAGTGGTAGAGTGGGATCACAAGGGAACCAGTGTATTATATGATGGTATATTGGAACAATTTTCTTTAGAACTACTAGACTAGGATAGTTTAAGGCACGTGATCCCTTTCATGGGAATCAATATTTTGCAAAAAACTCACAACAGCTGAAGATGGTTACTTCGACGTAGTATTTGTTGAATTGATTGATTATTTAGGATTTTACACCGAGTTGTAAATATATATATATATATATATATATATATATATATATATATATATTGATTGATTATATATTGCTTTCCGCCACACTCAACAATTTTTCAGTTATCTGGTGGCGTCCAGTTTTTGTTGGTGGAGGAAAGAACCCAGATACAATGTACCTGGGAAGAGACCACCGACCTTCCGCAAGTAAACTGGCAAACTTGCTCACATAACGCCGCGGCCGAGATTCGAACACGCGCCGACAGAGGTGTGAGGCTTTGTGATTTTGAGCCCGATGCTCTAACCACTCGGCCACGGAGGCCCCTATATATATATATATATATATATATATATATATATATATATATATATATATGTGTGTGTGTGTGTGTGTGTGTGTGTGTGTGTGTGTTGACGGATTTAAAAACGCAACGCTTGATAATTTTATATATTACAAATTTGTTCATACGTCTAATAAACAAATCCATGGTGTATATCATAAACCGTGTTAAATGAACGATATTCTTTGATAGTGAACATCATTTTATTCACAAAGAGGCTACAGTTGAAATAAATGTCAATGAGGGGTACGTCAAAAATGTGGTTTTGTTCACTAGTACCGAGTACGGCTTCATTTATAAGAGGACGGCGCGAAGGCGTCGAGACATTGATTGACAAACATTTCGGATGACCATCTGCGGAATATTTTGCCATTCCTCCAATTCTTGCGGATTCTGAGGCGGAGGCTGGCGGCTGTGCACACGTCTCCCAAGCTCATCACACAAATGCTCGATTGCATTCAAGTCTGGGGACATAGTAGGCCAATCAAGGACGTCAATGGCGTTCATTTAAAGACTGGTTTGTTTCTATCTTGACGTATTTGCGCGCACATTGTCCTGTTAGAAAATTAACCCATTTTTTGCCTATGCTGCTGCATTGATGGTGCTAAACAGGCTGTAGAATTTCGTCCAAATATCTTCTAGCAGTGAGGGTTCCATTGAAAACGACCAGTTGTGACGGAAAATTGTTGTTAATTGCATCCCAGATCATGACACACATCCCCCCCTCCAAACTTGTCGCTCTCGAAGACACAATTGTCTGCAAAACGTTCATGTTAACAATGGTAAACTCAACATCTGCCATATTCGTTGCTAACGTTAAATCTGGACTCATCTGAGAACACAACATGTGAAGAATTTTGACGTTGAATCAGATGCTGCCTTGCCCATTGCAATCTGTACCGTCGGTGATGTGGTATAAGCCCCTTATAAGTTCTTCAGCAGCGGATCCCATGGCGCTTCAAAATTCTGAAAACGGTTGTAGGATGAATAGACCTTCCATGACATCCAATTATTTCTCTCGCCGTGGTCGCAGCGGCCGTAAAGCGTGCAGATGACGTTGCGGTATGAACTCTTATTGCCGTGGTGTTGTCACAAACAATTGACCAGGTATTGGACGATCATGTAAGGATTTTGTTGGTGGAATCGTGACAACAACCGGCTAACTGAACAAATATGGACATTAAAACGTTTTGCATTGCTTAAGTGTAGACTTGGTTTTGAATTTTTTTCTGTTCGTGGTGTCTATGCTTTCACTAACAAAGTTGTTTTATCGCAAAAAGCTCCTTTATTACCTTTCCACGTGTGTGCCCTGAAAATGTCGTGCGATGCTACTCACAACGCACAATGAACTGCAGGATATATAAGTTCGCCTTCTGAAGTTTTGCAAAATTTGGTTTTTGCTACCAAATTTTCTTTCTGTTTTTGATTTCAGTTTCCCAGCTTTATACTGGTAGCGGTAGCTGAATGGTAACCGGGAGGTCTTGAGTTCGAGCCCCGCTTTTGGCTTGACCGCGTCAAACTTAAGAATTCAAATGGCTTATCTTTAAAACGCCCGGACACAAATATGTCAAATAACTGACCTTTACCTTTATTTTATACACACTATAAACAAAATCAGTTTAGAAAAATCCGAGGTGGGAGAGGACAGGACTGTTGCAGCAATAACATCGATGCACATCTAATTCTACCTTACTTTATGAAAGAAACGCTGAAAACCTCGGAGAGCATTCTTTGCGCCACATCGACTCAGTGTAAATTGAATATACGAAGTATGTGTGACGTCATGGTATGACGTGATGTAATGTACTTCAGTCATGTGACCCATCTCTTTTCCTAATAGTTGAGAATGAGTGTTTTGATTGATTGATTGATTGTTTTACGTCCCGTCGAGAATTTTTCACTCATATTGAGACGTCACAAGCTGTAGGTAAAATACCACAATTTAGACCTATGCTTAGCGCTCAGGGCCTTAGCAGTGAGGGTTCTTTAACGTACCCCCGCCTACCGCAACACGGGACCTCAGTTTTTAATGTCATATCTGAAAGACCCGTGATTCTCACGTCTGAATGCCGAGCGCTTGGCGAAGGAGCAATTACTACCTAGTTTTCGTCTTAGGTTTGACGCAGCCATGGCACGAGCGGATCTCGAACTCACGACCTCCCGGTTACGAAGCGAACGCTCTAACGACTGAGCTACCGCGAACGGTTTTGATTTTAAAATAAGAAAATATTGGTAATGTGTCACAATTGCATGGAAAGGATTAATATTTATGTCTGTTAATTGATTCGATAAGCTAGAGTATCTTCTGAATATGATAATATTTTTTAATCTAAGTGAAATACTGACGAGGAAGTTCATAGTACGGGCACAGGAGTTTTGAAAATATCGTTTCAAGTCGGCATTTCGCAAATTCTATAATCGTTATAATTATCTAATATGCAAATTCAGATAATCACTGGACTGACTGTTGTTTAATGGGTTTCATACCAATTGTTAAACCGGGTTTTTTTATTTTGACCAAGGATTATTTCTTTTACATGATCAATATGTAACTAAAATGGATGCTTAATCTTTCTAGGTACCCGATCCCACCTCTGGTGTGTTTAGGGGTCTGTGTTTGCCCATTTCTTAATTTCTTTTATAGGTTTTATCAGATTGATCATTGGTCGTTATGTTCGTTTTCTCGTTTCTAATCCTTACATTTTGTTTCGTAATTTCATCGGATCATATCGCAAAAGGAGATGTGGCACGATAACGATCCCTCTTTCCTCAAAGGCCTTACGCACCGAGCATAGGCCTAAATTTTGCAGCCCTTCATCGGTAATGGTCACGTGTTCATATAAGTGAATAACAAAATCTCGAGCGGAATATTAAATAACAACTAACTAACTAACTAACTAGTTAATTAATTAAGTAGCCTATACTTAGAAAATCTTCTAGAAATTTAATATATGATATCAAGGTATCAATGAATTAAATACAAATCTTAAAGGTATACAATGCTAGGTTGACTCAAGAAGATGTTCAACCACTCAGTGACGTTCATTACAAGATTACAGAAAATCACTGCAAATAATCAAAACAAATTCATATGTTTTCTGACTATTGCTACCTATCTAACACCATTTGAGCCCTATATTGGCATCATGTTCCTCCATCTTCTTTCTTTTAGTAACCTAAGTGTTGATCAAATGTTTTCTAGCCAATCAGAAGCGTCATGTTAAGTTAAAGAAACTGAATAAATAACTTTTATACATTGTGATGTTTTATTCTGAACCGAACCGAATTTGCTTAGGTGTGAATCGGAAATCTATTTGGCTTGCAGATTATGTGGTTTTCGATACATCGCGATGGATCGTTACACCTCTACTTCTAGAAGTGAATACCTTCACATGGTTAGAACTAGAAACGTAGAATAATAGGCTGGCATCCAGATTTGATTTATACAGTTGTAGGACTCCCTATTCCCAGGAACAGAAAAATCCAAACTCTGCCCTCTTATCGTATATTTATTGATTGTTTTAAAGAGAAAACTCGTTTACTGTTAAAAATCCTCGGATCAATTGTCTTATAGCTGAGACAGAAATAAACATCGTACAGACTGTAACCCACTTTCCTCAGTGATTAGGTGTTTATTGGTCGAATTGTAGAGTTATTAATAGTGAGTTGCTTTCATTTTATCCGGATGTTTATGAAGAGGTGGTAGGGATGAACAGTTTGGTATTGACGAATTGACGAATATGCTATGGGCACCAAGTGAGCTACTACACGTACAACCGAATGTTATGAAATAACAAGAGACCCTCAAGCTTTATCGGTCATCCGAGAGTTAGTTTAAAGTATTACTAATCCACGGGCTATGAAATCTTCAAAACAAATCTGTTTTGAATATGTAAAGTAAATTCTAATATTCAGCACAATTCAAAATTCTGGTGCATCTTTCTCTGCTTTTCCCAAATCTGCATTTAGTTCTTACAGTATATCCTAACTTAAAGAAGTCTTTCAAATGAAAAAAATAATCACTACAATGATTTTAGTCCCATTCTGGAACAAAATCCTTACCTTCAAGGATCATGAAATATACAATTTTCGTAAGGGACTACCTCTCTTTCTCTACATCTATTTAGTTTTAATTTTGTATCAATAGCATTAAAAACATATTATTTGAATGTTTTACATATATACATTATATATACCAAGTGTGGCCCCGCTCTGGAGTCAGAACCTCTACCCCGGGGATCATGAAATCGACAGTGAGGTCTTCCTTTTCTACATCAATATACATTTAGTTTTTCCTGCACATGAAGAGTTGCTGAAAAAAAGAGTTTTGAAAAGTGGTCAATTTTTGCCAGTTTTCCCCGCCTCTAAGATCCCCGGGAGTGCAGGAGCCTTGAAATTCACAATATATATCCTCTTTGTCCCAAAAATGCTTCATTCAAAATTTGAAAAGAATAAGAATGGTAATTATCATAAATTGAAATATGTTCAATTGTTCACACATTATATCACTGACTAATTTGGCCTCACCTTGATACCTAAACTTCTATCCCTGGGATCATCAACTTTTATTTCGGGAAAGGGCTATCTGTTCCTTCTAAATATCCATTTACTTTAAAATTAGTATCAATAGCACTAAAGAAGATGTTATTTAAGTGTTTTACACATAAACATTTTATGCCAAGTTTGGCCATACACTCAACCCAGGGAATCATGAAATGTATAAGTTTGGTAGAGGCCTCCCTGTTCTACAAGATCATGCATTCAATTCTTCTTACACAGTAGTAATGAAGAAGAGTTTTTTAAATGGTTAATTTTTGGCAGTTTTGCCAGCCCTTAAGGCCCCAAGAGAGCAGGAGTCCTGAAAGTTACAATACTCACAAATTTAAGGTTGTACGCAACAGTATCCGAAAATCTATCATATCGGAAGCACCTCGCGTAATTCAAACGTTTACCCGACATAGTTTTACAGCGCTTGAATCAAGCGTATGTAGCAACAAATAATACAGACGACAGGCTAGTTTACCAGATCGGGATGTAGGGCTCACGGCGGTGTAACCGGTCAACAGGGGATGCTTACTCCTCCTAGACACATGATCCCACCTCTGGTATGTCCAGGGGTCCGTGTTTGCCCATCTCTCTGATTTGTATTTGTTATAGGAATTATGAGATTGAATACTGTTACTTATCTTCACCTTTACATCAACAAAGGTGATGATTTATAATAATGAAATTAATTTGATTATTTCCAGGTTAATTCAAAAGGGGTCTTATAAAGCCTCGAATAAAAAAAAAGGAAATTTCCTATTCTTCACATATTTACTACCTGGGGAGGGGTATTAATTCTTCTCATTCAGTACTACTGTTAAAAATATGAAGGCACTCACCAAATTATATTTGATTTGCATTACAAAAAACCCCCCAAATAATGGTTATTGTAAAAATAAGGGGGTGGGGTGGCAGCAACCCTCTACCCCATCCCCGATTTTATGTGCCTTTTTTAATCATATCACTTAAACAACAATTGAGGGGAGGGATCCTATTAAGCAAGTAGATTCTTTTTATTACGCTGAATTGATCCTAATGAACCAAACCGTGATGGGAATTAACTGGCCTTTTACCCTTCGCTCAATTCTATGTACCTGTTTTATTTTGTTGTGTTGCTTACCTTTAGGTTGAATTGTTTTGGAATTCATAAACTCTTGATAGAAATTTCCGTGCAGAGAATAATAATTACTTTTATGTGGGATGGCGCGCCAAAATTTTCGATATCCTCTAGGATTTACTTATGGTAAACCCAACCGTGTGCATAGCTTTAGCTATATATGGGGTAGCTTTAGCATTAAAATATCATTGTCGATACCTACTAAACCATAAAATAAAAGCTGTCTTTCTAGATTTTCATTATCGATAAAAATAAATAGCATGTATCAAGAAATAAGTAAATGAAATGATCTTTATTCAACTTGCAAATCTACGTTAGGCTATCTAAAATTTATGAAACAACTTATTTCATTTGATGAACAGAGTTTACGAAACGAAAATATGTACCTTTACCGTTTTTTAAAGACAAAGTAGGAAGCAGTATGAAAATATAATATTCCTCAAATTAATAGTAACCAACTCTGACTTGAGATAAGTTGTCAATCCACTAATACACGGATATAATCCAAGTTATCGCCTTTCTCACTGGTTTTAAGTTATGTTAGAATTACATCAATCTCCTTATCAAGATTTGTAATGGTATTCCATCAATGTCTGTAAATATTGAGAACACGCAATTATGTTAATATCAAAACTCATGGAATTACAAAAAATTTAGATAACGTTTCTTTGGAAACTAGTTCCACGTTTGTTTTTTTTCTTTCCTTCTTTTGTATTATAAACATGATTTTTAATGCCAAATATATATAGATTTTAAATGAAATGGTTAAGTCTTAAAAACAGACAATACAGTCCCTGAACCGTTCTACTTTACCATTTTTCCGTTCGCTTACCGTGCGCTTACCGTGCTCTCTCTGTTCACAGTTTTGCGTTCACAAATCGTTCAGCACGGTAAGCTAACGGTGGTCACCGTTCACAAAGCGTTCACCTTTCGTCCATCGTTCAGTCTTTGCATTGTCATTCGGAACATGAATGTTAAAGGAGCGATATTCATTGTACGGTGGAAATGAAAAAAGAATGTGTACAGAAATAACTATCAGTATCCATGTAGATGAAATTGCAATATGTCATATCACTCAAAACTTTCCAAAAACAAAATAATAACATTCGGATCTGGATGCCATAAATCTTTCATAAATGTTTTCTGGTCAAAATAGCGCTGAAAACAAGTACTCCTGACAAATATTGCAAGAATCTTCTATAATGTTTCCTTAGGTGGTATAGCTATAAAGTAATAATCAAATTGCATTGAATTAGGAAAATTTAACTCCAAAGCGAACTCTGTTTCATAGTACCTGTCAAGAATTTTAAATATGATACCAACATTCATTTCTTTTCCACTTTTATATTTACACATATATCTCTATATGTAAAACTGCGTACAATGTACATATGAAATTTACCTTTGTCTGTGTATGACTGTTGGGCGAATTGATGTAAACTTTACGATCATTTCATGAGAAATATACTATGAGTACGTGCACAAAGATGTAGCATGCTTTGTTTAGACTGAATATGTTGAGAACTGTAGAACATGCAGTTTCTCAATTCCGAATTACATATCATTTTGCTTATCTGAAATATTCCAAGGGGAAAAGCCGATGTATTACGAATAAATAGATGATATAGCGTTCACCGTGCATTCATCTTACGCTCATCGTTCACTTCGCATTCAGCGTTCGCTCACCGTTCGTTCTGCGTTCGATCACCATTCTTTCACCGTGCTTTCACCGTTTAAGTGGGAAATCATAACGTTTCAGGGACTGTAACAACAACTACAAAGGTGACGTATGTATATTTGTTGCATTTGCTTCGAAGTACAATTTTGAAAGACACTGATGTACGAGTAATGAATTGCATGTAGAATGCACGAAATCTACAACGTCAGATGCATCTTGAATCGGTATGTCATGTTAGATGTTTTATATTAGTTGTCTGTATTTTAAGGGCCTTTAGAATGTGAATTCATGAACGAGAATATTTTGAAGCACGATAAAAACGCAATAAAACGTTTTTTGATAATAGAGTTGAGGTCTGAGGTATTCGTTATTGGAAAGACAAAGAAACTACGATGTTTTCAAAACATCAAGAACCTGCCCACCTCCTACGAAGCAAACAAGAAAGCTTGGATAACATGTCATCTGCTGCGTGGATTAGAATTTCAACATCAAAAGAGAAAAGTAGCCATGATTATTGATAATTGTGTAGTGCATTCCGAAGTCAAAGGTCTAAAAGCGATTCACCTCTTCTTTCTGCCCCCAAACACAAACAAGACGCAGCCAATGGACAAAGGTAGTATCCAGTATCTCAACGTTCATTATAGAAAACAAGTCATTCTAAACCAGCTATGAGCTATTGAAAACAAAACAGAACTTCATATCACCACGCTAGATGTCCTCAAAATACTAAACAGCACCTGTGACAAAGTAACAACGACAACGATCAAAAACTGCTTTCAGGATGCAAATTTCTGATACATTGACTCAGAAAGTACAGACCCTGTAGATGACTCCCCCCTATTTGCACTTCGTCTACGAGTTCCCTTCGAGGATTATGTAATGGTTGATGAAGATCTCAACATAGCAGAGTCAAGAACACACACAGAGAGAGAGAGAGAGAGAGAGAGAGAGAGAGAGAGAGAGAGAGAGAGAGAGAGAGAGAGATTGTAGATGCGGTCAGGAAAGCCCATTGAATGACACATTATCAGAAAATTTCCAGTTGTCTGATTTTTTGTAGTATTGTGTAAAAAAGCATGTGTATTAGTCATACTTAACAAGATATTGTATTTAATAAAAAAGTTCTCTTTTAAAAATCCGTCTTTTTTGTTTCTTACGTGATAGGTTCTCTCACTATAACGCAATAGCAACATCCCAGTCGAGCCTGGACATCAGTGAAAGTAAGCATACAAATGTGCACGATCGTCTTAATTTTGAAACACTTTGTGAATTCAATGGGATACTTATAGTTGTAAAAAATGAAATGTTTGTCTTTGAAATTCCACAACATTAATTCAGGCATCTTTCATTAAACATCAAGAAACAGCAACGGAGTGGTTGTTTATATATGCAAATCTCATACCATCAAATATTCTTCTTCCAAAAACAATCAAGATCGATTTGTTCTACCAAACCCCTATCTCTGCTCCCTACGAACATTTTAACAGCTGTGAAGGAGAAACTTCAAACGTACTCTGCCATTATATATGCTAGAAGTGGTGATAATTCAATGTGGATTCTTAGAAATTCTAAAGAACTTTTATTGAATTTGAAATTGCAAAACTTTTTTCGAATTCACAACATTAAAACGTATGATTTTACCACTCTGTACACGACCATACCTCACGATAAATTAAAGACTAGACTTTTTGACATCATAGACAGTCGTTTTGTGAACACAAATGGTAAAAGAAAATATTCAAATTTAGTGATTAGTCATCCCAAAAATTATTTTGTTAAACACCACTCTGACTCCACGCACAAGTACTCTGAAGTTGATATTAAAAAAATGCCAGAGTTCCTCATTGACAATATTTTCGTAGTCTTTAGTGATCAGGTCTTCCAACAGTCTGTTGGAATTCTCATGGGCATGAATTATGCTCCTTTGTTAGCTGATCTATTTTTATATTCTTACAAAGCAGAATTCATTCAAAAGCTTCTACAAAAGAAGCAAAAATCTTTGGCTGTGGCCTTCAATTTGACATTTAGATATATCGACGACGTTTTGTATATTAACAATGATCATTGTCATTCATATGTTGATTCGATATACCCCACTGAGCTTGAAATAAAGGACGCTACAGAGTCTTCTACTTCTGCTTCGTACTTAGATATTTTGCTGAAAATAGATGCCGGCGGCAAACTAACAACTCAACTTTATGACAAACGGGATGATTTCAATTATTCATCGTCAACTTCTCTTATTTATGAGGCAATATGTCATTATCACCTGCATATGGTGTTTATACCTCCCAACTGGTTCGCCATGCAAGAGCCTGTTTTGCTTATGATCAGTTTTTAAATCGAGGCGAGCTACTGACAAAGAAGTTGATATTATAGGGGTTCGTACAGTCTCGTCTAAAGTCAGCATTTCGCAAATTTTATGGTCGTTATAACGATCTAGTTTGTCAGTACAACTTTCCATTTGGTCAAATGCTGTCTGGTGTGTTTCATACCAATTGTTAGGCCGTTTTTGGTACACTGATTCTGACAACGGATTGCTCCGTATACCTGATCGGAATATAGGGCTCACGGCAGGTGTAACCAGTCGACATGGGATGCTTACTCCTCCTAGACACCTGATCCCACCTCTGGTGTGACCAGGGGTCCGAGTTTGCCCATCTCTCTGATTTGTATTTTCTTTCGGAATTATGAGATTGAATACTGTTAGTTATCTTAGCCTTTTCATTTCGAAGCCCAGGATATCTCAAAGCCTTTGCAAAGTCTTTCGGGCTTCGAGATAGAAATATTTTACTATATCAGGTGTCTATGAGGACTAAGAATTTCACACCCGCCATGAACCCTATGTATTGATCAGATAAAGGGAATAATCCATACTGAAATTCAGTTTCTGAAAATGACTTGAGAATACTTTGTGCATAATTATGTCATAATTTTGTTATTGTTCATGATGGAGGGAAGTTATTTCCTCCTGAATAGAGTGGTTGCGTTATCTGTCAGGCAGGGGAAGTGTACATTTATCACTGTGTATTCTTAAAGGAAATGAAATAGATCTTTTATGCTTAGTGGATATTTTGGATATTGTTCCTTATCTACTAGGGATCCTGGACTTGAGGCCATTCTCATCAACATATTCTACAACGGAACTGAGATTCATCACCCAAATGCCAGGACAAAACAGAAATGCGTCTCTTAAGACCCGTTGCTCTGTCAATTAATATTTAACTATAGATAATTATTGAAAGAAAACATATATCAATAACAAAATACTACCTTGTAATAGGTATACAATTTCAATGTCTGCTACTGGTTTAATGTCGAGCTGAATTTCCACACTAAAATGTAAACTGTCATAAATCGGCTGTTCAATCCAAACTCCAACATCAAAGTAATCAATGTAATTCCAATATTTTAACTTTCCAGAGCTTTAACGAAAGTAACACGATTATAAAATAAAATATAAACGGTACAATGTTTGATGCACCAGATGCGCATGTCAACAAATAATGGCTCATCAGTGATGCTCAAATCAAAAATGTTGATTAATTTTTACAACAAAACGTCTGTTACGTCATCTTCATACTGAAGTGATAACCATCGAATATCTTGAAAATCATCTAAGTCATATGTGTACATCAAGTACAAATATATTACACAACAATTTTCTATGGGCAGCCAATTAACTTTAACTGTTACATCCAACTCTTCACTAGACCTTAGCAAGGTACAAATTGTTTACACGCGACATTTCCTAAATATTGTTTATATTGGTAACAGATTATTTCATTTGTTAACTTCATTAACACTGCTTCACAGGGTCATGCTATTTAACAAATTTAAACTATTAGCCTAAACATTTTGGTCGTCTGCAATGTAAATGAAATAAATAATTTGGCTTAATATGAAAGGTGAAGAAAAAAAATATAAAAATCTCGGCGATAAATGGCCAACAACGTCCTTACTTATTTAAACTACTTTCGAAACGTTTTGGTCGTGTGCAATTATTTAATTCGTTCCCGATTCCTTACACTAGTTCCTACATTTATTGTTTCTACGTTCAATAACTTCAAACCCAATTCAAACAAATAAACAATATATTTTCGAATTGATTTAAATGTACATGTATATTTATTTTACATTTCAATAATCCATCGATTGTGCAAAAACATTATACAGAATATCTTTTTCTACAGTTCAAGGAACACAGATGCTTCGAGGACAGAAAATCCCCCACTGTATGTCTGACATCATCCGATTGAAAGTGGGCTCGGAATGATTATTTTTGCAGTTTGGAAATAGATAAAAGTTTAATGGAGCGAGATCAAGCGAATACTGCTGATGATCAATCAATTTAAAGCCATATTCGTTAGCGGCAGCCATTGCAATGACAGACTTGTGAACAAGGGCGTTGTTCTGAAGAAACAACACACCTTTGCCGAGTTTTCCGCGGAGCTTGAGTTTGATATTTTCTCGTAACTGCCTCAGAAGTGATGTATAGTATGTGCAATTGTTTGTTTGTCCCTTTTGGAGATAACCAATCATCAAGATACCATCAGATTCCCAGAAAACTGTAACTGAATAACTGAAACCAATCATAACAATTTTTCTGCACATTATATGGCAAATTCTAGTTATTTTTAAACATTGTTCTATAAATTAACTCTAAATCACTTCAACATTCTGAATTTATTTTTGAAGGATACTCGCTTGATCAAAAACCACGATTTCTGTGATTGCAAAGAACAAAGTATTAATGATGTCACATACGCATTGACATCATTTTAAGTTATCTTGATTATGACGTCATAGTTCTTGAATGATAATTTCGAATAGAATTCTGGTTAAGCATTGCGTGAAATGATTAGGCGGATCAAATGCCCAAAGTCGTGTTGCAATATACAATTTCATCATCTTTATGCAAATGTACCGCAACATCTAAGCAAACAATTTCCAACTGTAACATCACGCATTTTAGTTTTAGAATCCGTTGAAGCTTCAGTGGACTTTTTTTTAAATGTTACTGGGTTTTTTAAGAGAAATATCTATTTCTTATTTCCCGTACATTACTGAATATGATTATCAATTTGGGACACTGCAACCATCAATCCTTATTTCGCTCGGTCTAATGATCTCACTGTTGTACATATTATACGGATGCCAATACAGAATTCATGGACAAAGCATTGTTTTTGAAATTTAGACTGAACACAACCCTTGACTTACATTGTAATGCAAACAACTCAAAAGTATAGGCAGGGCCAGTGGGATTGGTTCAATGAATAACTAACAGACTCAGACACTTCTACGGGATGTTTATGACGTACATTATCATAGATAAAGTTAGCAGGTGCAACGTGACGAGTTGTGCACATGTTTATAATTTTGTAACTCACCTGCAGATTTTTCACACCTAACACACCTTAACATTCGACGAAAATATCCGCTAAGACTCCTGCCAAACGCAAAGTTCAAATTGTGCTACGCACTGGTAGTTAGAATAGTGTTCGTCGAAATGCATCACACAGAACGACATATATGCTTGTGTACTTGAAATTCTTTTACATTATTATCAAAATACAGGTATTTAAATGAGAAGCAGATAACAGACATGGTTTTTTTTCCAACCGAACTCTTTATTAACAATAGATAGATGAAATATGAATTACTATACAAATCCTAAAAGAAATGCATTAAGTATATCTAAATAAATAGACTACTTTTTCCCAGTTTTATTGCTCCACATTCTAAGTATTTTTCAGCATGGACGTGTAGATTATTGATTGCAAGAAGCTCGTGTCTTGAAAATCTGCGTACATTCCATATTCATAAACATAGTTATTATTCACGTGGCATTTGTAGATAATGATTAATTAGCAGCAACCAATATATATACTGCGCATGAAACCTTTTGCAGAATTGTAATCAGCTGATGTTCTACAGGTAAGAGTCGATTATTTAAACATACTCTATACGGTTATGTTTCTACATACTTTCATACCTCAAAGTTAAAAATCTCTTGCAATATATGGAGAATTGATATCTTTCAAACAAAATTTGCAAATGTTAGGGCTTCGTAAATAAGGTATTATATTTACCACATAATTTTTTATGCTTAAAAGTTCAAAATTATAGTGTATTTATGCTTAGACAATTGCCAAAATGAAGTTACAAGTGTAAAATACCGGTTATAACGATAGGTAGCGATGCTACCCTTATCTTTCAGAGGTATACCTGTTGTTGTATTTTGCAAGATTTTATTATTGGTTCTTGAAAATACATTGAAGGCGAGAAGGGAAGTTCATTTTTTTTTCAAGAAAAATCTTGTAATCTTTAGAAATATATATATAAATAGTGTATACAGTTAGAATAGCTCATTGAAAATGCATAATTGTTAACATTCATTTTCGTGTTCTGCATTCTGCTCTCCTAGAATGAAGATCCACTCTGCAAGAAACACGGACTCTAACACTGAGGGAGACCACCGCCCGAAAAATCCAATGAAAACTCAACATAGTCGTGAAAATCGGTAATTTTTTATTGTTTGAGATCTGCTTGAAAGAGAAGAATTTTGCACCTGTACAATGATTGACTGAGAAAGGCCACAGTGCAACTCTTGTGTCGCGTTTAGAAAACAACAAGTTTCATATGTTCTTGTTTCCATCAATCCATCAAAATTTCTTCTTTTAGTAGTGAGCTTCAGTTTCTACGGTCTCATCAGAAGTGGTGTAAATCAAAAATTCTAAACAACTTTTAGTAAATTTGCAATCACAAACGTTTTCTAAAATCAGCAACATCAAAACGCATGACTTCACAACACTTTTCACAACAATACATTACCATACATTAATTACTAGACTTTTTGACATCATAGATTGTTGCTTCTTCAATAAACATTAACAATGATCATTTTCATTCATATGTCGATTCGATATATGTCGGTGAACTTGAAATAAAGGACACCACAGAGTCTTCCACATTTATTTCGTATTTATATATTTTATTGAAACTAGATGCTGACGACAAACTGGCAACTCAACTGTATGACAAACGGGGTGATTTTTATTTCTTCATCATCATCTTCCCTTATTTCTATAGCAGTATTCCAATAGCAATACTTAGGTTGTAAAGTACGTTGCAATAAATATGAAGATTTCATTACCCTTGATGATGAAAATTTTGAAGCTAAAATACTGAGAAGTTATCAGGGAAACTATATCATTTACTGGAACTAAATTCAGGTAAGGATATAACTTAAAAATTTAAATAAAACCTAATACATAAAGATTTTGTATATCTTTTTAATATAAAACAATTATCATAAATGCCATCTTAAGTACAAGTAGGATTTATTACGTAAAACTGACAATGGGCTATTACTATGGCAACTGTACCACGATAATTACGCTGCAAATAATTAATACTTCGTAAGATATTACTACAGCTGTTAGCTACAGCAGGTGTAGAAATGAAATGTCAGAAGTTGGCAGACAGTTTCAATTACCTCTGCAGTATTAACCCCTCCTTCAGCAGATAAAAAAAATCAATGCATACGTCATCCCAAATAAAATAAAAAACAAACAGAAAAATTAGCGAAAAAGGTATTGATGAATTGATACAGTACTTCAGTTGGATAGAAAGGATGGATGCTCTGAGTTTTGGGTCGTGACTTTAATCCCTTGACTGATGACGGGTTTAAAATCACGCTATTACTCTGAATTCTACTACGGAGAATACAAATTGATATTAGTGTATATCAGTACTTCCCTGGTTTTATTTAAATTGCAAGGTTTAAAATCATGAAAATGATTTTTGCTGAAAAGGGGTATGACGAAATGATTCATTGTAATAATATGGATATGCATATGTGCATATGTGGACATGTTCAGTTTTGGACATATCTTATCACACTTGAGCTTTTCTTTTTAAACCCTAATGTATTGTGTATTAATCCTTTCCTGCGTGTATCATGTCGTATCGAATGTATTTCTATCATATCGTGTGTTAATCTTATCGCGTGTGTAACCTATCGAATAGTGTGTTAATCCTATTGTATCGTGTGTAATGCTATTGTACATTGTATTAAGACTATCATATTTTTCACATGCTAATCATATTGTACCGTTTTTGTATCTTGTCGAATCATGTGCTAATCATATAGTATTGTGTGTTAATCCCATCATATTGTATGTTAATCCCATCGTATTGTGTTAATCCCATCATATTGTATGTTAATCCCATCGTATTGTATGTTAATCCCATCGTATTGTGTTAATGCCATCGTATAGTGTGTTACTCGTATTGTATCGTGTGTTAATCCTATCGTAACGTAAATGTATCATATCATTTTGTGTATCATATTAAGAACCTGCTGTAATGTATAGAATCTAAATGTAATGTATTGAGTGTTACATTTTAACGCATTGAGTACATTACCATTTCAGAATGCATCCTTTGCAGCCTTCATCACCAGATGACACGGCGAAGACCAGTAAGTATGCACACCAAATACATTACTTGTTGGTCATACACCGATTTGTTATCATTCCGTCACGACAGAGTTCAAGGCCAGACATGCATTAATTAGATTAATATTGGTTGGTTTTATTTTGTTTAACATCCTGCTTGAGAATTTTTCATTCATATGAAAACGTCACCATTGCTGGTCGGATGTGTATTGTTTAACGTTCCGCTTGAGAATATTTCACCCATTTGGAGACGTCACCATTGCCGGTGAAGAGCTACAAAATTGAGGCCTGTATCCAGGGCACTTGCGTCTTTTAAGCTGGGAAGGGGACACGTTCAATATAAATATTCCTGTAGTGATCCGGATTAAAGTAGGCCCTTAGTACACTTTGCTTGTCATAAAAGGCGACTAAGTGGGGTGGTTCTTCGGATACGACAACAAGAACAGAGGTCCCATGTCACAGCAGGTTTAGCATGACAAAGATCCCTTCCTGCTCAAAGATTGTAAGCGCCAATTATAGGCCTGAATTTTGCAGTCCTTCACCAGCAATAGTGACATGAGTGAATAATTTTTGAGCTGGACGTTAAACAATACACAGCAAACCATCCAACGAAAATGAAAAGCAAAGGTTATTTTCATGCGGTGTTTCACTTTTGTGATTAATTATAGGTCACACTTCCACCTCAGAAAAAGGAGTTCAGACAGAAATATTGATGGCGTATCCTACGTCGTGGCTGAAAGGTTTCTTTCGTAAGTACATGTCACTGTTTTATATGTTAATGAAATATAGCTATTCATCATCGTTGCAAATATCATTTCAATTCTTTACTCTTTTGATGTTTTAATAGAGGTAGTGCATATCAAACTTGATTGAAATCATGGTCACAGGGGTAGGATACGATAGGGCAACAAAATTTTATATCACAATTTACATGGAAAAATCATAAGCACCTGACTACACTTCTAGTATATCTACTTTTTATTTTGTATTTCTGATAAGAATTGATCTCTGTTCTTTATCTGACCCCTTTCGTAGTAGAAAAGAAAGGGCTTACTGCCCCCTTCTCGTTTCGATGCCTATCTATTTTTACAATACACAAGCGGAAACTCAAGTATAAAATTTTATCATTCACTGAACAATGATAATCGTGAGAAGACTTTCGCACATGATTTATTCATAACTAATCGGGTCCCCAGTCGTTTGGTGGTACCAGCTTCGAAAGTGTATATACATATGTTCTTCCCCAGTGGACATATTTTGCGCGAGATACACATAAATACTCACATACATACACAGAAATAAACACTTGTTTGTCAAGAGGGATGTGGGTTGATGAGAAAAATCACTGCTCGTGTAAGAACGAATCAGCCCTTAATAAATTGAGTTTCCCCATACGTTTTGACTTTAAGCATCATTCTTCAACATTTTCAAGTTCATTTCATTCATTTGTTTCATCTCATAGTTAATATCTTTTTCACCTTCACATGCAACATCTATATACAGAGAGAGACTCTGTGATAAACACATAATAAGACTTAATATTCTACTTCTGATGAGATGTTGTTCACTCCACCTTACACGTTGTCTACATCTTTACTATTGCAGCCTATATAAATCAATAAGATAGTTAATATTTTTCACCTTTACATGCAACATCTGTATACAGAGAGAGACGCTGTGATAAACATCTTCATATTCAATTTGCGTTACACTGAGGACAAACTCAGGATAAATATTAAAAACACAAACACTCCTTTATCTATGTGGCAATATTCCATCACCAGCTGCATATGGTTACCAAGACCTTGATCTGCACATGATCAGTTTTTAAGTCGAGGTAGAGTATTGACAAACACGTTGATGTTACAGGGGTTTGTACAGTCTCGTCTAAAGTCAGCAATTTTATGGTCGTTATAACGATCTAGTTTGCCAATACTGTCTTTTATCGAGTCGGATGCTGTCTAACATGTTTCATACAAATTGCTGGGCCGTTCTTCGCACACTGATTCTGATTTCGGATTACTTCCTTTACTTTATCAAGATATAGAAGTTATAGCGGGTGTGACTGATCAACAGAGGATGGTTACTTCTCCTAGGCATCTCATCCCTGGTATGCGCAGGGATCCGTGTTTGTCCATCTCTCTGCTTTGTATTTTCTATAGGAATTAGCCTTTTCATTCATTGGATATCATACCGAATTACTCAAATTAAAACTACCTTTAATCTAGTAGCTATGCTCCTTTAGAAGGTCTCGTCAAATTGTATTTAAAGACCTTTCTTTTGTTTGCTTTGCTTTGTATAGAGGAGTCGAGTCTTGCATTTTTGTACAATAAATCCCATACAAACAATAGAAAGTATTTATTGTACATACAAATGCGAATCAATTGGCATCCAGCCCAACTTTGTTTTCGGTTGAGATCCACCTATTCGTTTTCTATGTAATTGTGTAGATAAACGGTGTTCAAGTGCCATTAGCCCAGAACTATTAAAAATCAGTCCTTTCCATTGATTTAACTGCCATCACGACGTCTTCGTAAGACCGGAAGTGATGTCTACGGATATCCTTTTTCACGGTTTGTAATAGGAAGAAGTCACTACGAGCTAGGTCAGGCGAATAGGCAGGATGTGGTATCAATTGTTACCCGTTTCGCTCTACAGCATCCATTGTAGCGTTGCAAGTATGGACTCTTGCGTTGTCCTGTTACTGCAAAACAGCCGCCCGCGTGGCGCAGTGGTTAGAGCGTCGGGCTCAAAGATCTGATGATCCTTGAGTCGGGGGTTCGAATCCCACTGTGGGACGTGGGTGCCGGTCTTTCGGATGAGACCGTGTCGCAGTAGGTGTGGCACGATAAAGATCCCTCCCTGCTCAAAGGCCCTGAGTGCCGAGCATAGGCCTAAATTTGCAGCCCTGTCACCGGTAATGGTGACAGCCGCCGGATAGCTGAAAAATTGCTCAGGCGGCTATAAACAAATAAACAAACAAACAAACAAACTGCAAAACACCTTTAGAAAGTTTACCTCGACGTTTTTCATGAATGGCGGTTCTCAGCTGATCTACAAATTGTGCATAGTACACTCCAGTTATTGTACTGGATTAGGAATTGGGCACAATAAGTATTTCGCAGACTTTAGTCACAAAAAACGCTTTCTTTTGCAATTGAGAATTGCTGTATGTTAATTGAACAAATCAATTATGCTTAATTCATATTATATAGATTATGTTTCTTATGTTTTCATCATTGAAGAAAATGTTACAAAATTGTTGTACTACCGTTCCGAAGTTATTGCACAGTTACGCTTCAACCTCTAGAAGTTATTGTATATTAGAAATCTGCCAAAGGTTTAAAATACGGCTAAGATTAAAGAAGTAGCGCAACATTGCAGAATATGTAAAAGCTGCAGAGAACGGCAGAATACAGACTTCGTTTGGTATCACATAATATTTACATTGGATGACCGAACTAATACCGTAAACATTTTACAGAACACCTTCTTGTAAAAATCCGGATACGTTGAAAACCCACTTAAAGAGAAAATCTAATACGTAGTTTTAATTGCGAAATAAGATATAAAATAAACATGCAGTCAAGTTCAATTTTAATGATCATTACAAAGCCGATCGCATTCGAAACGTTGGGGGCACAAAAATCATTGTGTCACACCCTTCGAAAAGTGAAGGGGAACGTGCCTCGATTTCCCTTTCATAAAATTGAGTTTGTATATTCTGATTGTTAAGGTTAAAAGTCTTAAGTTCAGGTGTACACTGCATATACGATTTTACGCGAAATTCCGATAATCACAACATCCATGTGATCCATGGTTATCCTGATTTAAATAGATCCAAGAAATCTATACTCGATACACTTACAGACCTATCTATCTAATAGATACGCTCACTTTTTGTGAAATGTTTCGAACACTAATCACCTTCGTTTTCAAAAATTGTTCTCTGGATTGTGCAACAGCAAGCAAATTCTGCAAATCTCTGGTCTTGCGCGATAATTACGCTCTCCATAGATGTGCAGGGGAAATAACTCCATACCAATCACGCCGCGACGGTTGAAACAGAAACAAAATAACTGTTTCAAACATAAAATACACAAGTTGCCAAACATTAGGCTTTTTCATTCTCCAGCCCAGTTGCTAAGTACTAGCATGAATTACTGATAAACATTTGCTGTGCTAAATTTAAGAATTTCATGTCAAAATTAAGGATTATCTCTCTCATGCATAGCTCCGATCCTTTTCCGATTTGGTTCCACTATTTGGTTTTTGGTTCTTTCAGTTCTTCCAATGTTGTTCTTGTTTCGGATTTATGGTAAATTTATAGTCAGTATATCTGTTGTATCTTATACATGTATTTTAAAACATGTTCTATTAAAGTCCTTAAGAGGATGAATGATCACTTTATCAAACTTTTGATTAAATGTGACGAATCTCTTCCTCACCTAAGAATTCAAGATATGGTTCCCGTTTTTCATGAACTCTCGGGAACAACGATCAGTGTGTTGCTAAAATCATTTAAAACTGGCGTGAAGGACATACATGTACGAAGCATTTGTTACATGAAATTGTAATCACTCTGTCATTTTATATTCATAGCACCTGACGTACAAAACAAAATTATTCGCGCCTGGGAATTCAAGAGAAGAGAATTGTAAACGGCTGAGAATGCCAGATCCAAAATGTAAGTAAGATGAACGTATATAATGAACATTGTCATCATCAATAGTTTTTTTGTAAGTGAACAATAATATGCATCAAAGCTTGTGAAGTGTTCATTGTCCACTTTGTAGATAAATTAGCAAACTTTAATTATTATGTTAGGTTTATTTTGGGGGTCTTTATTATATGTGATATTTTGTTTTGTAGCATTGGAAAAGACAAAGATTTATCCACATCCAGAAATTTTGATCACATGTTTGAAACTCTCCTTTCATCTGTTTTCCTTTATGTACATTTGTTACAATACAATGGTGTTTTAATCCTCGATGTGTTATATGTGTCTCAATTATAAGCTTTTATCAAAGAACTAATTTTCATTGAAAAAGCTAGAATGGAAAATTGTTGGAGGATTTCTCTTAAAAAGCACTAAAATGACCAACGACACGACCAACATTGAATTGTCAAATTTTAGATCTTTTCTTCGGGACAACGAAATTATTATTTGCATAGAAATGAAAGTAAATTAATGTAATTAGCACATAAAAAAGGATTAAAACTTAAATGCAAAGGCTAGAAAATAATCAGGGTAACTACACCCTGAAATTATAAGGATGTTGATAGAATTATGAAAATACTTTTTTTTTCAATGGAAGTCAAAAATGGTCATTTTATTGCTTTTCTATATCTTTATTGCTATATCTATATTTCGATATTGATTGTTGTTTGGGTTTGAGTGTTTTACATATACATAGCCTACGACACGAGCAATTAGCTAAATCTTAGGAATAAACGATCTAGTTTTACATCATACACTGAGGGTAGCGAACATTCATCAATTGATCAATCACCGTTCATTTCCTTCAATTTAGTATGTAAAACTTTCTTGCTTGTACTGACAAGGGACACATATAGATTATAAATGTTATCCTTTCCCTTTCTCCCGTTCGCTTTGAAATAAAATTAACTGTTACATTTCACCTGTTTGATAATTGCTATACTAAGTCAACGGGGATTAATTAGGCGCCACATCTCGACAGTTGATGCCATCATTTATGAAGGCTAAACAACTAAATTATGTTTCTTATCATTAAGCGCATGATTTAATGCATTTCTTTGACTTTATGCCGGAAATATTCAATAGCAAATGAATATTTGTATAGTGTATCTCTTGTAAGAAACATACAAAATTATACAATCTGCCTGTACCGGTACAGACATGTACAAATGCTTACTATTTCTCAGGACTTTGCGTGCATCTTTATTTATCTCTTGTTCTGAAAAGTGTTCACAAAAACACACAAACATACATAATTATTATTCTTTGATTGATCATTTATTGCTTTCCATCACACTCAACAATTTTTCATTATCTGGTCGCGTCCAGTTTTTTCTGGTGGAGGAGAGAACCCAGATACAATGTACCTGGGAAGAGACCACTGACCTTCTGAAAGTAAACTGGCAAACTTGCTCACATAACGCCGCGGCCGAGATTCGAACACGCGCCGACAGAGGTGAGAGGCTTTGTGATTTTGAGCCCGATGCTCTAACCACTCGACCACGGAGGCCCCGTCAACATATATGCATATAGTTTTCAATGTAGTCTGGTGATATCGGAACTACAAACTTTATTTATTGCTTAAATATACATATCGTTTATTTTAACTGATTATGAAATAAATGCAACAAAGGAGGACAACTGAGATTTTCCAAATAAACAGTTCATATCGATCACTTTGCGTTCAATGTGCGTTCAGCGTTCACTTTTGACTCGCGTTACCACTCGCTTCACGTCCTGTGTTCCCTCACCTTTCTAAACTTACCACCGCTGACTGAATTACACTCACATGTGTGAACACTATTCGTTCCCCATGTAAGTGGAATAGTGGAACGTTTCAGGGACGTTACCTAATTGATAAATTGATCGTGTCGTTGGTCACACACACACACACACACACACACACACACACACACACACACACACATATATATATATATATATATATATATATATATATACATCTCTGTGGTGATGGTTAATGTATTTGTTTGCACACACTGTCACTATGGATGTTTAGCTTGGGCTAGGCAATTCAACACAATGAACACTACTTAAATGGTGTCTTTCAGTACGTCATATGTGTATTCATGATTAGCTACTATTTGGATAATGCTTGGCAAATGTAGGGTTAAATGTGTTTATGAGACCTTTTTATAGTGAATTTAATTCGATTACATATTAAAATCATTCATGTGCATAACTGTAGTGAGAAAGGGAGTGGATCTGACATTAAAAAATTACTGTTTTATGGTATACCTTGAAAAACATCAAGCAAAAGTCATCTATGTAGACTTTCTAAATGAATAATTATATGTTTCAAGAAATAAATAAATGAAATGATGTTTACTTGCATTTAAATCTATGTTAGGCTATCTAAATTTATGAAATAATGTATTTCATTTGATGGACTAAAACGAAATGAAAACAGATACATTAGCATTTTCAAAGGGACAAGGTTCAATGGATATGAAAATGTAGGATGATAGTGTTCAAGTCAATAGTAACTAACACTGACTTCAGAGAAGTTGTTAACCCAGTAGACTCAAATGTAATCCAACTCACTGGTATTAAGCTATAATTATATCAATCTCCTTATCAAGATTTGCAATGGTATATATCCCACTAGTTTTTTTGTGAATGATTGGGAACAGTTGAATAATGTTAATATAGAACTACAAAATTTTGAGTTAACGTATCCTTGGAAACTACTTTTATGATTTTCTATACTATAAACATGTATTTTTATATGCAAAAAAATATGTACATTTCAGACGAAACCAGGTAACTGGTTAGGTATATTAAAAAAGACAAGAACACGAAACAAATTGTAATGTGTATGTCGTTGTTGTATTTTGCTTTGAGTACATTTACAAAATGTACGAGATGGAGATTTCACAAGGTCGGGTAATTTAACATCCCTCATCAGTGTGTCATGTGAGAGTTTTTGTATTAGTTGTCTGGATTTCAAGTACCTTTAGAATGTGAAATCATGGACGGCAATGTTTTGAACAAGTTATCCGAAAACTCTATGAGATTTGTGTTTTTTGTTTGTTTGTTTTTAAAATAGGCTTAAGGTATGCTTTGTTTTGTGTTCAGGTTTACAAAAGTCTTTATATAAGGCTTGGTGATATGTTCGTCTTTTGATTACAAAGTGAGTACTTATAGGACTTGCGTGATCTATAGTGTGATTTGGAATTGATTTTAAAGACTGAAATGAAGGTACGTTCACTGGAGGACATGTTGAGTTGGCGATAAAGACCATGTGGGAAATGTTTTAGCCACGTGTAAATCCAGAACGAAGCCACGTGCACATGCCTGATGATGCCACGGTTGAAATAAAAAATGAAGACAGATTGGCATGGAACTGTGAAGTGCATACTCCTAATTATTGTAAAAGACGTATTCTGTGAATAAATATTTTGTCACGGTGTAATCATTGTCATAGTGTGATATGATTATTAATTCTACATTACTGAAGTTTTAATATTTTTCGTTGGACACTAATTTTCGCTATCATCGAGATTAGAATAAAGCAGAAGATAAATTGTTTAAAGTCAGCATTTCGGTATTTTAATGGACGCTATGACGATCTAGTTTACCAATATAACCTGTCATCGAGTCAAATGCTGTCTGACGCGTTTCATGCCAGCTCTTCGATCGTTCTTTAAAAACTAATTGTGACTACGGATTACTCCCATTTACCTGATCAAGAGACCGGTCACGGTAGCTCAGTGGTTAGAGTGATCGCTTCGTAACCGGGAGGTCGTGAGTTCGACCCCCGCTCGTGCCATGGCCGCGTCAAACCTAAGACGAAAAATAGGTAGTGATTGCTCCTTTGCCAAACGCTCGGCATTTAGAAGTGAGAATCACGGTTCTTTCGGATATGACCTTAAAAACGGAGTTCTCGTGTTGCGGTAGGCGTTGGCACGTTAAAGAACCCTCACTTCTACGGCCCTGAGCGCTAAATATAGGTCTAAATTTGTTGTACTTCACATACAGCTGGTGACGTCTCAATATAAGTGCAAAATTCTCGACGGGACGTAAAACAAACAAACAATAAATCAATCAATCAAACCTAATCAAGATAAGGGCTCACGTGCACGACTGGTATGACCCGTCGACAGAGGATGCTTTTTCCTCCTAAGCACCTGATCCCACCTCTGGTATATCCAGGGTTTCGTGTTCAACCCCCTTTCTTTGCACTCCTTGTGGGAGTTAAGAAATTGATTACTGTTCGTTATCTTCATCTTTTCGTCAACCAAGTACCATTCTTCCTCATAAAGGAGAGATATAGAACGTTTATTCATAAAGTTATGCATCTGCAAAACTGTAACTTCTGACAAATTCGCGAAATATTTTTCCAACATAATTTTTTTAAAACCACAGTATGTTCTTTTTATCATGATGAAAAATCATAAGTAGCCTATGAAAGAGCGATGAATGTTCTATAGTATCACAAACCCACTCTAACGAAAGACCAGTCATGATAAGATACGTTGTTGTTCCATATATACCAGTTCAGTCAATATGAGTCATATTACAGTAGTTTATTGACCAACTATCAGCAAACCATATACGGTAATTGACTGTAACAAAACAAATAAACACTATTAAGAATATGTTTTACAAAAATACAGCATATAATATACTGTTCCTACAGTGTTTCAAAAATATCGAATCAATTTTAGCAACGTACTGTAGTGTGTATTCGGCCAACTATTGTTTACATTCAAACAATCTCAATATACACCAAATGAAAACTCATTATACCAGCAACACAGTATAAACACTTAAAAACAATCCTTATAAAGATGTCTATACATACCAAATTTGGTTGACACTGGTATTCTCAATATACAACATGTTGACAATCGAAAATATCTTGCACGCTTCTAACACTGATATATGGCGCGCTCGTAGTAACAAACAAAAACAGTATTGTCAACACAAAAATCCCGGATTGGCCGATACATACCACCCCCTTAATTGGGTTTTATACAAAAACGCAATTATCAAACCATTCAAGTGAGGCCAAAATCTAAATAAGTTACAGTTCAATCAAATTCAAAGTCACTTTCAAGTCTCTTATTAACAGTCCATTTCCACAAGAGGACACAGTTTCGCAATCGGACGCGTCAACACTGAAGATGCGGTCTTTACTTTCGCAATGCGCACAACATTTTCTTTGTCTTTGATCACTTCCAAAACACGACCCATGATCCACATGTTGCGGGGAGAATTTTCCACGACAAGCACAATATCACCAACTTTCACATTTTCCTTAGAATCTGTCCATTTCTGTCTTTTCTGTAAAAGTGGTAGATACTCGCTCAACCATCTTGTCCAGAAGATATCTGCCAAATATTGAATTTGACGCCATCTCCTCTTGCAGTAATTGTCGGTTTTGGAAAAGGTTCCAGGAGGAAAACATTCACCCGGTCTAAGAAGCAGCAAATCGTTTGGAGTAAGAACCTTCAGGTCATTCACATCATTTGAAAGCTCTGTAATAGGCCTTCCATTTAGAATTCCTTCTACTTCACAAAAAAGGGTAATAATACCTTCATCATTGAGACGAATATTCTGTTCACGCATGACTGAATACATCACTTTGCGGACAGATCTAATGAGTCTCTCCCATATTCCTCCAAAGTGGGATGCTGCTGGAGGGTTAAATTCCCACTAGATGTTCTTCTGTAGCATAAAGTTTTGTATCTGTTGTTGGTTCCAACGCTGTATTTCTTCTCTCAATTCTCGTTCTGTTGCGACAAAGTTTGTACCATTATCTGTTCTGATAAAACTTGGAACTCCTCTCCTGGCTATTAATCTTCTGAGCGCATTTATACACGAATCAGTGTCAAGGGAAAATGCCATCTCCAAATGAACTGCTCTTGTAGCCATGCATGTGAAAATAACACCATAGCGTTTGACAACACTTCTCCCTTGTTTCACTTCAAAAGGTCCGAAGAAATCCATTCCGATTCTTGAAAAAGGCGGGTCATCAGATTTCAATCTTTCCTCAGGGAGATTTGCCATTTTCTGTGTAGCAGGAGCACCTTGATATTTTCTGCATGTCACACATTTCGATATCAGTCTCTTGATTAATGTATTGACACCCAGAATCCAAAATCTCTGTCTTAAAACTGTCAAGATGGAAATTTTTCCCATATGTCCAACAGATTGATGTGCATCTTTGACAAAGAGTCTTGAAAGTGGGGAATCCTTTGGTAGAATTATTGGATGTTTAGAGTCAAATGACATGTCCGCACGGTCTAATCGTCCTCCAACTCTTAACAATCCTTGTCCATCAATAAATGGATCCAAATTGCGTAGCTTTGAGGATTTCCTGAGTTTTCCCTGCGTACCTGATCCATCATTATTCATCAGGGAATCAAATTCTTCCTTGAAGTGTTTTCTCTGTACATAAGAAAGCAAGTCGTTTTCTGCTTGTTTCATCAATTCAACAGTCAAATGAATAGAGTGTTTCTGAGATGTCACCTTGATCCCAGAGATCTTTGCTCGTGCAAAGTCTTGAAGTGATTCTTTAACTCGTAATAACCACGCTGTAAGTTTCAGCAACTTGTACCAATCAGAACAATGCGATAGCAAGCGCTCCATTCCTTCATTTGATTCCATGGCTTGTTGACATGCACTGATTGGCTCTTTGATTTCTGGATCGTCTGGAGAAATGTTCAAACTTTCACTACATCTCTGCCATTCTTGATCGTTTTTCCACAGGAAATCTGGTCCATGCAACCATTGCAAATTTTTCAGAAACTTGTCAATAGTTGCTCCTCTGGCTAAATCAGCTGGGTTCTGTTTCGTGTCAATATACTTCCACTGCTTCGGTGTTGTTGCCTCATGAATGATTCCCAAACGGTTGGCAACAAATGTATGGAATCGCGTTTTCTTGTTTGCAATATATCTGATGACAGACATGCTATCAGTCCAAAAGAATACATCATGAATATGACAGTCCAGTTCACTAACTAGCATGCGACTAATTTTCACTGCACAGGTAGCTGCTGTTAACTCTAGTCTTGGAATTGTCACCGATTTAAGGGGGGCAACTCTTGATTTTCCCATAACAAATGCACAATGTATGTTTTCATCTTCATCCACCATTCTGAGATAGAAAACTGTACCATATCCAACATTGCTAGCATCTGCAAAACAGTGAAGTTGACATGAAATGACATCCTTGAAATTTGGTGGTTTGTAACATCTATCGACTGCCACATGTCTCAGTTCCTGAACTTGACATAACCATCTCTGCCATCGCACATGCTCATCTTTAGGAATTTCTGCATCCCAACCAATTCCTTTTTTGCACAAAGTCTGTAGTATAAACTTTGCAGTCAGCACAAACGGTGACACGATTCCAAGTGGGTCATATACTCCACTGATAACGCTAAGTATTCCACGTCTTGTCGATGGTTGATTCTTGATGTTAACATGGATACCAAGTTTGTCTTCTATCACGAACCAATGTATGCCAAGGGCTCGCTCAGTGATGCTGTCAACACCCAAATTCCATTTCTCTATGTTGGTTGCACGATCTTCCTCTGAAATCGACTGGATAACTTCCACACTGTTGCTCAGAAACTTGGTGAGACGAAATCCACCCATTTGACACAGAGTAGAAATGTCTTGGATCAAAGATTTTGCATCTTCTTTTGTCGACACTGATGTTAAACAATCATCTACGTACATGTTTTTCATCACTGTCTCTGCGACTTTCGGTGGAAAGTCATCTTTATGTTTTTCTGCAGTTCGTTGTAAGGCGAATTTACAACAGTTTGGTGAAGATGTAGCACCAAATAAATGAACAGTCATTCTGTATACTGACGGCTCCTCTTCAGTATTTCCGTTTTTCCACCAATAGAAACGCAAACAGTCACAATCTTTGGGTGGCACCTTAACTTGGTAAAACATTGATTCAATGTCTCCTAATAAAGCAATTTTCTCTTGTCGAAAGCGAATGACAACACCGAGAAGATTATCTAGTCACGTGCCTCGAAAATGACAACAACCAATATGGCACACGGCTACTGGGCACGCGCGACTGTAGGACCTTCCGCCATATATACCTACTTACCTTTGCCACATACTTATGCCACCAGTGAGAATCCGGGTTAAAATAGCTCCTAAGTAACCCTTGCTTGTCGAAATGGGCGTTCCGTCGGATGAGACAGCAAAGTCCGGAGTCCCAATATTTGGGTTCTGTTTTTTTTCAATGTTGAAATATTATCCTTACTACCTGACAGAAATATGGATTACACAAAGACAATTTGGGGTCACTCTCTAATGTTGAAATATGACCCCCACCAATTGACCGAGATGCGGACTGTACAGAAAATATCTTGTACATTTAGGGTCAATTTTCAATTTGGAAATTTTACCCCACCAGATATGATCTTCAAGGATAATTTTTAACAAGGGTCAAAATTTTACGCTTGGAAGGGTAGTTAATTAACGGTCTGGGTCCATTTTCGACGTTGAAAATTAATTACACACCCGTTGAAAAATGACTCCTGGGGTTTTTTTTCCACCGGGTCACTATTCAATGTTACACCAGCACGCTAAATAACCCTCACTGCTACGACCGTAAGCGCTAAGCATATGCCCAAGCTATCAACTGGCAACGTCTTAGTAGGAATGAAAAAAAATCAACGGGACATAAAACAATCAACCAACCAATGGAGCCAAGTGCCACAGTCATCTTTGGAAAACCTCCAATTGCCGTAAAGAGCAACAGATATATCTAATTTGCCTAAAAATTTGAGATGGACCAAGTGTTGTCCTATGCGCAGAAACGATTACTTGGGTCATCATATCTCTCTTATTTCTTCCACCCCAGATCAAGGTTCCCAATATAAAATACAGTTGTTTTGTAGCCTTGTAACCTTCTGTGATTAAAAAACCTCGGACCACATCATACCACCCACAATTAAGACATTGGCTGCCATGTATTAGTATGATTTCCAACTGCAATACCTTACGATAGCTTATTGTTCTGCCAAGCACAAGACCATGGGGTATACACCTAATCTATTAATTCAACGCACCGCTTGATATAATGTATGGAATATCCGGTTCTGTAAATCCTATACCCCAAACTCAAAGGACTTGGAAGCTGATCATGAAAGACACTTACAAGAGGCCCAAACGATAATCAGACCGTCACGCTTACGACTGTAGCATTACGGGTTTTTTAACGTGCCGTCGCGACACGGTAACTCCGTTTTTAGGGTCATATCCAAAAGACCCGTGATTCTCACTTCTAAATTCCGAGTGTCTGCCGAAGGACCAATATTTACCTTTGCCCTATGTTTTCGTCTTAGTGTGTTGGTCAATCACTGCTAGCGTTCTGGGAGCGCAATCATCAATGAATCGCATGTTTATATATAAACAATATATCTATCTAAAAATCTAACCGATATTTCTCCATTAGATTGTCCATTTCATCAATCATGCACTTTGTAAGTACGGTGACATAAAATTTCCAATACTTTTTTCATGTATTTTGGGGGTCTAAAACGAATCGCCTGGTTACTCCATCTTACTTCTAACGCCATTGTTTACTGGATAGGTATTTTATAGAGAATGAAGAAAATAAAACGTGTCTTCATAATATCCAAAATTCTGTCCCTGTCATTCGAGATCGCTGTAAATTTCTAATGCACGTGATTCAGACACCAGTAGTCTATCAAATGTACGGGTTCTCCATATTTGATTGCGTTGTCTTCAAATGTAACCGCTTTTTGAAAAATGCTGCGTCTGAATGATGTTCAACGCAACAACGCAATTGGACAACCGAGAGGAGGTGTGCCACAATCTGCAGTTTCAAGAGATTTCAATGTTGCACAAAGCACCATTTCTCGCCTTTAGAGCAGATATCAACACCATGGTTCAACATATGAACGTCACAGAACTGGTAGACCACGCGTGACGTCAGCAGCACAGGTTCGCTTCATCCGATTGTGTCAACTTCGTCAACGATTCCCAACAGCGTCATCTATGGAGTACTTGCCATCCCTGGGATTCGCAGAATATTAGATCAGAATGTTTGCAATCGATTACGGGATGCGGCTGGAATTAGAGCGCGAAGACCTGTTCATGGCATTGTTCTGACTCCGTAACATCTCCGAAATCAACTTCAGTGTCTCAATTTCGATCGTACAGTATTGCCGCGGCAACGCTAACGGACGTTGTGTTTGTCGACTTTCACTGCGGAGATCCGATGGAAGAGTTAGAGTATATAGGCGCCAAAATGAACGTTTTGTGCAAAATTGCATCCAGGAGGCTGATCGGTTTGGAAGGCATAGGTTATAATGTGGGCATCAATATCCTTTTCTGACAGGAGAGCTTTGGTTCACACACGGGGTATTTTGGCGGCTCAACGGTATATGGATGAAACCATATAAACAACTACACGTGGTTCCTATGTTGTAGCATCCAGGAGCAGTATTATTTATTCCAACATGACAACGCAAAACATATACTTCTTGCTCCTCTAGTTGTTAACATGTGACGTTCTGCAAAGATACGATATCCAGGTTTATCTTGGTCATTCAAATCATCAAATTAAAACCCTATCGAACATGAATGGACGAGCTGGATATAGACGCATCCGGCAAAGACAACCACAGGACCAGGCTGAGCAAAACTGGCCCCAAGCTCTGCAGTTAGAGTGAAACTACATCCTAGTCAGGTTTTAGAGACTTAACTGCGTCCATGGGAAAGTGTTAACAGCCAATTAGTGCTCAAAGAGGAGTATTGGGGGGGGGGGGGGGGGGGGGGGGGGGCACCGTATAGATATTGACCTTGGGTGACCTTCAACTACATGCATGCATTTATAATGACCGTCTGTAATTATTTGTGGTTATTAACCTAACCAGCATTTGCATTGTTTTTATGTCAGGCCAACAAATCAGTAAGTCTTCCTCATAATTGTCATGAAGTAAACATGAAATTGTATCATGCGTTTCTTTCTTGTCCCGTGGTGATCTGGGTTAGAATAGGTCTTCAGTACCCCTTGCTTGCCATAAGAGAATGGGGCTGTCTTTGGGATGCTTTTATTTATTTATTTATTTATTTGTTCGATAATTAATATATTTTGAGATTAATGATAATAGACTACAATACATTTTATGATATTATTACATCCATAAGAAATGAGTTTGAAATAACGAACTGCAATAAGGTTTTGAAAAGCATTTTTCAGTTCATTGACAGGGTACTATTGTAGTGATTTGTGTTTCTGATAATAGGAAATGAATTCGATTTCCTTCACAGTTCAACCACTCATTTACAACGACTATTCCAAAGAACGACCGCATAGGTCTATTACTTTCGTTTCCTAAAATGAAAATACAAAGTTCAGTTGGGATGTAGGGTAAGGAAATGGACTTTGAGCTCTGATCTCGGATGAAGTAGATGAGAAGGTATAAGCCGACACTGATATGTTTAGGTGTTTTAGGAATGTTGAAGATTTGAATGCACAAAAAGTCGGAAGTTGTAAAAGAAAAAAAATAAATCTTGAAAGCGAAACTAAGTAGAGCTTGACAATGCATTGCAGTCGCTGTCAATGTAATTGTTGTGGGTATACTGAGCGGAAGTAGCTGAAGTATCAGTAATTAAAGATTTGGTAGTGTCAAGTGAAATACAAAAACCCGGTCTGCTCGTCATCGGCATATATCAATATAAACTTATACCAACGTTCAACTTGATCGGAAGGTCGGTGGTCTCTTCCCTGGTACATTGTATCTGGGTTCTTTCCTCCACCAATAAAAACTGGACGCCACCAGATAACTGAAAAATTGTTGAGTGTGGCAGAAAACAATAAAAAGCAATCGATCAACTTGATTAATAGAATGTAATGGCATTGAAGAAGCTTGATGAGACACGATTTAATGTTTGTTGAGGTGTCGGACATGTCAGGAAATTTGAATATAATACATGTGTAGGTAATTATCCACCTGTTGCTGTGGAAAGGCAAATTGAAGTAACATAGTTATGAGACATAGCATCTGCAGGAAAGATATGTATTATAAGAAGGAGATAAAAACAATCTTTAAAATTACTCCCAGGCCCTGTGACCAAGGCCAGTATAATTGGTGTTGAGCTTGTAAAATTATGCATACAAGACCATCAGGCCTGTGCATTTCATCAACATCACTGACTTTTTGCTAAAAATTTTTTTGCCATGTACTGAAATGGAGTGAAGAATGTAATTGGACTCAATAGGAAAGGCAGCATTTCTATCAAACTTCAATAATTTTTACTAAAATCCTGTAAGGATGGATGTATATTGTTTAACGCCCCGCTCGAGAATCTTTCACTCGTATGGAGACGTCGCCATTGCTGATGAAGGGCTGCAGATTTAGCCCTATGTTCGACGCTTATGGCCTTTGAGCAGGGAGGAATCTTTATCATGCCATACCAACTGTGACACGAGGCCTCGGTTTTTGCGGTCTCATCCGAAGGACTGCCCCATTTAGTCGCCTCTTACAACAAGCAAGGGGTACTGGGGACCTATTCTAACCCGGATCTAATGTACTTTAGAACTTTCTCATCAAAGTTATTTTCAAAACTAAGATTTTTGTTTGTTTTATGTCCTGTAAAGAATTTTGCACTCATAATGAGACGTCACCAGCTGTAGGTGAAGTACTACAAATCTTGACTTATGCTTAGTACTCAGGACTGTAGCATTGAGGGTTCTGCCACGACACAGGACCTCCATTTTTAAAGTTATATTTGAAAGATCTGTGATTCTCACTTCTAAATGCCGAGCATTTGGTGAAGTAGCAATCACTACCAATTTTTACATCTTTGGTTTGTTGCTTTGAAACTGAGAAAAACTAATACTATGTGTTTGATTTGGGCAAGTGAATTTCTCGAAAAAGAAAAAATAAATAAATGAAAGTGAATGATACATTATTTCACTTAACTATGTGGTATATAGACCATTTTGGTATGAATTTTGAATAGGCAGGTTTTTAATTATCTTTATTTGATAACAATAAATGGGTTGATTTGAGAAACTCTTTTTCGGTGTAGTGATCCACCTCAATAAATGAACTCCACAGAGACAATTTATATAAAAATTTACATACTGCCTCTGTTACACTGAAGGTAACAGAAAATCAAAGATAGAATCATTAATCAAACACATAAATTGCTCAAATATATGCCATTTCTATTCTATATGTGACTAGTTACCGTTGCAATTGCAGATACAGATTCTGTAATGGGTGAATTCAAGGAAGTACCGGACCCAGATCTTCTGTTTGCATCAGACGAGGAGAAGACATTCAGTTTGGAGGCAGACTTGCCGTCCCTGCCCGTGCCAGACCTCCATCATACATTACAGAGATATCTGGACTCAGGTGGAATCATGTTTCACGACGAAGAGTTTATAGAATGATAGTTTTGTTTCATTTGTAACACCTAATTTGATTGCCTGAGCAACATATTATTACGAATTTTATTTTTCAAAAACATTAATTAGTGCATAAAGCATTGTGATGTCACATAGGTTGTCTGTCTATTTGTCTCCCACCCTCCGTTGTGATTTCTGGGGGTGGGGTGCAGGCAGTGTTATGTTATCTTTTTCAGAGTATATCTTAATTGTTCTTCAATGAGCATAAATTCACTATTTCCCACCATTCAATGTGCCCAGCGGGAACAATTCATCAGTTCTGTTAAGACAGTTCTAGCTGTATTTCTTTTCTTTCAGTGAAACCACATGTCTCGAATGAAGAATATCAACAAACAGAATCCATTGTTCAACAGTTTGCTTCAGGAATAGGAAAAAAGCTTCATGAAAAACTACTGGAGAAGGCTGGGAATGAGAGAAACTGGGTAAATGTTCACTGAAAGCTCTAGTTTGTAATTTAATAAATTAGAAAATTCAATCATATTAATTAATTAAAAAATATCTGTACTTGCAGAAAATTTGGTTCAATCAAAATTTAACATTACTGCATATACATTGTATTTGTATATAAGTCATTTTTTAAGGGGGGGAGTGTGGTGGAGATGAGGATGGGGAGTAAATTACTGCGTAATAGAAGTCAAGACTGACTTTCAGAAAAACATATATAACAAAAAACACAACTCTTAGGTATTGAGTTGACAGACAATTTGATAAAAAAAAAATTCAGTCCGACTTGTTAGATATCCTGTGTGAAATTTCCTAAAAATTACTCAAAAAAGGGGGGGGGGGGCTGAATTATGCGTGGGTTGACTTGTATGCAAGTATGAGGGCAAGGCAATAAGTAACCAGTCTAATTTATTTCCGATTGAGATCCACCTCTTCTTTTTTGATGTAATTGCCTTCTTGTGTGATACACATAGTAGACCAACGGTGTTTAAGTGCCATCAGCCCAGAACTGAAAAAGACTGGGTCCTTTTCATCGACCCACTCTTCAACTACCATCACGACTTCTTCATCAGACCAAAAATGACGTACAGATATCCTTTATCAAGTTTGGAAGTTGCTATGAGCTAGGTCAGGCAAATAGGCAGGATGTGGTATTTATTCATATCCATTTTGCTCTACTGCATCCATTGCAGCTTTGCAAGTGTGGACTCTCGCGTTGTCCTGATGCAGCAAAACACCTTTAGAGATTTTACCTCTGTGTTTTTCACAGATGCCAGTTCTCAGCTGGCCTACCAAGTTTGCATAGTACACTCTGGGTAAAAAGTCCAACATGATAACACCTTTTGCATCCCAAAATACCGTGGCCATCACCTTGGTTGCGTCTTGAACTTCTTTGGCCTCAGGGACCCCGGCCCTACCCACTGACAACTCTGAACTTTATTCTCTGGCTCATAATAATGAACCCAAGTCTCAACTACAGTCACCAGATGCAATCGAAAACCATCTTTTGACATGATACACTTCAACAAGGCACTACATACAGATGCTTTGGTTGCCATTTGCTCATCGCTAAGGCATTTGGGGACCCAACGACCTGTTAGCTTCCACATACCTAAATGATGATGTAAAATTGTCGAAACACTATCATGTGAAATGCCTAATGCCTGTGCTATTTCTTCCACATGAATTTGCCTATCAGTGTACACCAGATCCGGAGCTTTGTTACATATTTCTTCTCTGGTGGCATCCAGTGGACATCCTGACCTAGCTTCATCTCCTAATGTAGTTCTACCGCGTTTGAATTATCCTACCCAGAATTTAACCTGAGCATAAGATAGTGCAGAAGACCCATAAACATCGGCTAACTTGCAGTGTATTGCCTTGCCTGTTTTACGTTTTGAATACAAGTACTGAATTACAGCGCGTTACTCAACTTCAGATGAAAAGCATGCCTTTGAATCACTAGCCATGTTTGACATTCAGTATCTTATTATTGAATGACTCAATGCACATGCAACTTTGTTCCCAGGTATAAAACATGTATTGAGACAAGGCATGAAAAAAATTGTGACCGTCTCGGTCAATCAGAAAGGGGATAGGCTGATTACTTATTGAGTCACCCATGAAAACCAACCTGTCGCACTTCAATGTGTGACTAGAGTATATTTTTAAATGTTTGATTCTGGCATGTTATTCAAATTAACATATCATGTGGACTGAGAAGCATAATGTTAAACATCTGTCATGTTTTTTTTTGGTTTTTTTCATTTACTCTTTTTTTTATCTCAATTTTCTGCATTTCTTCATCCAGTGTTAACTTTCCATTTGAATTTTGAAAATATGTTTTGAATTAGATGGAGTTTGGTATAGAGGAAGTTAGTTTACTATCATAGATGAATGAGGATTTAACTATTGACATTAGTGATGTTCATGGTTATTATTCATTGGATGATTTATTTACGATTAGCTCCGTTTTATCTCATATTGTGACCTAATATACAATAGTACACTGTAATTGTACATAAAACTAAAGTGTCCTCCTTTAAGTTGAATGGAGACTAATTTTGTACATTCTTGTACTATTTCAGATGCAGGTATATTGAATGTAAAATTTGATATTGGATACCGTATTCATCTTATTTGATTGCCTCAGGTGCTTAGCAAATTGGAAAATGGGGAGGGGAAGTTAGAAATTTGTACAGAAATATTTTAAGTGAAATTTTGACTTTGAGAAATATTTAAATAGATGTAAAATTGTAAATGAGAGTTATTGTTATATTTTACAATAGAATAATCCTCTCAGGTCCTATTCATTGATTGATTATTTCAAGTTGTCGAAACAACATAGTAAATACGCAAAGATAAAGTAGCTATATAGTTAAGGTAAGTCGTACTGTTATCAGGGGCTCTTAAATTTTGGGATCTGAAAAAAGTTCTAGAGGAACACTGACAAGGATAGGGAAACTCAACAGGATGAGTACAATATGTTTTTCTGACCTTATCAGACCTGAAGAAGACTACCAATTACATTTTGTTCCTGTGTGTAAAATTGATTTATAAGATGAGAAGGTGAAGATAATGAACAGTGATCAATCTTATAATTTATATAAGGAATGCAAAATTAAGAGTTGGATAAACACGAATCCCTGGATATACCAGAAGTGGGTTCAGGTGCCAAGGAGGAGTAAGCATCCCCTGTTGACTGGTCACACCTGCTGCGAGCCTTATATTTTGATCATGTAAACAAAGTAATCTGTAGTCAAAATCAGTTTGTAAAGAATGGTCAGTTGGTATGGAACACATCAGACAGTATTTCACCCAATGAATGGATGTATTGGCAAACTAAGATTGTTGTAATGACCAAAGAATTGGCAAAATGTATGCCTGTACAGATTTATAGATACATTGTTAAATGTGCAGTTTTCTTTCGTGAATTTCCTATTACAGTTAGAGAGATGGTGGGAAGAGAAAGCATACCTAGAATTGAGAATCCCCTTGGCCCCTTTTATGAATTTGGTGGGAATTGGCCCCTACAGTAAACACTATTGGATGCCAAAGAGTGGATCACAGTTGGAAAGGGCTGGAATTGTGCTGCACTACTGTACCAAATTTTGGCAGCTCATCCGAAGGTAAAGTACCATTATTTGGTAATTACTGTAGTTTCTTCATTATTTAATAAAACTGCCTTTTATTATAGGTGCACTTCCTGAACAAACCTCAGGTATATTGTTGTTACCATGGTCTGTCTGTTCGTCTGTCACATTTTCTTCTTTCTCAAACTCCTCTTGTATTTTAAGCAGTAACCAATTAATCTTTTGGTAGTGTACTTTAGATGTGCAATAAGGTTTTGATTTTATTCTGTGGAGGGGAGATGGGAGTCAAAAGATGATTTTTCTTTCCAAAACAAAACCTAGTTCCTAAACTCCTCATACATTTTACACAATAGCAAAGATGATTGGTAGTGTCCTGTAGATGTACAACACATTTCGGAATTTCATTTTTACCCAAGGGCCAAATGGAGGTTGAAATGACATTTTTCTATGTTGGAAGATAATTGGTGGTTTCATGTTTATTAGCATTAAATTTTCAGAATTTTTATTTTCATCATGGAGGCAAAAAAATGATTGATTTTTTTTTTTATTTGTTTTTTTTAATTTTTTTGTTCAGTTTTTGTTTTTTGAATAAAAAAGTCCTTGTTCCCAGATCTCCACTTATAATTTATGCAGTAGCTAAGTCATCATCTTTTGGAAGGCATATAGTGGTATCTTATAGATTTGCAATAAGGTTTTAGAATATCCATTTTTACTCTGAGGGGGTTGAAAAGAGTATATTTCTATAGGAAGACCTGGTTTCCAGAACTTCTCTTCCAAAACATATTCAGGGTAATATGCAGGAGGACTTCTAGTTTTGGTAGAAAAACATCATTTTTTTACCCCCATTTTGCCCTGAGGATAAAATCAAAAGTTCCAAAATCTTATTGCTCAAGTATATAGGACACCACCTATCATATTCCAAAGGATTAATTGGTTACTGCATAAAGTAAAAGAGCAGTTTGAGGAAGAAGAAAGAGTGACAGACGGACAGACAGACGAATAGGCCAGGGTAACAACAATATATCCAAACTTTCTATAGAAACTGCAGTATGATAAATAATTAAGTATAGTAATCAACAAGCACAGCAAGACCACAAGCAGTAGTGCATGTTGTCTACTAGTGCCCCCTGGGGATTTTCGGACCACGTACATTTAGACAATTGGGCAGAGATATTATTTTTCACTACCAGGAAATGTTTCAGTCTCTTGTAAATAGACGTGGTGAATAGGATTTCTGTTGCAAATTCTTTTGCCTTGCATTATATACAGACGTGTTGAAAATGAGAAATAGTCTATCAGACATCAGGACTGAATACCACATTTTTTGTCAGTTCAAAAGATTTTCTGTCAGTCCTGAAGATTTTCAAAAAATACAAAGAACAACATTTTTCAAAATCAGTTTTGCACCATGCATTGCCCCTGCCATTATAAAATTTGGCCATGAGGTTGCCATCTTGATACTTGTAAGCATGTGAAAATTGGACCTGATCATCCATTTTAGACGTATATGTTAGATGTATATAATTCATTCAGCTGAGTGTCGCAACCCCTATAAAAAACCCCAGGACTTTTTTTTCAAATCTCATAAAGATCGAGCCCTCCACTTAATAACGATAAGACTTCACATCCAACAGTAAAACTATTATATCCATTTGTGTATATATATATATATATATATATATATATATATATATATATACTCATGGACAAAAGAAACGTTACATGAGAAAAATATGCATTTTAATAAATTTACTGCAATAAAATATAATTCAAACCAATATTATTGTTATTAAAATATACCTTCACATACAGGTAAAGAAATTTATCTTAAATTCATTCAACCGTTACTTTATTTCCAAGGAAGTCTAAATCACTATTTCGTAGAGTGCGTCTTTCACGTGCTTTAAATTTCGTCCTTTTTTCCAACCCTTCAATACGTCTTGTTACCAGTAGAAAGAAAAACATCGCATTTCCATTTTTCGAATTGTTTAGTCAAAGCAATAACATGCCCCGTCTTGATAATGCTAACAGAGAAAGGGCTATTGGTATGCTCCAGCTTGGAACTACACAAACAGAAGTTGCTCGACGTTTTGGGGTAGCAAGGATAACCATTTCAAGGTTATGGCAGAGATTTCAAATGACTAACTCAACTTCAGATCGACCAAGATCCGGTAGACCACGTGTTACAACACCTAGACAGGACAGACTAATCCGATTACGTCACCTGCGCAATCGCACCGAGAATCCTCGGATCACTGCTGCAAGTATCCCTGGCCTACGTCGTATCAGTCGGAGAACGATCCAAAGACGTTTAGCTAATGCTGGACTTCGTGCTAGGAGGCCATACCGGGGGCCAATGTTAACCCGTTGTCACTGTCAGTGCCGATTGGAATGGGCACAACGACATCTGCGATGGAGATTGGCAACGGGTGTTGTTCTCTGATGAATCCCGTTTCTTACTCCGTAGAGTGGACGGTAGAACCAGAGTCTATCGTAGACGTGGTGAACGCTTTGCTGATGACTGTGTTATTCGTCACGATCGCTTTGGTGGCGGAAGCGTGATGATGTGGGGCGGCATAGCAGCCAATAGAAGAACTGATCTTGTGTCAATCAATGGCATTCTGAATGCTGAAAGATACAGGAATGAAATTCTTACACGTCATGTTCCTCCTTTCATTGCTGCCAACGGTGGAACATTCCAACAAGACAACGCGCGACCTCACACCGCAAGAGTGAATATGGACTTTTTACGTCAAAACAATGTTGACGTCCTACCATGGCCGGCTTTATCACCTGATCTGTCACCGATCGAACATCTGTGGGACCAGCTGGACAGAAGAGTTAGAGGACGTCAGATTCAACCGGAAACTCTCGATCAGCTGCGTGTAGCACTGACTGAGGAGTGGCAACGCATCCCAGTAGCGTCAATCAATCGTTTAATCGCTTCCATGCGCCGTCCATGTCAGGCTGTTATTGATAACAGGGGTTCATTCACCCGATATTGACTTTGTGAAATGACATTTGCGGTACCCCCTTTAAACTGTAACACATATAGAGTTGTGGGTAACTTTGAACTTTTGTATTGACACTTTTCAATGGTCATTGGTGATATGAATTCAGTGTTAAATGCCCAGAAATATTTCATTTTGCCAATTAAATATATTTACTATTTAATATGTGTAACGTTTCTTTTGTCCATGAGTATATATATATATATATATATATATATATATAATGTTATTTTCGCAATTTGAAATAATGAATTAATAAATAAAACCTGAGTGGATTATATTATCATAAAGAAAAATAAAACAATAGTTTATTTAGAATTTAATATTTCAATTATTTCACCAAGTCAAGATGCAGAGGACACGGTAAGGAAACAGCGTGTGTGTGAATGCTGAATGGTGAAAGGTTTACGAATGATAAGCAAACACAGAACACATTGATTGATTGTTTCGGGTTTTACGCCATTGTGGCAGTATTTCAGCCATTTTACAGTGGTTAACTAACTGAAATAGTTTTGACTGAATATGTTGAAGTTTCCCTGATGGCCCCCAGAGAATCTACTCTTTTTCTTAAAAAAGGGAAATGATCTTTTGTGTGGCAAGGAGTTGCCATCCTTGACATGGTCACCTTTTAACACCCCATCCAACGTGAATGCATGAAGTTATAAAAAGTGACCTTGAGATAACACAATACCTTCATTCTTCCTAATCAAATCAGTGCTTTAAGGCAAACAAGATGTAAGATGATGGAGTTCAATTTTACAGAGAGAAACTGAAAGTGGAAGTAGACAATGTTGGCAGAAAACTCTGTATGAACCAGATGAGAAATGCTTACTCCACATCCAGAGTACCAGGGGTCTTCAGAGATAAACTTATCTCCCATTTTAAGACAGGTAAAGTGCTTGTAATGCATCACTAAATCAAATCGAACACTGTAACGGAAAAGCACGTCAATCTCTATACCAATAAAACAAAAAACGTTAGCAGTACTGAATATTAATAGATAAAAACTGTACCAATAAAACAAATGAATTAATGTAGGAATAATAAAGCTTTAGTTATTTTATAAAGCATGTGAATTTGATAGTTATGCTTTTCTGTCAAAATTAAGTGTAATTTACATTAGAATTTGTCAATGGTTAGAAATCCTTTACTTCTAAGGTCATGTAGCCTAAATGATCATTCCTAGGGTATCTGAGTTAGAATAGGTCCTCAGTACCCCTTGCTTGTCATAACAGGCGAGTAAATAGAGCGATCCTTCAGACGAGACCACAAAAACTGAGGCCCCATGTCACAGAAGGTGTGGCATGGTAAAGATCCCAGCTCGAAGGTCATAAGTGTCGAGCATAGGCCTGAATTTTGCTGCCCTTCACTGGCAATGGTGACATCTCCATATGAGAGAAAAATTCTCAAGTGGGATGTTAAACAATATAGGACCAACCAAATGACCATTAGTAAGAGAAACTGTAAGATATACTTTGCTATTCTTTCAACAGAATCTGAGGGTCAGACACCAATTCATACAGTTGTGTTATATAAGGGACGATTCTTCTGTATGGACTTGGTCGATGGAAACGAGGAACCATTGAGACCTCCGGAGATTCAGCACCAGCTGACACTGATAAAGAACCAGTGTGATAGAGAACCCCAGGGGTTAGGGCTGGGGGCCCTAACAGGGGAAACCAGGAAGAAATGGGCAGAGGTCTGTTGAAAATTTCCAAATTTTTTTCTTTGTAAGAAAAACAGGAACTGGAATGCTCAGACTAATTCATCAAATTTTAAGTTTGAAGGAGGGAAGGCAATAAAATGAATGTTATCTCTTATGTCAGTCACTAAATGATGTAGTACTAAAGTGGAGATTTTAACAGAGATTCAGTCATGTTCATTTTCAACATTGATTCATTAATGTCAGTTGAATTTGTACAAGTATATCAAAATAGATCTAGGTATGATTCATTGAAACAATAAAATGCAAACACAGTGTAAATTTTTTTCTGCAATGCTTGATACCTTCATTTCCCGGTAAAACAACAAAGAAAGACATTTTATTGTTTATATTTGTATTGTCATGTATTTTCTTTTACAAATTTAAGATTTAAGCACAGACTACTGAAATATTATATTGTTGACCATTTCATTACTTTAAATGGAACAGCCAATGCACGCTCTGACCTTGAAATTGCTCAATATTTGGAGATGATTACGTGATGAAAGATGGTACTAAAAAAAAACGGATCAAACTAGTTTGCAACAAACATGTTTATTTTAATAACGTTTACAAACATGTACACTGTACTTTGTGTTTTAATTTAGTAAGAAAGTGACCACATTAATTATGTCACTGTTTGTGATGATTTAATTAATACATGTGTATAATGATTATGTCCATTACAAGCGCAGATCTAGGGGGGGGGGGGGGGGGGGGGGGGGGGGGGGGGTCTGGACCAACGGAACAACTGAAACAAAATATAGTCATCTTTCACCCTAGCATCATGTTTGATATTGCTTCATCAACTCTATCGATTGACTTTATTTGCGTACTGGGGACAATTTCAAAATTCAAGGTCATAATATAATATGAAAATTACCGTACCACAATTTTAGGTGCAAATTCGATAGTCTATTATCTGTAAAAACGTGGAAATTCCAGAGGCTTCGCCATGGAACCAGGTCCCAGATCCCCTGCCTTTTGGACCCCCCCCCCCCCTTCCAATGAAAGACATGTATCAAATGAATGCTGGTTGCTGACTGAAGCATCAGTTACTGGTCCCAGATCAGAAGTTTCACAATTCATAACCAAATATGTAGAATTTTATCCCAGTGCACCACAGAAAAGAAGATTGTATTAGTGAATGATTGATCATGCAATCACTGCTTTTGTACAGGGATACCCCTGTGTGAAATTCTTATTCAAAATAAGGGGAATACACAGCATTAAAAGTGAACTAAAATTGTATGGTATGTGTATACTGAATGCAGGTGTGGATCCAGATTTTTTCATCGGAAAGGGGGGGGGGTATTTTTTTATATTGTTTTGTGTTTTTGTTGTTGTTTTATTTTTTAATGCTTTTTCTCTTTGACATTAAAAAAAATCCAGTCTGGAAATCTAAAAACCATTTATTCTTTTTTTTTCTAATGATTAATAGCTTTTGTGAATTAATGAGCTGTACATTGAAAAGTTATTACCGCCCCCCACTGGAGTCCTATAGCCTATAGTGATCAGCCTGTACATGCTTGCAGTGAAAATTTCTTTGGGGGGGGGGGAGCAATCCCTGCAGTTATATATTAGAAAATGCATACATGGACTTGTATTTAATGAGTTACAGATTGACTTTTTTGATTGATTGATTATATATTGTTTAACGTCCCGCTCGAGAATATTTCACTCATATGTAGACGTCACCATTTCCAGTGAAGGGCTGCAAAATTTAGGCCTATGCTCGGCACTTATGGCCTTTGAACAGGGAGGCATCTTTAACATGCCACACCTGCTGTGACACGGGACCTCAGGTTTTGCAGTCTCATCCGAAGGACCACCCCATTTAGTCGCCTCTTACGACAAGCCAGGGGTGCTGAGGATCTATTCTAACAACCCGGATCCCCACGGGCTTTAAGTTTGGGCTTTGTTGACTTATTTTTGAAAGATTGATTGTTTGGTGTTTTCTGCCACACTCAACAATTTTTCAGTTATCTGGTGGCATCCAGTTTTTGTAGGTGGAGGAGAGAACCCAGATACAATATACCCTGGAAGAGACCACCGACCTTCCGAAAGTAAACTGGCAAACTTTCTTACACATATCGGCGCGAGCGAGAATCGAACCCACACCAACTAGAGGTGAGAGGCCTTGTGATTTTGAGCACGATGCTCTAACCACTCAGCCATGGAGGCCCCATTTTTGAAAGAGATATGGACCTTATCTAATAATGCTACGAAGTGGAGTCCTTTTGTGATACTCACAATGATATTTATAGCTGTATGTTACTCAGGAGACCATAAAAGCCAATGGGTTTCTTGTAATTTTTAATAAAAAGGATATGTCTGATGACTTGAAATAGCTGATTTTTAAGTTACGGTATTTCCTAATCTGTGAATAAAAGAGACTGAGGATGCTTGACAGAAGTCTGCTGTCTCTGAGTGACTTTCTTATATCATTAAGTTGTCTGTTTATATTGTCATATCATTATGTTGTCTGTTTATATTGTCATATCATTATGTTGTCTGTTTATATTCTCATATCATTAAGTTGTCTGTTTATATTCTCATATCATTATGTTGTCTGTTTATATTGTCATATCATTATGTTGTCTGTTTATATTCTCATATCATTAAGTTGTCTGTTTATATTCTCATATCATTATGTTGTCTGTTTATATTGTCATATCATTATGTTGTCTGTTTATATTCTCATATCATTATGTTGTCTGTTTATATTGTCATATCATTATGTTGTCTGTTTATATTGTCATATCATTATGTTGTCTGTTTATATTGTCATATCATTATGTTGTCTGTTTATATTCTCATATCATTATGTTGTCTATTTATATTGTCATATCATTAAGTTGTCTATTTATTTGGCAGTTGAGAGGTAGATTGTGTGCTTTGCATCCTGAAAACTTCCACAATCTAAAGACAATAGAAAGAAGTTTGTATGTTGTTACTTTGGATGACTTTGAGCCAAAGGATTATTCAGAGGTGAGTTTAAAAATTTTCATGAAATTGATCATTCTGTTTCAAAAGTGAAAGTGTCCTGTGTTTGATCCTTGGTTGTCACAGCAATCTTAAGATCACCCAGCATTAGAAGTGAAATTAATGGGTGGATCTAATGACTTAGGAATTTGAGGAACTCTCTCTGCTACAGCCTTGAGGATACCAGGCATGCATAGGTCTGAATTTGTAGCATTTCCCTTACAGCTGGTGTTGTCCTTATAAATACGAGTGAACATTTCTCAAATGGGACCTAAAACAAGGAACAAACTAAAAATAATTACCAGAACATGCATAACAAAGCAAATCCACATTTACATTGAAGTCAGATGTATACAGACCCTTTTAAAAGATTTTATGTGTTTGCCCTTTCTCTGATATTCTCAAGGTTTGAAACATAATTTCAGTCTTGGTATTACAAGATTATGATAATATTTACATGCATTGTCGTTTGTGTCATTTCCAGTAATTGGACATCAGAAATGAAGCATTTTATTGTCTGCTGTCATTTTTTGGACTGAAAATAAAGACCTTTTGTTTACAACTGCCGTAATTATATGTGATAACTTCTAGAGCTTTTCATTCAAGACGAGCACTTTTCAAGCCCATCTGATGCCCTCATGCATGACGATGAACTCATACACTTTCTTAAGTGTTCATTAAAACACTGTAGATTTCAATCTTTATAATTGTTGTGTCTGAGATCAACTAGAAGCTGTAAACACATGCCGGTCATTCACAAGTAATAGAAGCTGTAAACACATGCCTGTCATTCACAAGTAATAGAAGCTGTAAACACATGCCTGTCATTCACAAGTAATAGAAGCTGTAAACACATGTCTGTCATTCACAGGTAATAGAAGCTGTAAACACATGCCTGTTATTCACAGGTAATAGAAGCTGTAAACACATGCCTGTCATTCACAAGTAATAGAAGCTGTAAACACATGTCTGTCATTCACAAGTAATAGAAGCTGTAAACACATCCGTTATTCACAGGTAATAGAAACTGTAAACACATGCCTGTCATTCACAAGTAATAGAAGCTGTAAACACATGTCTGTTATTCACAGGTAATAGAAGCTGTAAACACATGTCTGTTATGCACAGGTAATAGAAGCTGTAAACACATGCCTGTCATTCACAGGTAATAGAAGCTGTAAACACATGCCTGTCATTCACAAGTAATAGAAGCTGTAAACACATGCCTGTCATTCACAGGTAATAGAAGCTGTAAACACATGTCTGTTATTTACAGGTAATAGAAGCTGTAAATACATGCCTGTCATTCACAGGTAATAGAAGCTGTAAACACATGTCTGTTATTCACAGGTCATTGTTAAAATAGGGATTCAAAGTTTTCCGTGAGAATATCAGAGATGTAAATGAAAGAGACTGCTGTATAGGGAAAATATGTTCCTAGTTTAGCATCATTCTCACAGGGATGTATAGAAAACTGGAGGGAAAACGTCTAATTATATAAGTTTGTACTGTACACAGTTATCCACATGTCTTGTTTATGTTGAATAAACTTTCAAAAACAATTAAGATCATGTTAATAACTGAGGAAATGTCAGATTGGAGAAAATGTAAATGACGTAGATTGTATTTGTTTGTTTGTTTGTTTATAGCCGCCTGAGCAATTTTTCAGCTATCTGGCGGCTGTCACCATTACCGGTGACAGGGCTGCAAATTTAGGCCTATGCTCGGCACTCAGGGCCTTTGAGCAGGGAGGGATCTTTATCGTGCCACACCTACTGCGACACGGGACCTCGGTTTATACGGTCTCATCCGAAAGACCGGCACCCACGTCCCACAGTGGGATTCGAACCCCCGACTCAAGGATCATCAGATCTTTGAGCCCGACGCTCTAACCTCTGCGCCACGCAGGCAGCTACGTAGATTGTAAATAAATTGATTAGTGGGTTTTTATTGTACATGACAAATAGGCCTAATGTACTGATTGTGTTCGAGTGTAGCTATTTATGATTATGGATAACTTGCGTATTATACATGTCTAGTACACTGTAGAAATTTAGGTCACTTGGGTGACCTATATTGCTGTCATCATTGTCTGTCGTTGTGCGTCATCCATTGACAATTTTACATTTTTAACTTCTTCAAAAACACATGGCCAGTGTTACTATTTTTGGTGTGAAGCATCTCTAGGCTAAGAAGAAACTAAATTATGAAATTTAATTACCTTACCACCCCTGGGGCCTCAGGCAGGGCCATATATGCTAAAACAGGCTATATTTTCAAAAATACTCTCTACCTGCACACATGTGGAAGAAAAACTAAATGCATGGTTATGATGTTCATGAAGCCTTTCTATCAAAATTGTGAAATTCATGGCCCCAGGGTGAGGGGTTTAGGCTCTAGGGTGTAACCAATTTGGCCATATAGTGAAAATGCATTAAATCTTAGAAAGTCTTCTTCTCTACTTCCATATATATATTTGAGAAAAACTATATGCATGATAATGATGTTGATGAAGTTCACAACATAAATTGTGAAATTGTGGCTTCTGGGCCAGGGGTTCAGACTCTAGGGTGGAGCCAGTATGGCCAGATAGTGAAAATGTATTAAATCTTAGAAAATCCTCTTTACTTCCATATATTTTTAAGAAAACCTATGTCCATGAAACTTTCAACCTAAAGTGTGAAATTTGTGGCTTGTGGGCCAGGGGTTCAGGCCGTAGGGTAGGGCCCATATAATATGGTCGTATAGTGAAAAATCTTATGAAATTGTCTTCTGTACTCCCACATATATTTAATAAAAATTAAATTCATGATTATGATGTCCATGAAGCTCTAACCAAAAATGTGGAATTCATGGCTCCAGGGTCAGGGGCTCTGGCCCTGGGGTGGGGTCAACATGGTCATATGGTAAAAATGTATAAAAATAATTAGGTGGCGATAAAATGATTTATATGCTTCAAACTTCAATCTTTACTTCTGTAATTGAATAGGAATTGTATGTATTTTGAAAGATCATAAACATATGCACTCCATATTGAGACTTATATGGAAACGTGAGACTCCCTGTATGGGCTATGATACTCAGGTGACTGCTAAGGCCCACTGTCCTCTTGTTAAGTGACAATAAAATATCAAATGTAAATGTGCTTATATTTGGATTAAATGTTTTATTTTTATCTTTTAGACATTCTCTTACTCAGGAGGAGGTCAGAATGCAAGGGACCGCTGGTTTGACAAAGGTGTCAACCACATATTCTTCAAAAATGGACTTGCTGCATGCAATTGTGATGTAATTATTAGAATTTTTCCTGTTTTCACACCTCCTGCAAATGTCAGTCTGTGTCCATATAATTATCTGTGGACACAATTATATTCAGACATTTCTCTCAGAGATTTAGGTTTTTTACTGACATTTTGTGCACTCTTTATTACATTATGATTATAGATAAATATCAAGATCAAAGGAATATATTGTTAGTGTCTCCTGTAACTTGTATTCAGATGAAACATCAATAATGGTGAAATTTGTGTCTTCCTGGTCTTCATGTATATATCAGAGATCAGTCCTGGAAGGGGGGGGGGGGGGGGGGGCCATTAGTCCTCTTGGAACAGTTGTAGTCTGTACTTGATTTCCTAAATATATAGTAAATTCTGCCTATTCCAATATGCTTTTCAAAGGAGACAAATTTTGTGTCATAGTAGACAGAATGTTGGATTGCATTAAAAAAAAACTTGGAAGTGAAAAATAGTGTTCGAGAAATGTGGTACAGTAGGGGGACAAAAGTGTTGAGAAAAAAGGTCTCCAACCTTCACCGGCTTTTTTCCACACATACACTCGGTTGTTCTCACCAACACATATCTGAGACTCGTCACTGAATATAACTTTCGACCACTGATTTTGTACATCCCATCGCCTCTTCCCTCTACACCATGATAAACGTTTCTTTCTGTTGACACTCTTTATCACAACTTTTTTCCTACATACACCCCTTGAGAAACCACTAGCTTTCAATCGGCGTTTAATAGTTTTCTGAGACACTGATGTTGCTCTTCTGTCATTAAATTCAGCAGTAATGTCCCTAAGAGGAGCCCGACGATCCTTGTTTACAATCCTCTGAAGCCTCCGATACTCCCGATCGTCAATAGAACGAGGCCGACCTGATCTTGGTAAATTTTCCGTAGATCCTGTACTCTGAAACTTCCGAATAACACGATACACTGAAGCTAGAGATCTGTTGACACTGCTTGCAATATCTGATGCCTTTTCTCCGTTCAAAAACAATTCCACGATCACTTGTTTCATGGGTGTTGACATTTCTTGTCGATTTGCCTCCATTTTGTTGTCGAGATATTATGTAAACAAAACTATGAGCAGACGATGAATTACACGTAATGGTCTACGTCACACATGCTAACCTATTTATATTTCAAGGGAATTTCCATAACTCGAACAATAAACAGTAAATAAACAGATTTATTATGCGCGATATTTTGATAAGGTAACGTGACGCCATTTTTTTCTCAACACTTTTGTCCCCCTACTGTACATGGTGTCCACATGGACAGTTTTTACTGTGCTTTACTTGAATTAGAATTAGAATTGATATTATCCTGCAGTGGCAGATCTAAGGGGTGAGGTAGGGGGGGGGGGGGTCATAAATTATTTTTAGCAAAAATGGTCAAAATTTTTGTCATTATGGGGTTTTCAACCTCTCCCCCTCCCTGCGCATCTCACCCCCACCCCCTTTGAAAATTTTCTAGATCCATGCCTGACAGGTATAAATGGATTATATGTGTTTTCATTGTTCAAAACAGTATACATGTGCAGTTTGTCAGTCACATGGCCGTATTAACCAGACAGTTTTACTCATTTTTAAAATTTTGTACCATTTCTATTCAGCATGCACCTTTTGATGGGATGGTTATGATCTCTAGCACCTTCTACATCGATCTCAACATTCAAAGGTCAAAGGGTAAATGGCAAGTAAGTGCATGAACTTATAAGTAAGTATGTTAGGTATGCTACACCACCATAATGGCAGACTTCCTTTTAAAACTTGAATGAAAATATAAAATATCAGCAATATATGTATAGTTCTTTTAGATTTGATTGCCTACCTGGATAGCTCTGTCAGTTAAAGCCATGTTAGCTGTCATTTTTGGTGTCGAAATGTTTTGTTGTAAAATTTTGATTTACTATTTCTATAACTGAAAAATATAAGGTATATAAACATTTGTTATTGGTGTTTGTGTCAGAAAATCTATTTATAGACTCTGAATGAATCAAAATTACATTATTCCAGCACAAAAATTGATTTCTATATAATGCTATATATTCAACAAAATCAAATTGTTTATTTTGACAACAATCTTAAACTTAGTTTTAATTTTGGTTAAAGTTACATACAACACTATCACAATAGCACAGTTTCACAACAAAATAAAGTTTAGAGTTTGTATTAATTTAACATGTTGTCTGCTGACCTGTAAATCCTAGGTTCAAGTCCAGCAGTGGTTTTAAATTTGTTTTCAGATTACTGAAACTGCATTTTAGCTTTAACCTAGTTTTGAATAACTAACGAAAATAATCCCCTAATTAGTGAATGATATAACATGGATGCATGTAAATTTATTCATTTTCTAGTTCGATATAAGTATGAAAGCAGCCAATCACAGCCAGTGAAAGAGTGATATGTTAAAAAGTATGAAAGCAGCCAATCACAGCCAGTGAAAGAGTGATATGTTAAAAAGTATGAAAGCAGCCAATCACAGCCAGTGAATGAGTGATGTGTTAAAAAGTATGAAAGCAGCCAATCACAGCCAGTGAATGAGTGATGTGTTAAAAAGTATGAAAGCAGCCAATCACAGTCAGTGAATGAGTGATGTGTTAAAAAGTATGAAAGCACCCAATCACAGCCAGTGAAAGAGTGATATGTTAAAAAGTATGAAAGCACCCAATCACAGCCAGTGAAAGAGTGATGTGTTAAAAAGTACTATCACTGTTCATTGTTTCTCGAATTTCTTTATACAAGTCACTCAAATTCTCATTTTGTGCCAACATACTAATGGTTGATTAATGATTGGTTTTTATATAGTGCTTTTTCCAGCATATGCTGCTCAAAGCACTTCACAATACACGTATAGAACATGTACACACACATGTCCATAGTTCCTGAGTGTGAGTAGGAGTTAGTAATGGCTGAAGCATGCTTGTATGATGTATTAGGTATATTCAAATCTATAGATAAGCATACTTTTAAAGAATGAATTTTAAATTGTTTGTTGGAAATTCTGTTATAGGGTTCAATGGAAGTGAGAGACCTCCCTAAGCCAAAGGAATTAAAGTTCCATGTGGATAGTGTGATATTGGAGGCAATTTTAGAAGCTGAAAAATTCTTTTTAGCTAATGTAAGTATAATTTGGGTTTTACTTCAAATAATGTCAAGGATTTTTCTTTTTTTCTTGAAAATGTTTGTTTCCAAGGAATGTTTTTCACTGGGAAGTAAATTAGTCTAAATATTATTTGATGTGATGATCAGTATTTTTTTTTTATGCCACTGACATCGAAAGATCAGGGGACATGTTATTTTTCTCCTGTCTGTCATTCTGTCAAAAAATTTTTTATTTTATTTTGGGGAGGGGATGTTGAACTGTGCAAGGACATATGGAATTATAATGAATGTTAAAGGAGATTTTCTTATTACTTAAAAATATTTTATTGTTCTTGCTTATACCATACTTTATGATATTTATCCATGAATTTCATATATCATTGATTTGTAAAATTATGTCCCTTCTCAGTCCAAATTGCCACAGAAAATTCTACCTTGCACTTTCCAATTTTCTAGTAGATTGAAAGAGGATGATATTTTCATGATTATATAATGCACAAGAATATATTATCTTTTGCAGTTTTTGTACAATCAGTGCTTCATTTTTTCGGGCTTTGCTGGTATAATACAGACTCCAGTATTGAGTCAAGGCATGTTTATACCGTATGGTTTCTTTTATTATTAATGTTTTGTTTTTTTTTAGGCCAGCAATCTTTCATGTACTTCATTTATGTATGCAAAATATGGCAGGAAAAAATTACGAAAACACAAACATCACCCAGATACACACGTACAGCTTGGCTTACAGTATGCTTACTACAAAACACACAACAAGTAAGGATATCTGATATTTACCAATTGACATAATAACCAGTTTTTCTTGAATGAGAACTGTGTGTAAAGGATTCTTGACAGTTCATGCCCTCATGTATTTTTCAAAAATAAGATTTATTTTTTAGATACATACATTGTATCTATTGGGACAATAGATACAATGTATGTATCTCTTGTAACAGATTTTTTTTTTTTTGAGGTCACCCGAGTAAACTCACATGACCTATTGCAACTGGTCTGCATCTGTTGCCGTTCATCGTGCACCATTGGTTAACAATTGAACATTTAACTTCTTGATAATTGCTATTCCAATTGTTTTCAAATTTGGTATGAAGCATCTTAAGGACAAGGGGAGCATAAATTTTAAATTTCATGACTTCTTCACTCCTTGGGCCTTAGGGGTGGGGCAAAAATTGCTAAAAATTGACCAATTTTCAAAATCTTCTTTACAACTGCACATGTGCAAGAAAAACTCAGACAAAAGTCCAAGTTTCGACTTAATTTTATTTTTCAAGAAAACCAGGCCTGGCTTGAAGCAGTTAGGTTGGCAGTGAATTTTAAATGTTTTACTTGTAATTGTTGTTAGTATTATAACCGTATGATCATGTTGAGAGCAGATAATATTTATAAAAACACAATGTCTTACAAAAGGTCTTTTTAAAGTGTACAATTCTTATAAAATTTAAAATTACAGAAGAAAGATGTTAGAGTTTTATATATACATGTATATATATATATATATATATATATATATATATTTATGTGTGTGTGTGTGTGTGTGTGTGTGTGTATATATATATATATATACAATAATTGTTTTTCTTGTTTTTGTTGCTTAGATTTTTTATCATATTCTTTAAGATTTTGTGGTGAGAAATAAAAACTTTCATTAGTCATGTACTACATGCTGCTGAAAGTTATTTTTAGCTTCAAACTAATCCAAGGTTTCAGCCTCATATGAACTTGCTTGAGAGGTGTCAAGTGAAGAGGTTGTCAGATCTGCCCTTTTCATTCCTGGTTCATAAGGTCATGGGTCAAGGTCACAGAATTTCTGTGATAGAGAAATCCCCTTCCCCCTATTTATGTGTGCCCATTTTGCCCTTTCTTCTAAATTCAAATTAAAATCTTAGCAAACATAGATTTGCTGTTTATGCTAAAGCTGCATATATAGTGACACTTGTCTACTCCGACATGCGCTGGGAGACAAATGTTTTTGTTGGAATACAGTGTGTCACAAAAAACAGTGTAAAAATAAAACCAGTGACGATATTCAGAATGAAAATAAGGGTCAGAATGCCCAGCGAACTGAATTACACACTGTCAGGTGTTAGATTAGGTAGTTTTCCCTGTAGCAGTAGTGCTATTTGGGTGAATTTGAAATAGTGTACAGCAAAACATGGTTATAGTGAACCTCCAGGGCCAGAGAAAAACAGTTCATTATAACCAAACTTCTGTATACAGTAAATCATAGTTATAGTCAACGTGTAGGGCCAACAAATAAAGTTCGTTATAGCCAGATTTTTGCAGTATCCAATAAAATTTATTAAGTTATTTCCTCTCATAGGGGAAAAATATCTCACTTCACAATAAGCATGAATTTCCTATAAGTGTGTTTATTATAGCATGTTTTACTGTATACAGAATGTAAGTGAGATGTGTTTATTTTCAACATTGGTACAGACCAGCCCCTGTGTATGAAAGTGCTACAACGAGAAGATTTTATCACGCCCGGACGGAGACCCTACGGTCCTGTACAGTAGAAGCGGTGGAATTCTGTAGAGCTATGTGTGACCCCAAGGCATCAGTAAGGATGACATTCTTTAACGCAATATTACATTGTAGCCCTAAATCAGACAATTTTATTTTGTTGTAGAAATGTGCTACTGTGATAGTTTTGTATGTAGCTTTCACCATAATCATCGATAAAATTAAAATGAAGGTTGTTTTTTTTTTATATCAAAATAGAGATTTCGGCTTCTATTGTATACATGTGTAGAACATTGTATAGAAATCATTTTTTGAAAACTAAAATGTAATTTTGTTACATTCATAGCCTCTGAATAGATTTTCTGACACAAATATCAAAAGCAAAAAAATACTAAATCACAATTTTACAACAAAAATTTCTGACACCAAACATCTAATATTGCTTTAATACTCAATCCTCTTAATAATTGTCAAAGTTTTTGGTTTTTTTAATTTGCTTGAGTTATACATATATTTCTGACAACAGATAATCATGAATGCAAAATGTTTAAAAAAAACCCACAATATATGCTTATTTTAATGTAAGACACAGGGTGAAAAATGTGTCTGCTCTTTATATAATAAAACAGTACCATTTTGTAGAGTATAATTTTGAGTGCACAAGGGTCATATTACAAACCACAGTTAAGATTTCGGCATTTGGGAATCATACGAATATTTTTTTTTTTTGTGGTTATATTTAACTTTTTCAATAAGTCATCCTCTGTATGATTTTTCCAGAGACTGCTGCTGTATATATGGACGTTATAGGTTACTTAGTTTTATTTTGTTTGTTATATATTTATATAGCACTCTATCCAATCAAACATTACCCTAAAGTGCTTTACATTTCGCCAGTTAGTTTCAAAAAAATTGTATAGAGCCAACGTCCTAGGACTGATCCTTGTGGTACGCCACAATTTAGGTGGAGATCATTGGAGAAAGTGGATCGAATGGCCACTTTTTGGGTCCTATCTGAAAGGGATTTCATCCAATCGAGGGCTGAGCCAGAAATACCAAATGGAAACTCAAGACGTCTTATCAGGATAGGATGGTCAATGATGTCAAAAGCAGCAGAGAGATCTAGCATAATTAACGCAACATTGGGACCAGCGTCTAATGCTGCTACAGTGTCATGATGGACGCGGAGTAGAGCTGTTTCCGTAGAATAGCAGGCTTGGTATTCTGACTGAATATTGTCATGGAGATGATTCAATTCTATGTGATGATCTAAGAATTTTGCAATGATCTTTACAAGAATTTTGGAGAGGAACGAAAGATTTGAAACTGGTCTGTAATTGCGATGTTCCTGTGTATCTAGACCATCTTTTTGATGAGAGGATGAATAACGGCTTGTTTAAAGGGTGCTGGAAATACAGACTGAGTGAGAGACTGATTAATAAGATTTGTTACAAAGGTATGTAGACTATCCATGCGTGATTTCACTAAGAACTTTGGCATTGGATCCAATTCACACGATTTAGGTGGTGCTGACACAATGACTTCAAGGATTTCTTCTCGTGATACTTGTTGAAAAGTATGCAGATGCACACCGGCAAATTCACGATCCACACTTAGTGGGTCAAGGTCAGACTTTATGCCAACACACAATTCCCTCTGGATTTTTTGTATTTTGGATTGGAAGAAATCGCTGAAGGTGTTTACCAGCAGATCTTTCCTCTGATGAATTGGCAGTATCGCCTCTGCTTTGATCCCCATAAGTTTATTGGCTATGTGACAAAACTCTCTGATCTTTACCAGCTTCCTCAACTGTGTTCGAGTAGAAGACTTTCTTACAACGTATAGCAAGTTTTGCTGCATGAATACAAATATTTTTACGTATTTCTTTGTGGACAGATAGTTTAGTCCTGCGCATGTGTCTTTCTGCCTTCCTCCGTTCCCTTTTAATGATCCATAATTCACTAGTGTACCACAAACAGTCTGAATGCAAGGTAACAACTTTCATCTGTTCAGGGGCAACAACATCAAGAGCTCTTTGAAGACCTGAGTTGTACATTTGCACTAATTTATCAACAGAATCATCACTATTCTGTATTTCTATGGAGGCACTAATGGTATCCTCAAGATTGCTGATGACTATATCCCGTAATTTCCGAAATCTGACAGTTCTGCTTTCCCATGGTGGTTTCAACAATGCAAGTTTTGAACAAATAGCAAGATGGTCACAGGTGGGGTTGCCATTTTCATCACAGAGTGTAGGGTCCCTAATACACAGTGCACCAATCAGAATAAATGTCTTGTCCCTCACTATAACAATATCCAGGTTGTGGCCTCCTGTGTGTGTTGATCCCTTTACACGCTGAGCCAGACCATGTCCTGCTTGAGAAATTTTAACTCATACGGAGATGTCATTATTGCCAATGAAGGGATGTAAAATTTTGGCCTATGCTCGCCGCTTATGGCCTTTGAGTTGGGAGGGATCTTTATGGTGTGACACCTGCTGTGACACAGGGTCTCTTGGTTTTTGCGATCTTATCCGAAGGACCGCCTCATTTAGTCACCTCTTAAGAGGACCAATGGGTACTGATGACCTATGTTAACCCAGATCCCCAATAGGAGACACAGCATATGTTTATATCCCATGTTACAAGAGGTGGTACTCCTTTGGAGAGCCCTTGGTCTAAATCTGAAGTAAATTGTTTTGTCTTAGATTAAGAGAATGCTCTGTCATTGGATAAAACCTGTTTCATGTTTGCACATTAGGCCAAAAAAAAAAAATCAAAAGTGTGGTTCCTATTTAGCATGCTTTGTAGGCCAGGTAGGTTAGTTTTTTTTTAAATTAGAATTGTCTGTAACTAACACCAGCGGATATTTGGTGATAAATGAAAAGCGTGCATGATGCTATGAAATTGAAGTGTTGTGTAAATGTAACTCAGAACTATGATACTGTCCATAAATTTCGTAGCAACATCCACATTTAAAAAAATAATGTAGGTCAGGAAACTGGAAGCATAACCCACACATTTATTTTTTTGAAGCCCTAGCAGTATTTAAATGGCAACATGGTGTATATCTTTCTGATACATATTTACGTACTAAATAAAACAAAACATTAATTAGGTTCATTTCTGACTGCATGGCAATATGTCAATTGTTACAGTCCATAGAAGGCTGTGTTTTGTCTTTATTGCCTTCTGTGGATTCTGAGGCTTGGCCTTGCTGATGTTATCAATTTAACCCAGCACATTTCAGCATGCAGAGATTCACTAACAAATCTGATAGATAATCATACTTTCTTTAAGCCCTGAGAAGAGTTCTGTTAATATATTCCATATTCACAAAGACTATCTTCCCTATATATTAGATTAAGGGTTGAATTGTAAGATCATCAAATATCATAGGATAATTGTGAATAACTCGGGTTTTGATTGCAAAACTATGGTTTATCAGGTTTGATAGCTATAATTGCTCCTGTGCAAGCCTAGAATGTTTGACATTGCAGTAAACCTAGAGCATGATACACAAACATGGGCAAACACATACCCCTGGATATACCAGAGGTGGGATCAGGTGCTTATGTACACAGTATATACACGTATCAATCAGTCTGTCATGGTACATGGCATTGTAAGTCATTATTACAAAAAATGTAATAATATTTTCATGTTGAGGAAGCATGAAGGAAATTATTTATTTTGAATGGCCTTGAGTTAATATACAATGGTCCTTCATGTATCCTTTTGTGTGTTTGCAGGTCAGTAACCAGAAGTCTGCATACCTGAAAGCAGCAGAAAAACACAATAAATTGATGGCAGAAGCCAAAGAATTAAAAGGTACAGCCATAACATGTTTTGTTTTGTTTTGGGGGGTTTTTGTTTTTTTGGTTTGTTTTTTTTTTTTGTTTTTTGTTTTTGTTTTGGGTTTTTGCTTACAAGAAGAAAATAACCATAATTTTGTTGAATTAAAAGAAATTCATTGAAATTGTATTCTTTTTAAAATACTTTGGAGCTCAGATGAGAATATTACCCAGATTTTCACTCGATGACCAAACCTACTGGTTAGTTGGTCAGTATGCTGATTTTCACACCCCTGAAAGCTCAGTAAGTTTTTATTATGTCCCATTGACAGTCAATAATGATCAGTGTTCACAGAATAGAATTTTAACTTATTGGGCCACAGGATCCATAACTATGTACACGTACCAGATTTGTCTGTCCCACTTACAACTCAAAATGTAAAGTGGTGTAATTAAAGTATTAGTCATTCATCTTATCACGAAAGTCGTGCTAACACAGCCAAGGGTTGTACAGAAGCAGAGCTGATCCGAGTATTCTGAGGCACCTGAACTATTTTTTATGTTCAGTTATAATTTGAATAGGATTTTTACCGGTTCAAAGGGCATACAATATTTTAATTTGTCAATCTCCCTGATTATTTGTCGGTCTTCGGCTGAAGGAAGAATGTCAACGTTGAACACTGCCTATGACAGTTATCATGAAGATGTTTTTGTGGGCTTTTTCAGTAGGCACCTATGACAATTATTAGTAACATTCTCTCTTTTACACTTTGATGAGCAGTAACTTTTAGTTTGTGTGTGTGCAGGATGTGACAGACATTTGCTTGGGCTGGCAATATTAGCTGAGGAACTAGGAATACCAAAACCTCTATTATTCCAGGATAAATCATTTACTAAAAGGCAAGTTTCACCAAAAATATCACTGTCAGTCTCTGTACTGAATGGTAACTAGTTCTGACAGAAGTCTTCAACCATTCAAAGTCAGCTTCCATTTATTGACTTGTCCTAGTGAGAGATCGACAAAGGCCTCAGTGATGTCAAGGTCAAACACTGCCTGTGACAATTATCATGAAGAAGTTTTTGTTTTGTGGGGTCTAATTGACCTTGAGTTTTTCAGGAGTCACTTATGACAATTATCTGTAACACTTTCTCTTTACACTTTGAAGATAAGTAATATCTAGATAACTTTTAGTTGAATTTCATTGGATATCAATAGTAGCTGCAGTGTTTAGCATACTTCAGTTTGCCCTTGTGATTGGTAATGCACAGTTGTATGTAATAGCATATAAGCATAACCCATCTGGATATTTCTATGGCTTTTGGTGCCAATGGCTGCCATTAATATCCAAGCTGACGATACAATTTTGTTCATAATGAAAAAAAGTGATAACTTGATCATTTTCAAAATTAGCAACATTTTGGAATTTGTTAATTAGTTCATTACTAATGTAAATGAAAGGGACTATAAGATAATTCTGTCTCACTCCGCCCATCCAGCAGTGTACCCCACTTGCAAACATACAAAATCCAACTGAAGACAAATATAAAATAGTCTTAGTTTAGCACTGGCAAATGTCTCCATTTTCTTAATATTTTGTGAGGAGCCTCAAACCAAAGAAACCAGTCACATTTGGTCAAAATGAATTTTCATTTCGTGTTTGGAAAATTCTTGAAGCAGTGTCGTAAAGGCCTCTTTTTCAATTCAAATTGGATTTAATTCATTTGACAGTGGAGGGGGAGGTAACTTTGACTTGTCTACCAGCTTCGTGGGATATACGTCGGTGTTTGGAGGCGTGGCACCGATGACTAGTGATGGATATGGCTGTTTCTATCATATGGAACAAAGCTAGTGAGTATATTTCATGCATATGATTGTAAAGAATGTTAAAATAATTTTTGTTTACTGCAGTGTAGTTTTATGAGTATAAAATGTGGATTATTTCATATAGGGCAAAAACACATGGGACAAAAAGAAGTAGATTGGCATTCACTCCAGTTGAATTGGAAATCAATTTCTCACCAGAACAAAAGGAAGCACCATGTTAAAATGTGGCTATAATTGGCTGTTGTGGAGTGAAATGCCTTCTGCATATAGAATTGTGATGCAATGATATCATGTCTTCTGTTTACAGTATTGATATGCAATGGGGTCCATTGTCTTCTGTTACATTACTGAGATTTAATGGGGTCAACTGTCTTTTTCTTATGGTATTGAGATGAAATGAAGTCAAAAATTTTCTGCTTACAGTACAAGTATTGAAGTGTATTCAGGACAACAGTATTCTGCTTACAGTACTGATGTGCAATGAGGTCAACTGTTTATTGATATTTGATGTGGTACACTGCCTTCTGCCTACAATATTGAGCTGTAATGGGGGCACCTGTCCTCTGTTTATAGTATTGAAATGTATTGAAAGCACTTTTCTTCTGTTTACAGTATTGCAATGTATAGGGGTACCCTTCTGTTTTTAATCCAATTGGGTGCCTGTCTTCTTTTTACAGTATTGAGATATATGGTGCACTTGTATTCTGTTTACAGCATTGAGATGATGTGTCTTTCTTATGTTTACAGTATTGAGGTACAATGGAGTATATTTCTTTTGTTTACAGTATCGAGGTGCAATGGAGTATATTTCTTTTGTTTACAGTGTCGAGGTGTAATGGAATATCTTTCTTTTGTTTACAGTATCCAGATGTAATGGGTATCTTTTATTTTTTTAAAGTATTGAGATGGTGGTGACAACATGGAAGACCAGTAAAATAGCCAGCTCAGAGAAATTTGCTGAGGAAGTGAAGAAATGTTTGGATCACATGGAAGATATAGTCCTATCAGGCACAACAATGGCTGCTAACCTGTGACAGGCAACTAGACATGGCTGGCAGATAATTCTTAAGAAATCGGCTACAGTTTGTAGAGGAAATGTGCAGCTGATGAAGATAAGGACATGACAACTACATGATTCTTGCTTGATTAAAAAATAGTGATCATCCAAATTTGACTTGACTTTGAATATCAAATTGATGTAGTCTGAATCCGGTGACAATGAATATATGTTTTTATTCCTATATATGCACGCAATGCAATATTCATTATAGATTTTTTAATTGTTATGTACTGTATACAATGTATGTGGATTATATTTTTATTTATGTTTCACTTAATTTAGATTTAATTGCCATATACTAATGTAGTGGGGTTTTTTTTTTATTGTAATGTCAATGCAACACTTTGAATTTTATTTTCTGTGTTATGTTACAATACACTTATTTTTTTATATATATTTACCTTTCCAATGTTTTTGCCATCGGTATCTTTACCAGTTTAACTCATAGCCATTTTCTCATGAATGTTAAGAATGTGTGAAGGAATCTTGATAAATAAAATATGATGACTAGGAATTCAGATAAATAAATGATTGATTGATTGTTGTTTTCCGCCACAGTCAACAATATTTCAGTTATCTGGTGGCGTCCAGTTTTTATTGGTGGAGGAGAGAACCCAGATACAATGTGCCCGGGAAGAGACCACCGACCTTCCCAAAGTAAACTGGCAAACTTTCTCACATATATCGGTGCGAGCGAGATTCGAACCTACGTCTACTAGAGGTGAGAGGCCTTGTGATTTTGAGCTTGATGCTCTAACCACTCGACCACGGAGGCCCAAAATAAATGAAGAATGTAAATATAAGAAATAAATTTCATTTTATTCACCTTTCTTTTGACGGGACGTATTATGCGATCATGTTTGTCTTCCTGTCCCGCTTTATTTTTGCCTCATAACTTAAATACTATGCAACCTACATCAAAGTTGGTCAGCATCATAAGAAGAAGGTGTGTTGCGTGCTAAATCAAGGTCACTGTGACCTATAATTACGATGATGTGGCCATATATGGCATAACCCTTTTTTCAGCTCATGTAGATACGAGTCCTAGAATCAACAATCTTTGTCAATATATGCATAGGAATGTAAATTGTAGCTTAAATTCGGATCCCTAAAACTTTTCAAACGGTAAGTAATAAAAAAAATGTTTTAAGGGAGGTAATCCCTACATAGTAAGAATAATGCATTAATTTTATTCAATAATTATTTTATCATGAGATGCACATTTTTGGCCGGATTGCACAACGTGCATCCGGCTTGTATTATGGTGAATGGCTGGCCTGTAAGAAGGCTATGGAAATAATTGTACAACCCAAAATAATTCATAGCTTATGAAACAAATAATCTAAATATATGTAAAAAAAAAAATGTGATTATGTGAACAATTCAGGATATAGATTGACAAGTCAACTGCAAAGTACAACAGACAAATTACAAGGAATAATTTTGATTTTTACCTCAGACCTAAAAGCAAAGATATTGGTGCAGTCTTTGTACCAAGTAAGGTTGACATGATTTTGTGTCGTGCATTATAATGAATGAACATATAACCATAATGAACAGAATTCATGATGTGACGGATAACCTGAGAGTTTTTTAATCCAGTTTTCTCTTTTATTACCAAACTTCCAGTTTTAAGATTTGTCGAGCTCTTATATGGGGCCTTATTGGATATAAATGCGGATTTTTTAAACTTTAAAAACCAACATTTTAGACTAAATTTTAGGTCTTATTTTATCTGTTGTGTTCATTCATGTGTGACATTTACCCGACTCCTCTTATCTGTACGAATTGCCTTCGTTAATATCGACTCTTATTGAGGGGGTGCTCCATGAATATTCGTATTCCAGATTTTCACTCTCCGTACGACTTGTTCAGCAACACCAAATAACCCCCTAAAAGTAGTCCATACAAATAAATTTCGTGTACAAAGGTTCGGTTCAACTTCTTCACCAGAACTTTTCAGCAGAGTTATCATCTTTTACAAACAGGATGGCAATAAATAAGCACTCTAGTTTCATGATAACATTTTACTTTACGATTTTATGCCTCATAGCCTATAGAACTTCAGTGCACACATTGCTGGGCTCAGACAGCGACATGCCCAAATACCTGCTTCACGTAAACAAAGTTGGACAACAGCGCAAGTCTTTTCTTCAGCTTACTCATTCATCAAACCACAGTACAAACATTGTCTTACTACTTGTGCTATCAGGAGACATTGAACAAAACCCGGGCCCCAAACACCAATGTGGTAAATGCAAAAAATTGGTTAAAGCCTCAGACAAAGCGATACAGTGTGATGACTGCGATTTCTGGATACACATCAGATGCGAAAATATAAAGGTGAAAGAATATAGGAAATTACAAAACTCCACAGAAGATTGGTACTGTTCAGACTGCAATGCAAACTGCTACATGTGTGATAAACTAGTTAAAAAAGATGAACCTGCTGTAACATGCGATAAATGTAAAAATTGGGTTGTTCATAACAAATGTTCCGGGGTACAAGCTGACGAATACCATCATTTACAAACATCGTCAACAATGTGGATCTGCTCAATTTGTGAGGTCATGAACTTCTCTGATTCGTTCTTTATCAAATCCTCGCCCATTGAAACAAGCAACAAATTCGAAAACTTGGGAGATAAGTGTAATTTACAACATCAAGATACATGCACGAGCAAAATAAAGAAGAGTGATAATAATCTTAAAAATAACAATAGATCAAAAACAAAAGTGAAACTGATGTCTATAAAAATTAATAGCATTAGAGGGAAGAAACTAGAACTTGCAACTGTGTTAGAGATAGAAAAATCAGATATGGTGGCTATTCAGGAATCTAAAATTGATGAAACTGTTTTAACATCCGAACTTTTCCCAGACAGCTTGAACTACGATGTATATAGAAACGACCATACGCTTCATGGTGGTGGTGTCATGCTGCTTGTAAATAGATCCTTGAATGCTATGCCGCTGTACATACTAAACAATGGTTCCGAGTCTGTCTGGGCAAAGGTAATATTGAATGGATCACCGCATTTCTTTGGCAGTTGGTATAAAGATCCCGAAAGTCCAAATGAAAACATGCAATTACTGAGAGAACAACTGGATAAAATAGTGAACCTTGCACCCAGGAATAAAACAGCAAATATCCACTTAATGGGAGACTTTAATTTTCCAAACATCAACTGGAACACAAGAACTAAAAAAGATGGCAAAACTCTAAACCAAAAAGACGGCCAACCATTTATCGACATATTAAACGATCATCACTTTGAACAAATGATAGACTTTCCAACAAGGTAAGAGAATATTCTGGATTTGATATTAACAACACTACCTGGACAAATTTGCGACGTAAATTCGCCTGATAGACTCAGTGATCATGAAGTTATATCGTGTTCTTTGTGTATTTATGTGAAGCCTACAAAAACACCTAAAAGGAAATATTACTTATATAACAAAGGCGACTATCAGAAAATGAAGGAGGAAACCAAGAGTTTTACGAAGGAAAAATACTTCAATGGAATGCAAAACATCAGAAATGTTGAGGAAAACTGGAACCTTATAAAAACCTTCATCCTAGGAAGTGTTGATAAAAACATACCGTCAAAGATATCTAAATCCAGGAAACAAATACCGTGGATGAACCAAAACATAAGATCTATGATACGAAAGAGGAATAAGCTTCATAAGAGAGCAAAAGAATCTGGAAATTCACTTCTAAGAGCAAAGTGGCGCCAAATCAGAAGCAATATTAAAATTGAAATTACAAAGGCTCATAATAATTATGTTGAGAATATGATTGGTGACATCAAATCGAACAGTAAGCCATTCTGGAAGTATATTAAATCCCAAAAGAAAGATGCACAAAGTATTCCACCTCTTAAAACAAGTCTGGGAATACCTCTGAAAATGACAAAGAAAAGGCAGAGGCATTAAACGAACAATTCAGAAGTGTGTTTTCGAAGAAAATTAAAACTGACGCCGCACCACTGATAAAAAAAATCATGTCCTAAAATGAAGGAGATCATTGTAACAGAGGGGGGAGTTGCAAAACTATTAAAGGGACTAAATGCATCCAAAGCTTGTGGGCCAGATGAAATCAGCCCTAAGGTGCTTAAAGAACTAGCAACCGAACTTGCGCCAACTATAGCGCACTTATTCCAACAAACTATTGATAATAGTGCGATTCCAAGCGAATGGGCCACAGCTAACATCTGCCCGTTATATAAAAAGTCAGACAGATCTATGCCAGCAAATTATCGCCCGGTGTCATTGACATGCATTCTATGTAAATTGAGTGAGCATATAGTTTGTTCGAACATTATGAGTCATCTAGATGAGCATAATATCATAACAAGTAGACAACACGCTTTTCGTAAATACCATAGCTGCGAAACGCAACTTTGTACTGTTACACATGACTGGGCTAGAAATATTGACGGTGGATATCAGACGGACATTTTTATATTAGATTTTGAAAAAGCGTTTGACACTGTTCCACATGAACAACTGAAGTCGAAACTGAACAGCTACGGTATCTCAGGAAAAACGCTCTGCTGGATTGACGCATTCCTCTGTCATCGTAAGCAGCGCGTAGTGGTAAATGGAACAAGATCCGAATGGTCAGAAGTTGAATCTGGTGTGCCTCAGGGCACAGTTTTGGGACCGGTGCTGTTCAGTCTATATATCAATGACATTTTGGACGATATTGACTCTGAAATCCGTTTGTTTGCTGACGATTGTGTCTGTTACCGTACAATTAACACCATCAGTGACTGCATTAAACTTCAAGATGATATAGATAAACTTGGAGCTTGGGCCAGGAAATGGGGCATGCGATTCCAGCCGATAAAGTGTAACATGATGAAACTGACACGCAAGAGAAAACATCATGTGGATTATGAATATAAGTTGGAAGGTTCAACACTACAATTCTTAGATACAATAAAATACCTCGGAGTTAACATATCATCACACCTCCGATGGGACAAACATATATCTGAAGTTACGAGCAAAGCCAACCGAGTATTAGGAATGTTTAAGAGAAACCTACATTTTTGCAACAAAGAGGTAAAAGAGACGGCTTATTCAAGTTGTGTTAGACCAATACTTGAATATGCAGGAACTGTTTGGGACCCTAACAGCAAATACTTAGAGGAAGAACTAGAAAAGGTGCAAAAACGAGCGGCACGCTTTGTTTTGAACAATTACAACTATGCCGAAGGGTCAATGACTAATATTATGGAAGAACTAAAATGGAAATCATTAAAAGATCGAAGAAAAGAAAATCGTCTTATATTATTCTATAAAGGGTTAAGTGGATTGGCCAATATTCCAACCAATAACATCAAACGTAACACCAGAACAAACCGTAACAGACACGATCAGCAATTTTACATACCATATGCTCGTACCGATGTTCTAAAAACCAGCTTTATCCAGAACACAATCCGTGATTGGAACAGTCTAAATCCATCAATACTAAAAACAACATCCATCTCTAAAGACGCAACCAGCAAATTTTCAGAACTTATCCGAACACAACGTTTTGAGTAAAGAACACCTGACTCACGGGCGGTGCAAAAATGTCTTTGGATGTAGCACCTGATTTAATAATGATGATGATGAATGATGATGATGCGCGCATCAGTGTGTGTTGTGGCGGTGCTTTTTATTGAAAATACACGAGGGTATTAATTTAGTGCATAAAGAAATTTGCCCAGAGTCCATTTCTACATCCATGTGGTGACGACGTAGTTGTACAGATTTCTCAACCTCACAACGCCTGAATGTCCCTTGTTTTGTGCTTGAAATGTTTTTTTTTTTTGGTTTTTTTTTTTGGTTTTTTTTAAATTTTTTATTTATCTATTTATTATTTTTTTTTTTTTTGGTTAATTTCCTTTCTCTTTAATAAGGGAAAAGTAATTCGCATGATTTTCATGCTTGTTTCTTTTTTGTTACAAAATCATGCGTATATCGTGCTGTAATCCGTATGAAAAATCACGTGTGAATATCACGCAGATTTATTTTGTCAATAGGGGACATTGTATCGGATGTTGAGAACGTCTTTGATGTGCACAGGAGAAATTGATTCAGGTACAAAAGAACACTTTTTTTAATGCAAGGGAAATGGATTTACGGTTAGAAGAAATTTTTAATGCAAGGGAAAGCGAATAATCGATATAAAAATATTTTTAATGCATGGATTAAAAGAGAAACTTTCTTAATGCATGGGGAAATAGATTCGTCATTAGAAGAAATCTTAATTGCATGCAAAAATATATGTTGAAATTCAATTTAATCTTAGGTCCTGCATAATATAGTATATTTAACGCCATATCTTTTAGTGCGTGTGTACATTTAAAAATTAACCCGTGTTCAATGATCGAACAGATTGGTAGTCCGCATAGGTCTCGTATCGGCCCTAAACTGACTCGGTTATTGTTTAAAGATAATTGTTAATCAAAGTCATCAAATAGATCGACAATGATTCAATACAAGTTAAGGTGCATTCCTCAGGGCTGTATTTTTTTGTTTTGTTTTTTTATTATTGGCATCTTCACACTGTCAGATTTCATCAGCTGTCACAAGAAGTACTAGTATGAAAGAAGTCGTTTCAGAGTAACATGGACGTTCAAAGTACCCAGTGCTTTCTCCGTTGGTGATTTATTAGTGTTGAGATGACTTCCGGCAGGAGGCCTATAAATTCAAGCAAGCGGTGCTTGTTCGTGTTCATGGCGTATATTTTCGCGGGGTTTGGCAGTTTGTCCATTTACCTCATATTCCAAACCATTCAAGGTAGAAGTATTTGTTTTTCTTTCTCTTGGGACGCATGATCATATCCTGGCGATGAGAATGCAGTGTATTATTAATTACTTATAGATTGTACATCTTGGAATATACCTGTGTAGGCATAATGGCACGTGTATTTGAAATTGTTGACATTTGCAGATGATAATGGAATATTTCTATATAAATATGGAAAGTTAACGATGTAGAATCTTAAGTCATCGCGTTTGTCATAAAGTTGAGTTGTTCGTTTGCTGTTGATGTCGGTGTTGCACAAAATATCCAATTATAAAGCACTTTCTTTAACATTGAAGGCATTGAATTGAAACTAAATGGATATCTGGAATAAGCAGGTATCCTTTTTTTTTAAATTGTACATGTCATGATTCCAGTATTAGGGGTGTTGCTATCCCAATGGGGCCAAAATGGTCAGTGATTAAATGTGTTAACATTTGAACAGTTTAACTTCTTGATAACCACCATTCCATTTTGTTTTCAAATTTGGTGTGAAGCAAGGATGACAAATCGCAAACTTCAGGGCCCCTGCATCACGGGGCAAACCTCTCAAACATTGACTAATTTTCAAACACCTCTTCAACTGCATATCTTTAAAAAACGTAAATGCATAGTGATGTATATATAGAGAGAGGCTCTGCTAAAATTGTAAATGTCACGATCCGCGAGGTAGAGGTTCTGACTCCAGGACGGGACCAAACTTATATATAGTGGATATGTGTAAAACATTTTTAAATGTCACTGATACTCGTAAATTGAAGCTAAATAGATGGATAGTCCTGTACCAGAATTGTAAATTTCATTATCCCAGGGGGTAAGGAATTGGATTCCAGGGTGGGACCAAAATTATTACAGTGATTATTGTCTTTATCATCTGAAAGTGCTCTTAAGTTTGCGGATGCAGTGTGCAAACTAAATGCAAATCTAGGACAAACAGAGAAGAATATATCAAAATCGTGAATTTCACATTTCCAGGGTTCTGGCTTTAGGATTGGTTGGTGTTGTTTTACGTCCCGCTTGCGAATTTTTCACTCATATGGAGACGTCACCATTGCCGGTGTAACGACGAAAAATGACCCCCGTAGAATAATGACCGGGGGTCATTTTTCTACGTAAAAATTTTACCCCCTGGTCAATATTCTACATAGAGAAATGACCCCTTTTTTCGTAGAAAATATGGCTTTGGGGTCATTTTTCTCCGTGTGGATTGTAGAAAAATGACCGCGTAGAATAATGACCCTATGTCATTTTTTGATGCAAAAGGCTGGTTTTGGTAAGAATATTTTCAATTCACAAATTCCTTTCAAATTCTAGCGTTTTATTTATTTTGGCTATTTTTGATCGTTTACCAGCTGCCTTTGTTAGTGATTGTGACAACACAGTCTGATTTCAAAACTTTGCTCCCATGGGAAAAATATTATAGGCTTAAAACATCAATCACTTTGTTTAGGATAAAATGATGCCATCAAATAGGCGGGGTTCTTTGAAGTTTCAAAAACAACAATTCTGTTCGTCATTTTGCTTCACACCATGGACTCGAAAGAATATACGGAAATATCGCTTTTCGTGGAAAAGAAACAATATCCTAAATTTTTGCCAAAAAATTTAAAGCGCAACTTTCGACGAAAATGTAGTAAATTTGTTCTATTCAATGGGATTCTACATTACCATCATAAAAAACGGTTATTAAGAGTTGCAAAAGAAGACGAGGTTCCAAAAATTATCAGCAATACCCATACAACAGCGAGTGGTGGGCACCTAGGCATTAATAAAACGTAAGTTTATTTATTTATGTGAATATATTTCATGCATTTCTTAAAATCAATTGTGACAAGTTTAACATCGATTTCAAAGATACCCCGGTCATTTTTTCTAAAGATAATGTATATCAATTCAATTATTTTAGTGAGAAAATATAAAATCACGTTTTATATTTTGCATCGGTCTGATTCCGAGTTTAAAGAATTAAAACGTCTGAAATTTCGTATAAACATAATACGGATGTTTTGAGAGAGAGAGAGAGAGAGAGAGAGAGAGAGAGAGAGAGAGAGAGAGAGAGAGAGAGAGAGAGGAGGAGGAGGCCGGGCATGCACCAATTTTCTGATGGTCTACGATGTAATTGGTTGTATTTGGCTTTGAAACAATATTTGATACAACTAATAAGACATGTGCATGCACTTGTACTTGTTTTAAAGGCACCTGATAAATAGATGGTGTAATCCCCCCCCCCCCGCCAATTTTCCAAGCTTGTGAAAATTTTCATCAGACAAAAGCTTGGAAATACTTTTATATTCCGTATAGGGTCAATCTAATGATATCAAATATCGAAATAGGAAAATGATAAACAAGGAAATCGTGTATTTTAATAGGTAATTGTGTCTTATAAGATTATCAGAAGCTAGGAGGGGTGCAATCTTGATGCTTGACTTGGGGATTGTCCCTCGGAAGATAACTGTCTTTTATTGTCATCCGTCAAAACCGGAGGGGGGGGGGGGGGGGGGGCTTAGTCAAAACTGTTGCCCGGTCATAGAATGAACTGTTGCATGTCTGAACTGATCCATTGTTTTTTGGCAAAAATAGACATTGATAATTTGGATTTACCTTTGTTGGTTTAGCCACTCCCCCCCCCCCCCCCCCCCCCCCCCCCCACACACACACATTCAATTTGCTTCCGACGCCCATGCATCCGAAATTTTGTGACATTGCTCCAACGTCTAAGACTTACTTTGAAATCTCACATTTTGAATTGTTCACTGATACATGTAAGAGACAAAACCAAAAAAAATTCTTGCACAGAAATCCTTCAGGATTTCTAGTGTTGTTGGTTTTTAGTGCTTTTATACACACACACACACACACACACACACACACACACAAACACACACACACACACACAAGTTGAGTTATAATCAGAAATTTCAGATTAAACATTTGCTTCCCCCCCCGCATTTAGTACTTAAATTTTTCCAAATGAATATATTTCGTAGATGGAAGAAAATTCGAGAAAGATATCACTGGGCATCGTCGTATGATGACTTTAAGAATTACGTAGAGAGGTGTGATCGGTGCCAAAGGAAATCTACCTTGAAGAAAGCAAAGCAGCCATTGAGACCCATACCAGTAAAGTCAAAGCCATTTGTGCAAATAGGAATGGATATAGTTGGACCATTGCAGGAAACTAGCAGAGGTAGTTCATAAAGAATTCTATACATTTTTATAAAGAATAGTTCACAGCATGCATAGATAAAATTGCAAAAAATGTATTGAGGTGTTTTCATTAAATAAGTTTACGCTCGAATGTAATTTAAAAATTAATGTCTTTTTGTTAAATGAAATAAAACATTTTTTTTATTATTTAATAATTGCTTGAGTTTATTGAATTAATAATTATTAAAATTAAATCAATATGCGACTGGCCTCCTATTCCTGTATTTTATTTTCGCAATCTGCAGCTCATGTGCTTTAATGAGAGGGTAAGTATGTGGGTGCCACTTCTAAACTACTCGAAAAGTGAACATTCGAATGAAATATATACTAGTTAAATATTTGTTAAACAGGTTCAAACTCTGAAATAAATAAATGTTCCATCGACACACATCAAACCATAATACTGGAATTAATGTAAATAATCGAAACTCATAAACTTAACGATGAATCAAATTTATGAGCTAGAATTCTAAAAATGTAAAAATCAATACATCTTCTATGGCATCTTTATGCAGTTAAAGTGATCTCCCTTTAGATACTTTTTAATAGAAATTCACAGTTTACTACTCAATTTTTAATCACTTGAAATATTCCTAACATTTTAAAAGGCCTAGATAAAGTGAATGAACATGTTATTTTCATATATTAATTTGGGTCTGTCCGTCTGTCCGTCCGTCCGTCGTCCGTCATTCTGTCTGTAACGCTTTCGTTTCCACACGATATCTCGAGAACCCTTTGCGCTTTCGCAATGAAATATTACATAACAACTCCCTGTGGCCTAAGGAAGACCCCTATTGATTTTGAGGTCAAAAGGTCAAGGTTAAAGGTCGTAAATTGATACATTCTCTCTGTATGAAACACTATCCTTTCCGGGCGACATTTCAAAAAGATTTTGAGCTTTTGCAATGGAATTGTATACATAAACTCCCTAGGTCCTCTCTTACCCCTCTCAAAGTGTCCCGTCTCGTTTGATTTATTAGTATTTATTGTATTATGTGTCGCTTTTTTAGCACGGGGGTATGAGGAGAGTTATTACGTTCAAAACAGGTTCTTGGTGGACTTTATATTCTTATTACATTTATTAGAAATGTTTAATAAAGGTTAAATTAAACACCATGCATTGTGTAAAATTTTGACAATATCGAACGTGAAAATATACATGTATGTAACTTCATCTTTGCATATAATTTGCGTCAGTATAAAGCAGTTCCGTGCTCTAGTGGTATGTCTCTCGCTTCGTACGTGAGAGGGCCCGGGTTTGCATCTCATACGATCCAATTTTTTTCTTCGAAATGCTTTTTTTTTTTTTTTTTTTTTTTTTACTAAATGATAGTATTCAGCATGTGAAATGAAAAATATATGAGGTCTGACTTGTACAAACTCATAAAATCATCATAATAATTTTCATAAATATTCCATATCAAAAGAATCTTCTATGCACATAATAAAGAATAAGCAATCAAATCTTTATAAATTATCCATATTGGCATATTTTATTTGCTTCAGTATACATGTATACATTTAATAATTCTACAAATTCAGTCATGGGGATCCGACCCCACCCCCGAACTGCGCATGGTTTACTTTTTCCCTAAGCGGGGGACACAAATTCTCGGAATTAGCTTGTTTTCTATGGAAGTAATTAATAGTCATTTGTATTCACTAATACTACTACTGTGTAGTGTTTGATTGTTTTTTTCCTGGGGTAAATGCCACGCGCCATATAGTGAAAATTATATAAATAAGCTTAATAGTTAATATTAACACTTTTAAAAATGTATTTTTCTCAATGTCCAAAAAATATTTTGCACTGGTGTAGAGAGGGTCCTTAAAACCTACTAGTATTCTAACGTGTTTTTTTAACGGTTAGCTAATGTAGGGAAAGTAACAGTAATTACACAGGGTTATCGAATTGGAAAGAAACAGATTATTATGTATTTTCCTGATGTATTAGATCACTTGACTGGATTTTTTAAACATGCAATATGATTTCATTCTATGTATGAAAAAATGGGTATGTGTAAAACACCAAACGAGAAACAATGAAATGAGATTCAGCAAAATAACTAATGACCTCAAAATTTCAACAAAGTGAGAGCAGCTTGTGCCTTTGATTTCATTTTGTTAGAATCTAACTGACATGTAGCTCTGATTTATTAGCAACGTTAACCCCGCACAACTGTCTCTCACACAACAAAAACAAAAAACAAAAAAAAAGAAAAAGCCATAAATCGTTGACAAATATCTAAAAGAAATGTATTACTCCGTTTTTTTCTGCTGGGGTACTATATAATATGTGATCCAAAATTCATTGTTATTATTATAATAGTTTTCCATATAACATTTCTATACTGGGGGTATATAATTATTTGTGTGTGTTTTAAGACATAGCTATTTTTAACCTATGTACATGTATATATAAAACAGATAATTGGATATTTCATTTATAACTATATTTATAAATATATTACCGTATAACGGGTAATTTTTACTGCTGTATTTTTTTTACGAATTTTGATCAAAAAGGAGTGATTTAATTTTTACGCGTTAATTTTTTACGAATTGAAGTTGTCCGTTAAAATTAAAATCATCGGAGGTGAATGCTTGTTATCACCTTCAATACATTTTACTTACAAAACATGTGATTTTAAGCAGTATTACAGACCAATTTTCACAAAATATTTCAAAGATAAAGAAGCTATATGGCTATTTAGGAACATACATGAAGATACAAAACGTAGTTACGTTTATCTCTTTCATTTTAGGGAATAAGTACCTACTTGTCTTCACGGAATATTTGACGAAATGGGTGGAGGTAGAAGCTATAGCAGATAAGAAGGCTTCAACAATCGTTAACAATTTATACAAGTTCATTGCGGATCACGGAGTACCAGAAGTCATTATAACCGACCAAGGCAGAGAGTTCTGCAACGAGCTAAACGATGCTGTTTGTTCAGATTATGGAATTGAACATCGGATTGCGTCCCCCTATCACCCACAAACAGGAGGGCATACGGAGCGCTACAATCGAACCCTATGTTCTATGCTATCTTCTTGTGTTAATGAACTACAAAATGACTGGGATACGAAACTTCCATTTATGCTTTTTGCCTATAGAACTGCGCAACATGAGACAACGAAGAAAACACCATTCTTTCTGGTGTATGGTCGCGAAGCCAAGTTACCCATTGAACTTGATTTACCCACTTCGCCGATCCCAGAAAATGACAAGTTTGAAGATTTCTTGAAACAGCGCTCCGACGCTTTCATAAAGCTTTCTTGTGAAAGAGAAGAGGCAGCGGAAAACATAAAGGAATCACAAAAGAAACAAAAGAAGCGTCATGATAAGAACATAAAAAATAAAACTTTTCAAGTTGGAGATAGAGTTTTGCTCCACAATACCCGAAAGTTAACCCGGAAAGGGGGAAAACTAGACACATTATGGAGCGGTCCTTACATAGTTGAAGGTATTAACAAGAAGGGAACATACACTTTACAGGGACTGAAATGCGCAGTAAATGGAAATAGGTTGAAAATTTACAAGGAATCGAAAGATGATGAAATGAGTAGAAAGCCTGAAGAATCACATGGAAAACCAGATGAAACACATGGAAAACCAGATGAAACATACGAAAAACCAGATGAAACACATGGAAAACCAGGCGAAACACATGGAAAACCAGGCGAAATACACGGAAAACCAAATGAAACACATAGAAAACCAGATGAAACGCAGAAAAAAGCTGACAAAAAAAAAGGAATTCACCCAAAGAGGAAGACACTCCATTAACTAAAAGCCGTGGTATACCGCTTCCACCGAAAAAACGCAAGATTCCAGAAGTTGAAATTACCAATAAAACTGAATCGAGATCTCACATTCTTTTTTATCCAGTGGATAATGAGTGGCAAGACATTAACGCTGCAATGTTTGGCCACCAGGTTAAGAATGTTCTCAAAACAGGACGTAGACGGCACGTAAATGCGAATTCCATTCCAACAGTGACGGTGTCTATGAGAGGAGATGGAAATTGCTTGTTTACAACATTTAGTTATGTTTTATTTGGAGTTCAATCATATCACAATGATGTACGAAATAAAGTTGTTGGCTTTATGAAGGAGAATAAACATCTATTGCAAACCATGGAAGCGGATCCAAAATATTTGAAACGTTCGCGGATGGAACATGAAGGTTCCTGGGGTACTGATACAGAAATCCGTACATTCGCTACAATTTGCAATACAACGATCTTTGTTTACTGCAAGCACGGGATGAATGACAAAAACAACGACAATTACGTCTGGCTGCCGTACCCTCCCCTACACGAGGGAAAAAACGAATCCAATTCGAAATGCATTTTTATTATGAATATTGGAAACCATTACGAACCTGTATTGGATGTAACAGAGGATATTTACAGCAGAACACCTTACATCTACATCAAAAACTTCGTGCCAAAGAAATACCACCAGTATATTTCAAAAAGAATGCTTGAAGCTGCACTGGTAAACAATGAAACAGACTCCAATATTGTCAGAGAATTAGAAAGACCAGAAGACGTATACGTATTGAAGTTCAAAGATTTTCCCCATCAAGTAAAAGGTTTAGAAAAATTAAGCGAGGAAATAGATCCAAATGTGTTCAATTTATTGTGTGAATGGGAGGATTTGGAAGACAAGTTTGTTGCAAAAAAATCGAAATATGATACCCCTTAGTAAACGTTGAAAATACATTAAAGTTAGTGGCAAGTTTCTGTGCTCTTTTTATAGTTGTAGTTGTAATAAATAAATATATGAAAATATATATCAATTTGGAATTCTTTAATGTACTTTAGTTGCTTTGAAATGAAATCAAAGAATTGTGATCTCCGCTTCCGGTGTCAGTGGATGGGAGACCATTATTTATGGCATGTTGTGTCACATATAAACACCCTATCATATAATTATGTCATTCAAAAGTAATTTCCAGCGATTTTTTGGCAGATTAGGTCAAACATGAAGGTCAAGGGGTAAAAAACCATAGCATGCTCGAGAACGTCTTGTTTCAGGAATGCAAATACAAAACCCCTATCTTTTCCCAATCTAGAAATATACAGAAATATACCATTTTTGAAAAGTAGGTCAACCTTCAAGGTTTAGGTCACAGGGTCAGAAAACGTAGTTTTAGAAAGGATTATACATATATAAAATGATAGCCATATCTCTTTCTTTTTTAAAAATCATAGTATATTTGGTAAGATCTTGTAGCAGGTAATATACATGTGAAATACGAAAGCCTTATCTCATTCAAAGGTTACGACAAAGGTTAAAGTTTTTGTGACAAATTTAAACAGACAGACTTGCAGACGAATGAGATTAAATGTCCCCTTGTCCCATTGAGGACACCAATGCCAGGCTCTTTCATGAGATAGATTGGGGGGGGGGGGGGGCGTTATCAGGGGAAAATGACAGCTTAATAAAATTTATTAGCTCGCACCTCTTCCTTCCCAACCCCGTACACATTGAAAGTCATGTGCAGATAAATATAGAAGTAACATTTTTCTACATTGGTGAATCTCAGCCAATCACAAAGAAATAGGAATTATTAAATCATATTTTATGGGGCCCATATAAGAAGTGGTGTTAAATTTGCTTCCACGACATTGAAGGATATTTTAAAAAAAAAACAAAAAAACAGGAGACACAGTTATCTTCACCGACCCTATCCAACCCTGGGATAAACGAATATTGAGTATTACATCTCATTTCATAAGATATTATTGTATAATATAGTGAAAAAGTAGTGAGTCATATTTCTATGGGGGTCATTTTTCAACGTGTGTGGTGTAGAATAAACGGTCTGGAAGGGTTTTCTATACAGTCGAAAAATGACCCTACTTGCCGTAGAATAATGACCGGGGGGTCATTTTTCTACGTAGAAATTTGACCCCCCGGTCATTATTCTACGTAGAAAAATGACCCCCCGGTCATTATTCTACGGGGGTCACTTTTCGTCGTTACACCGGTGAATAGCTGAAAAATTTAGCCTTACGCTCGTTGTTTAGGACCTCTGAGCAGGGAGGGATCTTCATAATGCCACATCTGTTGTGATACGAGCTCGTGCTTTTTGCGGTCTCATCCGCCTTTTACGACAAGAAAGGGGTACTGACGACCTATTCTAACCCGAATCCTCACGGAATTAGGATAGTTTTAAATTGGTCATATCGTGTTAATGTTATATATATTACTGAATTTGTAAGGCTCAATTTTAAAAGAACTCGATTTTAATTTCAGTTTTGGTAATCAAACTAATAAATACTTCAAGTTCAAAGAGACAAAATTCTTCAAAATCACGTGTCAGTTTTGAGACGATTGAACGTATACTGCAGGAATTCAAAACTTCAGGAAAATCACAGAAATGGAGCGCAGGTCCGGTAAATCCTCTAGCAAGCCCTTTTCTTTACTCCTCATGAAAACCCCAACAGCAACAGGGGAAACGTTAGACGTAATGTGCCACAACATACGGCAGAAGTGGTGTATTCTAAAAAGTATTCTAAAGAATCTTTAGTGAAACCACTAAATCCTTTCAAAATCAACAACATCACATAGGTACTGTAGGATAAATCGATTGGATACATCCCAGTGACCGTGGAACAAGAGATCCACAAGCCTTATAGATCACCTCAGTATTGGTTAAAAGTATCAGTAGTCCACAGGCCTTATTGCTCACCTGAGTATTAGTTATAAGTATCACTAGTCCACAAACCTTATCGGTCACCTGAGTATTGGTTAAAAGTATCACTATTCCCAAGGGCTATGAAGTGTAGAAAAAAATTCCTGTTCTGCAAATTAAGCTAAATTCTAATATTCAGCAACAGTATAAATGAGATGTACTCTTGAAACTTAAATGCTCTCTCGAGTGGCTAAACTGATGAAAGGCCATTTACATGTAATAAAAAGACCCTTCCGTGTCTGCTTCAGACTTAGATATTTTATTGAACCGAAAAAACTAACAATTCAACTTTATGACAAACGGAATGACTTCAAAAACTTCGCATATCTAAGTAGCGATGTTCCAGTATCATTTGCATATGGTATTTATATCGCTCAGCTGATTCGATAGCAAGAGCTTGTTCTGCATATGATCAGCTTTTCAATAGAGACAGGCTACTGACAAACAAGTTGATGTTACAGTGGGTTCAGTAGTCTTTTTTAAAGTCAGCATTTTGCAAATTTTATGATCGTTATAACGATCTGATTTACCCATACAATTTGTCATTGTTTTAAATGCTGTCTGAGGTGCATCACAGTAACTGGTAGACTGTTCTTTACACCCTGATTTTGACTACGAATTACTCCGCTTACCTGATCAAAATATAGGGCTCACTGCGGGTGTGATGGGTCGACAGAGGATACTTACTCCTCCTTGGCACCTGATTCCACCTCTGGTATGTCCAGGGGTCCGCGTTCGCCCTACTCTTAATTTTGTATTCTTTATAGGAGTTATGATATTCTAATAAAGTTCCCGATTTATTTTATGATACAATCACAATTCTTATTTATCTCATATTGTAATAACGTTCCTAATCAATCTGATATTCCAATCACATTCCTGATTTTTCTATTTTATTAACGTTCCTGATTTATCTAAAATTTTAATAACGTTCTTGATTTATCTTGTTTATATTGTATTTTAATCTGACATTCTAATTACGTTCTGGTTTTACTTATAGAAAAAGGACTGCTCTCGACGATCAATGTTTTGCAAATGAACAGCATATTTTGTTTATCATCACCGAAGCCTATCCATGTATCAGGTATAAGCCAAAGTAATTGGTTTGATTGTCAACATGGTCATTATTACAGTAGGCGTAAACTTTTACTATAGTAATTATTGATGTGCGGGTCAATAATCATTAATGTTGTGATGGTCAATAATCATTACTGTTGTGATGGTCAATAATCATTAATGTTGTGATTGATTGATTGATTATTTATTGCTTTCCGCCACACTCAACAATTTTTCAGTTATTTGGTGGCGTTCAGTTTTTGTTGGTGGAGGAGAGAACCCAGATACAATGTACCTGGGAAGAGACCACCGACCTTCCGCAAGTAAACTGGCAAACTTCCTCACATAACGCCGCGGCCGAGATTCGAACACGCGCCGACAGAGGTGAGAGGCTTTGTGATTTTGAGCCCGATGCTCTAACCACTCGGCCACGGAGGCCCCATTTTTGTTGTGAGGGTCAATCATCATTATTGATGTGATGGTCAATAATCATTATTGTTGTGAGGGTCAATAATCATTACTGTTGTAAGGGTCAATAATCATTAATGTTGTGAGGGTCAACAATCATTAATGTTGTGATGGTCAATAATCATTATTGTTGTGAGGGTCAATAATCATTACTGTTGTGAGGGTTAATAATAATTATTGTTGTGAGGGTCAATAATCACCATTGTTGTGAGGGTCAATAATCATTACTGTTGTGAGGGTTAATAATAATTATTGTTGTGAGGGTCAATAATCATTACTGTTGTGAGGGTCAATAATCACCATTGTTGTGAGGGTCAATAATCATTAATGTTGTGAGGGTTAATAATAATTATTGTTGTGAGGGTCAATAATCATCACTGTTGTGAGGGTCAATAATCACCATTGTTGTGAGGGTCAATAATCATTAATGTTGTGAGGGTTAATAATAATTATTGTTGTGAGGGTCAATAATCATTACTGTTGTGAGGGTTAGTAATCATTATTGTTGTGAGGGTCAATAATCAATAATGTTGTGAGGGTCAATAAATCACTGACGTGGAAACGTCACCAGCTGTTGGTGAAATACCACAAATTTTTAAAAGGAGAAATCATAAATACAGTGTACAATGACATGTTACTTTCTGTAATGCATATAAATTACATTGAATGATAATTACATTTAGCCGTGTATTATGCTAATACTGATAACACGGTCGATTGATTGATTGACTGATTGATTGATTGATTGTTTATTGTTTTGCGTCACACTCAACAATTTTTCAGTTACCTGGTGGCGTCCAGTTTTTATTGGTGGAGGAGAGATCCCAGATACTATGTACCCGGGAAGAGACTATCGATCTTCCGAGAGTAAACTGAAAAACTTTCTCACGTATATCGGCGCGAGTGAGAATCGAACCCGCGCCGATTAGAGGTAAGAGACCTTAGTAACACGAAACTGATAGCAGACAAAAATAATGATTAAGGCAACATGCGCGTTTTCCTGATCTGGGACCTACTATGATCTGTTTTTATATACCTCATTTCACTCATTTTATTGTTGTTTAAATAGCGTTTAGAGCAGTATGGACTTTACGCTTTACAAAATAAATTTATTATTATTATTATTATAATCTGTAAAATACTTGTGATAAAAGATAGTGTAGTATCATGTATGTTTTAATGCTAGCATATTTGATACTTCCTGGTTGTTCCTCTGTCGGCGCGCGTTCGAATCTCGGCCGCGGCGTTATGTGAGCAAGTTTGCCAGTTTACTTGCGGAAGGTCGGTGGTCTCTTCCCAGGTACATTGTATCTGGGTTCTCTCCTCCACCAACAAAAACTGGACGCCACCAGATAACTGAAAAATTGTTGAGTGTGGCGGAAAGCAACAAATAATCAATCAATCAATCAATCAATCCTGGTTGTTGTAAGTACAAATGTACAGTCTGTTCTTTCGTATTACCATAAGTTCTATGACTGGTGACATATGTACTTACTGTAGCAGAGAAGGAGTGAAAAAATCTTTAGAATAAATGGGTATCGAACCCGGGATCCGTATGCATATCTTTCTGCTACAAACAATGCTGTAATTAAATATCGCGGTACATTAATTCCTTGAAATGCTGTAACTAAATAATATCGCGGAGCATTATTTCCGGTGTCCTACTTTGACGGATTTACCAGCGAGGAGAATCCACGTTGTACATTACTGCGTAAGATAACGAGTGTCTACAATCCTTAACAGGCAACTTCGCGAATACATATGCCAAAGTCCGCGAAAATACATTATAAAGTGATTTACAACATGTACACATTACTTGTAGACACTCGTGTAGTGAAAACGTTTCAGTAACACGTGATTTTTCATGTAGAAAACTACAACACAAAAGATGTGGATGTGACGCCAATGAGATTGATTATTGGTTATATGAGAAGTGGGTCAACTTTGACATTTGACCTCGCCCGCCATACTGATGGTGATTTCCACATATTTGAACCTTTACATGGCATATCACAAGCTGCACGGCTGTTCAAAACGATACAATTCCTAAATGGAACAAAGCGGTAAGACGTGATGTAGAAACATTCAAAATGTTTGTGTTTACAAAGTATTTATTTGTTCTTTGGCCACATCTATACTTCGGCCATAACTTTTGAAATAATGACACCCATTTGTAGCTCAGATAACTGAAAGCTCAAGTAGTCGTTTCTGATCATCTGTTATATGTCATCTGTCTGCCCGTCTGTCCATAAACTTTTTACATTTTCATATTCTTTCCCAGAAGCACTGGACCAATGTTATCATTGGTACAAAGCATTCTTCAGTAAAGATCTTCCGAGTTTGTTCACTTAAGGACCCCTGCCCCTTACAGGGGAGATAATTAGAATTTTTGTTAAAATAGTGTGAAGGACTACCTGGCTTGAAAAGACAAAATATATGAAAGCTTCGTTATGGAGGGCAGATTCACAATTTTCAATAATGGCCACCGGGATAGGATGAGGCCGCCATTGGAGATGAAAAACTTTATATGAGGATATGCAAGAAAACTATGGGTTTTTTTTCGAACAACAAGGCCTTAAGTTGATATGCAAGCTTCATCGGGCACTGCAGGTTCAAGTTTGCACAAATCATCGCTATGAGGTAGAGGGGGGCCAGAAATGGTTTATATTAGAATATGTTGATCGATTGATTATTTATTGCTTTCCGCCACACTCAACAATTTTTCAGTTATCTGGTGGCGTCCAGTTTTTGTTGGTGGAGGAGAGAACCCAGATACAATGTAACTGGGAAGAGACCACCGACCTTTCGCAAGTAAACTGGCAAACTTCCTCACATAACGCCGCGGCGGAGATTCGAACACGCGCCGACAGAGGTGAGAAGCTTTGTGATTTTGAGCCCGATGCTTTAACCACTCGGCCACATATTAGAATATGTAGGGAGGCCAGAATTGGTTTATATTAGAATATATAGGGAGGCCAGAATTTGTTTATATTGGAATATATAGGGAGGCCAGAATTGGTTTATATTAGAATATATAGGGAGGCCAGAACTGGTTTATATTGGAATATATAGGGAGGCCAGAACTGGTTTATATTAGAATATATAGGGAGGCCAGAACTGGTTTATATTGGAATATATAGGGAGGCCAGAACTGGTTTATATTGGAATATATAGGGAGGCAAAAAATTCATGGTCTTTAACGGACGCCTGAGTATGCACATTTTTGGTTTATAAAACTCGTTGTTTTACTTGTGTAGGGCTGACGGCGGATGTGATCAGTCTACAGGAGATGCTTACTCCTCCTATGAAACTAATCTTCCATCTGGTATATCTGTTTGCCCAAATCTTAATTTTCTATTCCTCACAGGAGTTATTAGATGGATCACTGTTCGTTGTGGCTTCATCTGTTCATTATAACTAATGTAAAAATCGGTTTGTTTGTCGATTTATAAAATGATTAACAGTTGTTTTCTAAATTATTTTAATACTTAGGTTTAATTGTTATTTCAGAAAGATTTAAATCGTAAGCCTCTTGATATAAAATCACAAATCTTGCATAGGAGTTTTCCTAAATTCTGCTTAACCAAAGAGCGAGAATTACGACGCAGAAACTGTCAGTTACTAGATAAGTTATAATTCATGTTGCTGTAACTAAATATAAGGGATGTTCTATGTTTTATTTTACAGCTTGATTTCAACACGTGACCTGGAATCTATCTCTGCAGAGTTAATTTACCACTGGTTTACCTGCAACTTTGATCATATCGACTTGAGTTCTCTGACAGATCCTTTCGTGGGTGAACATACACCGGAGCACATGGATTATTATGAATGTATAACAAACAGAAGTACTGAAAATCAACTAGAAATCGTGAAAAACTGTACGGAATTGTTACGAGTACGATGTTCATCCGCCAGGACACGAACCATAAAGACTGTTCGACTTCCGGTGTTTATGGCGGGAATTCTCTTAAAATGGCTTCCTAAACTGAAGATCGTTCACATAATACGAGATCCACGTGGTCTACTGAACTCCCAGTTCGAGCAGAAAATTAACGAGGAAAGAAAACTGAATTTGTCAGCCATAAAATTGTGCAATAGAATTTCATGGGATTTGACCGCGTTTGAAAACTTGAAACACTGCCACAAAGACAGAATGATAAGTATTATTTACGAGGACTTGTGTCAACATCCACACATTGTTGTCCCGAAATTGTATAAATTCTTTAACGTTGCGTATACCAAACACCTTAAAGATTATGTAAGAAAAATAACGACCGGGCGAGTTCGACCGTGTGGATACTGTACGTTCAAAGGGAACGCCCTGGCTAATGCCTACAGGTGGATGAATATTATTAAAGAACAAACCATGAATACTATCGATGTACACTGTTCATTTCTATACTCAAAATTAGGGTACATTCACTTGGAGTTTGATAAACTAAATGTAACCAAATTTTCCTGGATTTCTACTACAAATAAAAAAAACTGGAACTAGTTTATTTGATTAAAACGCCTTATTTTACATACATGTATTCACTGGCGTTGTACAATAAAATAGTAAAAGAGATGATATGCATAAAAGGTAATAGTAGAAGCATAAGATAGGTAAGTAAATAAGTAAATAAAACATAGAAGTACATACATTCTACAAAACTGAATCAATGTCTAGTACGATACTGAAATGGGATTTTTTTAATTGTATATTAAAAGTTTCTAAATAAATGAGTTTTCAATTTCGCCTTAAAACTGTTCAGTGATTTCGACTGTTTTATCGCTAGAGGTAGATCGCCCCAAAGTCTAGGACCAACGGTTCCGAAGCTTCTGTCACTGAACGTCTTGTGTCTATTAAAAGGAACGTTGTAGCAGCCGTAAGAATATTGAGCGGAGCGTAACTTTTGAATTGGCACCTGTTTCGTTAAAAGTTAAATATGGTGGTGCTTCGCCAACAGAACAGTTATACATAAAAGTCAACAATTTGAATTGTATTCTGGATTTGATGGGTAACCAATGTAAGTCACAGAGAGCTTCCCTAGAACTATCAAATTTCTTACGATTCAATACAAGTTTCGCGCTCATGTTTTGAATACGTTGCATCTTTCCTATTTCACTCTGTGCTATTCCATATAAAATCACATTGCAGTAGTCCAAATGAGAAATAACTAATGATAAAACCAAAATTTCTGTTGCCTCTTTTGTCAAATATTTACGTATACTTTTAATTCTGAGAAAATTGATCATTGCTGTGCGGCATTTTCTTTTGATGTGTTCCTTAAAATTTAGAGTTTCATATAAATATGCTCCTAAGTATCGTATACAATGTTCCGATTTAATTTTGTCGCCATTTAATGCTTATAAGTTTCGTGTTGCATCTGTCCAGTTGCTTCCTTCTGTCAAATATTATGAATCCTGTTTTTGTTGTGTTCATTTTCAGTTTATTTGAATTCATCTAGTCATTAATGATGCCTGCACAGTTTTCGAGTTCTTTAATTGCTTCGATTTCGTTGTGAATAGACGTAGGTCTAAACCTTTTATTTGCAATGTGATCATCTGCAAATCCATAGACCGCGATTGACGGGGGAATAATGTCGAATAAAGTCCCTTCATATGTAAGATACAATCACGGACCTAAACAGTTCTCCTGCGGAACACTACACTGCAATTGACGAGGAGATGATGACGCAGAATTAAAGTTCACTCGGCATCTCGACCGTAGGTATGAATCAACCCAAGTAAAAGCCGAATCAGTGATACCATATTGCTTTCTGAGCACATCAATGAGTATTTGGTGATCCACTGTATCGAACGCGGCGCTGAGATCGATTACTATGAGAGCCGTGACTTCCTGTTTTTCCATTGCATTCAGCAAATCGTGTACGAGTCTTAACAGAGCAGATTCGCACGAATGGAAGCAACGATATGCAGACTGGTTTTTTGGAAGAAGATCAAAACCACTCGCATGTTGATTTAGTCTATAGAGCGCTGCTTTTCTGTAAGTTTTGATAAAAACGGCAAGTTACTGACTGGTCTATAATTCGCATATTCTAGTTCAAGACCTACCTTCTTTAACAAAGGTCTAACAAAGGCTTGTTTCCATTTTGAAGGGAAATTGCCTTGCGTTAGCGATAGATTCACTAGATCAGTTATAGTTGGTAACAGCTCTTGTGAGAATGATTTCAGAACACTGGTTGGTAAAATATCTAATTTACAGGATGTCAGTCGTAGTTCACCTATCAGTTCTTTAATTTCCTTGACAGATAATTCTTGAAAAGAATCGAATGATGGTACATCCTTAACAAGAGGTTCAAAATGGCTGAAGTCACTTAACGATTGCCTAATTTTATCAATTTTGTTCATGAAATAATCTGCAAAATTCTCCGCGAGCACACTATCGCTATTTTCACTGGGCATCGGGTTGTCGGACTTCACACCAGTAAGTTCGGCCACTAGCTGATATAGTTGTTTAATATTGCCATGCATGCATCAAATGCAGGCAAAAAGAAAAGAAACAGTCTACACTGAATATCGAGAATGATGAATGTTAATGACGGGGATGATAAACATATGAAGCGTTTTACATTTTCAATTTTGACATTGATGTTCAGAACTACAGGACGAATTTTAAGCAGACCATATAATCTTCTGGTTACAGGGACCATGTAGAAATATGTTTCTAAACACACATACAACAATAAGCATGCTGTAAATATGATAGACCTTACATTAATAAATGGTGCTGGAATTTTTCACATTTGTCCCCAAAGGTCTACTTCTGATTATCACAAGCGTCAACTAAATGCTTTTCCGTTGATTTTCGTAATTAAAGACACGATCAAAGCGCTAATTTTACTGAGAAAAAACACCCTTTGGAAGAGTTCCCCTTGTAATTCTATTATTTTATAGACATGCTTCAAGCTCGTGCGTATGACGTGAAATATATGGTGCTGCAAAACACATTGAGATAGGTATATGGGTTAGAGTAATATGCTAAAAACTACACGAGTGAGACGGTCATACCGATGTCAGCCCTTTGTTTCATGATATTTGTGCCGTTTCATTGGATTGCGCAAATGTTTTTTGTCACGTCAAATGTTCACTATACAACCATAAAAATAAAACTACAGGACTTCCAAAAGAAATAAGATTAGCAAGCATTCTGAATGTATTAAAGGCAATACAAAGTCACCAACCAGTACGATAATTCAGTCAAAAGTAAGCGTAATGAAACTCAAATTTAATTTGATCTGTAACTATCCAACACAATGTCACATACCAAATTTCGATTTAAAATCTTCATCCAATGCGTTCATTGCGGAGAAAAGTTCGGAAAACCTCAAGCGGAATGACAGACAGACCGGAGGTAAACTAATGGTCCCATCCAGTAGGAAATTAACAATGAGAATTAATTAAATCATCAAAAGAAAACAAACTGGAATTAATGCATCATCGACGATTTAATTTTCTAATCCCTGCTGATGAGAGATGTAATGTAGCAAGTCTTGGTCTGTTTCGAGGTAAATGTTGAATGATGCTAAACACGGATTAACAACAATGTATAGTTGGGCATAATTCAATTTTTGACATGAATATGAATTTAATTTAAATCAAAATCTTTTGAGACGTGCAATAAGTTTATTTCAAAGTCGAATTCTTACATTACAAAACCATGACTCTTTAGTATAATAATTTCACGTCATAAAGGTACAGAATATGTACGAAGATGAGCATTTTTTCAAAGAATTGTAAAAAAAAAAAAAAAAAATTCTTAGAGGAATGTCCAGCATCCGTTGCATTCTACCTTAACAGTATTAATACATTTCTAATCCTAGTGTCTATCAGAAAAAATTATATACCCCTTATCAAAATAAAACTACGCGTATGCTTAAGAAATATAGCTGATTGTTATTACAGGAAGTGAAATTAGTTCCAATCTGACTAAAGCAAGCCACTATTTTTTTTAATGCACCAATACTAAAGCAGGTCAATACCAGGGGTTGGCTTTAGTCAGACTGGATCTGACCTGAAATAGTCATAGTTCTTTATCTACAGTAACATGGTAAGACTGCGACCTCACTATATCTACTTCATGTACAATTTTTTTTTTTTTGCTCACATAATCATAGAAATGAATTATATATTTGTACACGTTTATTACATAACGTACATAACAGATAAACAAAATATAAATCATTGGCTCGATGGAAGATAAAGGATGTGAAATAAAACGGATTATAAATAGTGGATAGAAACCATGCGATATAAAAAAAAAAATGAACACGGTCAGGAAAACACATTGTGGAATTTCTTCAAGTAGAGATCATGGAGTTGGAATACAGTCATATATTTTAACCTGAAAAAAGGATGAACTCATGGACAAAAACAGAAAGGAAATGTGCTTTGTGTTAGTGCATGTAGTTTCAATATTGATATCCATGTTGTGAAATACCTTACAATTCTTTGAAATATGTTATTTTTTATTGATTATTTATTGCTTTCCGCCACACTCAACAATATTTCAGTTATCTGGTAGCATCCAGTTTTTGTTGGTGGAGGAGAGAACCCAGGTACAATGTACCTGGGAAGAGACCACCGACCTTCCGCAAGTAAACTGGCAATCTTGCTCACATAACGCCGCGGCCGAGATTCGAACACGCGCCGACAGAGGTGAAAGGCTTTGTGATTTTGAGCCCGATGCTCTAACCACTCGGCCATGGAGGCCCCTTGAAATATGTTAAGAAAGGTAGTAAAGTGTTGGGTCTTTTTTAAATGACTGTAATTAGCACCTTTCCAAAAGAAAAAAAAAGACGGTAGAACTGGTCACTGAACTCCATTTCATTGAAAACTGTGCATAACATAATCTGATTAAAATCAAATCCTTAGATCCGCTCATGTAGATCGCTACACAATGATCTAACGTAAACTCAAAGAGGGTCTCTAATATAGCGATTTACGTGAGCGGATCTAAGGATCATATTCTAATCAGATTGGAACTTACCATATCCAGGTAGCCAGAAAACACATCGTTGTCCGTACACCTTCCCACATTAAGAGGACCGAATGATGCTGCTATTCGCCCTATTTAGCAAAAATAAATAAATTCACCTCGTTTTAATATTGCATATTGATTCATGTGGACTTAATATTGAAATTTCTTTGGTGCATATTGCAGACAGGAATACACCAAGAGTCCATATACGTAATTGTATCTATTAACCCCCACTAATTACCTTTACCTACAGAACCGTATTGGCCGTGTATAATCTTACCTCACGCGTTATCTACCGATATAAACGTTTTATCTACTGATACAACGTTATATCTACTGATATAAACGTAGTATTATCTACTGATATCTACTTATATAAACGTATTAGCTATTGATATAACGTTACATCTAATGATCTCTACTTATATAAACGTAATATCTACTGAATATGAATACCTGATAATGGTTTTTCCTCTTTACTTTCAAATGTTGTATTGTCTGCATTTTGTGAGCGTATCCGTCCCCGCAAGCTGTTGCCGTTGAATGTAAGTTCTACATTATTCCAAGCGTTGTCCTAGTGAATTCAAATAATAATCTTTTTTTAATTTTATTAACCAAGTCAGTACAGAAATAACATGACTTCGTCATTTCATCATCACAAATTTTTTGTTGTTTTGATACTTGAGCCAGGTCCGGCAAATAAGTTACATATATCTATATGAAGTGAATTTATATTACTCTATATACGCCTCACTATTCCCGAATACGCTACCCATGATACGTTTTCGCTAATTATTTGGAAATTTGAAGGCCACGAAACAATAAATAACCAGCAGTAATAAGTTTCACATACCTTATATGGTAAGGTAAATATTACAGGTCTTGCTCTCCAGTCATCACTATACCCCAAGAAGGTCAAATGTTTATCTACTGTATCAGCCAAGATGGCTAAGGACGGAGTTTGACCTCGGGTAAGCTGAGGAATGTCCCAAGGTTTTGCAGAGGATTGACAGTTTGATACCAAGGTCTGATATCTAGGTCTATTGGATTTCGAAGAGAAAAACCTAAGTTGTATCATCAGACGCGACAATGCGACTGTACTGAGTCGTGGAATTTTTATAATGGACGATGTCTCGTTGAAAAGGCCGTAAAACACGTTGGTGTGGGAGAATTGCACTTGAAACACGTTTATCACTTCAATGTGACATTGGAAGGATAAATTTATGATATCTTTTCCCGCAAAATCTACATACACCAAGGGAACACACACTGAAAGAACATGCAGTTTCATAGTTTAGAAGAAACATTAACAAATTAACAGTCGTCAAAGAAATAAATTTACAACATTTACGATCTGGCATTGCGTCAAATGCTTTCTGATGTGTTTCATACCAATTGTTAGGCCGTTCATTACACATTGATTCTGATTACTGACCACACCGTTCATCTGATCAAAGTATAGGACTCACGGTGGGTGTGACCGGTCAACAGGGGATGCTTACTTTTCCTAAGCACCTGATCTCATCTCTGGTATACCTAGGGGTCCGTGATTGCCCAACTCTTAATGTTATATTCCTTATAGGAGTTACGAAATTGATCACTGTTCGTTATCTTCACCTCTTTATTTAATTTACTAAAACATTGTAAGTTTTCAAGTCAAATATTTCTTTTCAGTAATCGAGATTGATGTTGTTCAATTGATCATGAACTGATGGAAATGTGGAAAATGTTACTTGAGAATACATGAATGTCCAATTGAACGTTTTTACATCCGAAAAATGGTATGCAATGTAGGAAGTAGAAAAAAATTCCATACGTCTTGTTGTGAATGTTGCATCTCCTACACACACGCAGTACTCAGACTTGTACACCGTTCCAGCTGGACAGTCTTGTTGTATCCGGGATATCATGTTGTAGTATTTGTCAGGACGTCCATTAATGGCACGAAAGTAACACACTAAAGAGAAGGACGGGTAAGTATGTAAACGCACCAATAAATGCATTCCAGTAATCAAGATTGATATTGTTCAATTGATCATGAATTGATGGAAATGTGGAAAATGTTATTTGAGAATAAATGAATGTCCAGTTGAAGATTTTACATCCGAAAGATGGAGAGATGCAATGTTGAAAGTAGGGGGGGGGATTGGTGTACATTTGTCAGAAACAGTTCTCTGCTACTTTATAAAAATTAACCAGTTATATTCACCTAGTTCTGTATTGCCCACTTAGAATAAGGATTAAAAGGGGCTAAAATAAAACAAAGGAGAACATTTCCCTGCAAACAGTGACAAAACCACATGAGAAAATCGAAAAAAGCGACCTTTGATTGTTGGTATGTCGAAAATAGATGGAAATCGCGGCAACTCAAATTTGGCTCTTTGCAATAAAGCCCCAGTTGTTTGAATTAACCCTCTAAACGCTAAACAGTCATTGTTTATCCCCGTGGTCTAAATGTTGGTCCTCCTGCAAACATTATGTGTTCTAAATAGGGTTTACATCGCACCATTTGTTTTTGAAAAACAAGTAGACAATATTAAATATAGTTTACAGCAAATATATTCGTACTGTTCGAAGGAACAGAGGTGGACGTAGGGGCTAAGGTTGTTATGGTCTTCGGTTGTTCAGTACATTCTAAGTTGCAATCTCGACTAGGTTTACATCCCTGATTATGATGATCATATGAATATCCTTTCGCACAACACATTGCCAATGACTGCTTGTTTCTGTTGCACACATAGAATGTACGACAATTAAAGTTACTCGGATAAGTTGCTCCAAACCTTAAAGTAAGACATGGGTCTGAAATATGAAGAAAAACAAACACTTTACATCTGTAAATTGTAGTAGGATATTATCATTACAATATAGTTTAATTCTACTTGTTACATGGAGTTATCATCAATATGTATGTCTCTTAATACAGATTTTGCTGATGATTTGATATTCAAATGTAAATATGTGATTTTTAAAACCATAGTCAGTTCATACCAGATTTACAGAGTACCTTTGGGACTCTGTCACAATTGTTGATCTTGGAGTTCCAAAATGTTCCAAAGGAACAGATCATCCGCGTACAGTGACACTGAGCAGCGTTCCACGCGTAACAATGTTCATAGTGAGTACAATTATGTTCCATATAACATGATTCCTGACCTTCACATTTCACTGCACATGGACCTTTGAATATAACAACATTGTGTTTCAGATAGTGATATATTGAAATTGAACTGTAAAAACGTGCGGGACAGTATGGTAGATATGTATAGCAAATTGAATGTGGGTTACATATTCTGGTGGACTGTTCGTCCCCGAGGGTATTCACCAGCCCAGTTGCTAAGTACTTCGGCACTAGCATGAATTACGGATAAAACTTTGCTGTGATAATGTTAAGAAATTCATTTCAAAATTAAGGATTATGTCTCTCATGCTTAGCTCTGATCCTTTGCCGGATTTGGCTCTACTATTTGGTATTTTTGGTTCTTTCAACATTTCCTAGTTCTTATTTCCGATTTCCAACATTTCTGACTTGAGCATCACTGAAGAGACATCATTTGTCGAAATGCGCATCTGCTGCATCAAACTTGGTTCCGTTTATGTTTTAAATTCTAAAATGTTTTCGAAAACCCTATTCAAAACTGTGAATAATTCTTGCACATTGCAACTAATAACAATTATGAATTAAAAGACCACACATATCTTTTAGAAGGGACTATATTTTATAGCGCAGGATATGTGGGAGACATATAAAGAATTTAAAAAAATACGCGCTTTATCTGTTACTTCATTTTTCGAAAGAGAGAAATAAAGATTAAATTCTAAACTTGATAACACATATTACAGGCATTCAGTGTTTTTCAATAAGTGAATTTTGTTCACGAAATGAAATAAGTATATTAAGCAAGACCTGATGAAAATCGGAGGTAACTTGAAGTAAAACCTCTATGCTTCTTTCAAGAGAACACCAGTTTGTTTTCCATAATTGTCCGTTATTGATAAATAATGTAATAAGAGTATTGTTACGGAAAACTGGTCGGCCAATCATAATACACATCCAATAGGCCACACTGGGCTTATTGCAAACATATTACACAATCATCACAAACATAAAAGGAAAGGGTGCCTCCCAGTACTAAATTGTGAAGCCGAAGCAAATAAAATAAAAAGTGTTGGCCAAAATAGCCTAATTCTAAAATTCAGGATTTTTTTAAGATAACGCTAACAATTCCCTATTGTATGATTTTTAAGTTTTCAATTTTCTTGCTGAATTTCAAAATTGAGAATATCTGGATTTTGAATTACATTAATCATAAACATCACGTATATGGTAACACCTGATGAAAAAAGGGGATACCATGTGTAAAACATCTTAAAATTGCAGTACAGTATGGACACCTAATGGTTTAGGAAGAGCTGGTATCACGGTAAGATCCATCACATAATGTGTTGAATCCCAGTCTTCAATCTTGAGGAAATTTACCCTGATTGTGCTATAGTCATACTATTTTATACGATCGCAATGTTTAAAACGCGGTTTAAAATACATGATATCGATCTCTGAATCCATTTCTGAAATGCGTCTCGGTACATTGATTTAGGTAAACCTCTGGGACACTGACTGATGGCTGAGCCAAGGGCTTGTTGGGATTTGTGACGACGACGACATAAGAACTTTTGTAAGTTTTGGAAAAAGGAAAAAAGTCGCATGGGGCTAGATCTGGCGAGTATGGTAGGTGTGGCAAGACGACAGCCTTCTCCGACTTCAAACATTGCTTCACAACTTCAGATGTATGTGATGGAGCATTATCATAAATTAGACCAACATGTCTAAATCCTGACACAGGGCGTCATTTATGATAATATTTCTAGAGATTTTTTAGTTTAACATCTCGGTAATACCGACCTGTACCAATTTTGCCCTTCGGCACCGGTATTCGTACGGCTATATCATCACATGAGAAGAATATGCAATAAAGAACCTTCTTCCAGCTCATGGTTCATTTGACAACTACAGGCCTTCTATCGTGTTTAGTTTCGACATAGTGAACCCTTGTTTCGTCATCAGTAATAATGTTTGCAAATAGGTTTTGATTGAATTTGGGAAACATTTTGAGCATTGCTTAGCGGTTTGTACTCAGATCCGTTTTTCGTCACCTATCAATATATGCGGTATCCATCTGGCAGAAATCTTCCGTATTTTCAAAATACGCTTTAAAATGAAATGCACCCGCGATAACGATATGCCGACAGTTTTGGCAATATCACGTATCGTGTACCTGCAATCACTTTCAATTATTTCCCCGACTTTTGAGACATTTCCTTCGTGTAAAGCGTTATTGCGCTGTGGTACAATACACATTACATATCGAACAGCCCTAGTATGTTTCTGCCATCATCACATCTCATCTATTATTTCAATGATCAGTAGAAAACGCGTTGTCACAGATAAAAACTGCAGAGAATACTTTTTGTAAAGGGTAATATGCAGATTTATCAAACACAACACTTAATAGGTAATATACAGTTTGATCATCCAAAGCACCTTAATGGTGAATATACAGATTTATCAAACACAATACCTTACAATGTAATAGGTAATACACGGATTTATCAACCACAGCAACTTACTAGGCAATATACAGAATTATCAACAGCATATTAACGGTTAATAAGGGGCTAGAGCATTGCGCTCAAAATCACAAGGCCTCTCACCTCTAGTCGGCGCGGGTTGGATTCTGGCTCGCGCAGATACATGTGAGAAAGTTTGTCAGTTTACTTTCGGAAGGTCGGTGGTTTGTCTCTTCCCAGGTGCATTGTATCTGGGTTCTCTCCTCCACCAATAAAAACTAGACGCCACCAGATACCTGAAACATTGTTGAGTGTGGCGGAAAACAATAAACAATCAATCAATCAATCAACGGTTAATATACAGATTTATCAACCACAGAACCTTAATAGGCATTTAACGTTCTAATTACCTGTAGCTTTCTTCACCTCTGAAACAAACATAATAATATATTAAATAATGTTTTTTCCTCGAAATAAATTAAAGATAAGTAAATTCGCTTTGATGTAAAATAAATTCAACTGCATAGAACACAATCCTCATTGATTTAAGTGATATGTTCTTAACAAACATTAAGCATTGTGTTAAACGTTCACTTTACCTTGGTCACAGTTCGGCCCCTCCCATCCGATTAAACAAGTGCATTGATAGGAATTCCCTTTCATATTACACATTGAATTCTTCGGACACGGATTCGCCAAGCATGGATTAATCCCTATGAAATAGAGGGAGATTTCAATAACATGGTCTTGAACTTTAAAAAAAAAAAATTCTTCAAAATAAGATGCTGCGCACTACAAAGATTCGAAGTTTATTAGACTAAGAAACCCATATATAGTGGTGCTGTAAACATTTAGGAAGACATTTCTTTCAATACAAAATCAGGAAAAAAAAATATCATTTTTGAAAGACTGTTTGTAGTCCTAAAACTGTTTTATGTAACCCAGAAGTTACTGATGTGTAAGCATGCATAAAAGGAAAGTAAATACACATATTGCAAACTAACATTTATTTGTGGCTACTTTATTTACAAATCCTCGTTTGCATCCAATAGTATTCGAAAGGGCTAATATATATATATATATATATATATATATATATATATACCGTTTGCATACTTCATGGCATAGATATTCGAGAGAATTCAGAGTGTGCGTAATTTGCGAATTTTTCTCGCACGCGAAGATATATATATATATATATATATATATATATATATATATTGCATGCATACTTCATGGCATAAATATTCGAGAGAATTCCGAGTGTGCGTATTTCGCGAATTTTTCTCGAACGTGAATAAATACTAGTTTAAAGTATTCAACAATTACTGAGTTGGGGACAAATCACACTAGCAATACAAACAAAGCTTGCTGTACATTTGAATTTCAACTGCTTACTCTTTTCGCATCTGTTTCCTTCCCAATCTGAAAAGCAGTTACAAAAGTATGAGCCAACTGAGTTGACACACTTCCCGCGACCTGAGCAAGGTCTCCATAAAGCCACACATTCGTTGATATCTGGAAATGATAATAAAGATAATAACTCAGAAACGTGACGTAATGCCTTTGCTAAGAAGGTCGCTTGTGTTTCCTAGGCACGTGATCCCACGTCTGGTATTTCCAGAGGTCTGTGTATGCCATGCTTTCAATTTCGTATTCTTTATGGAGTTGTGAAATTTTTTACCTTCACCTTATCATACAAAACAAAACAGTATAGATTTCACGTAAAACATGCCGTCAATGGAATATGAATTTCCCTCCTCTCTCTCTCTCTCTCTCTCTCTCTCTCTCTCTCTCTCTCTCTCTCTCTCTCTCTCTCTCTCTCTCTCTCTGACCGCCAACTATCGCAGCGACAAATTAAGAATATATAATATAAATGCATTTATTTTCTATTGCTTTCTGATACTCCCCACCAAGATTTTGAATATTGTGTTGAACGCAATATAGCAGATCAGAAGTACAAAACTATCAGAGTACTATGAATATTTAAAACAATAGTAAAACTCGTAAAACTCAAGATATTGAATATTTTATTAGTACTTTAAATCAAGCACCGTGGTTAAAAGTTTGTAGTGTAAGGACGGTCTTGATCATGATATTGCATTTCGTGAAATGCACCCATTTTACTCTTACGTATTAGCTATTTTTCAATTGTCTTTCACGGTATTGAAATTATGAAATTCAAGTGCATGTAACTATGAAAATAATGTATAAGGGGGAAATAAATGGCGGTGAAAATATTCGCTATTATCATGCTTTAGTCACATCGGCGAATTTAAGAAACCGTGAATAAGTTTTGTTTAAATAGATATTATTATTGTTTTAGGTCACTTAGATTACCCGATTTTACGCACTCAGTATACAAGGCACCTACCCTACAGATGCTTTCTATAATTACGTACTGTATTTCAATGATTTTTGACCGTCATGTATTTATCTTTATTTTAAACTACTCAATTCAAATGATTTAACTGTATTGATCTTTTAGTCACACCTTTATTAGAAAGTGTGACCCAACTATCGGAGTTTGATCAACCAAAACACAAGCGGATTCTGAAAAGAACCACAGGTAACTGTATCTGTTAATGAGTTAATATGTTGGTGGAGCGCATGATTTAATGATTTTTTGTTTTTGTTTTGATTTTCTATGCCATTTCCAGCTTTACAGTGAAAAAACAAAAACATCTCTCAATATACACTAAACCGGAATTGATGAATGAATGGATTAATGCCTCTTTTTGTCCCCTACTTCTTCGCCCAAACTACTGAATGCTCTAGTATTCAAACCCCCCTGACATTTTAGTTACTGAACTGAAAACAGCGCACTTATTTGATTTATCTCTCTTTAATACTACACGATGTGTTAAAATACAGACAACGGAGAGGAGGAAAGGAAGTGATCTTTTTAGTGATTCAAATCTGCGAGTTCATGAACCCATGATTGTGTCTAAATACGAATATCTATTAAATTTACAACCCATGAAATTGATTGCCTATTTGATACAACATGGGAAAATATCAACATTAAAAGGGTTGTTTTAATTATCCAGATCCAATCAAGGATATATGGAAATATGCCTCGGGCATACGTTCTTCTGCCTGCGGCCACACAGTATATAAAAAAAGAACCCCGGGTAAATCTTACAACTTTCATTGGGGCCAGATAACGAATTCATTTCCTATAATGAACAAAATACTGATTACAAAAGACTTGTATTGGAGGGAGTGTTTTTCTTTGCGTGTAGAGAAACGTCATGTTATTTAACCCCCGGCTTTAGCAGAGTGTTCGAAAAGTTATATCCGATTTGTTAACCAATCAAAAAATGTTTTACAAACTCTTGGGATTTGATTTCTCAGATTCATGAGTCATACGTCCTTCTCAAATAACTTGCTGAAGCAGTAAAATATTGTAATTTAAAAGAAATAAGAAATTTTGAGTATGAATGTAACTCACCTTTTTCGCAGAATTCACCTTCAAATCCATCAGTACAGACACACAAATATGAATTACTGGTATCATTCAGAGAACAAGAACCACCATTTTTACAAGGAATTTGAATGCAACTGGGTTTCACTGAAAATAAAAATTTACATCCATACATATCGGATTACTTCTCTCCGTAGTAGAATGCTTAAGTAAGGTATTATATATTTTTTGATTGATTGTTAGTTTACTGTTTCCCGCAACACTCCACATTTTTTTCAGTTAACTGGTGGCATCCAGTTTTTCATTGGTGGAGGAAAGAGCTCAGATACAATGTACCTTGGAATATATACATATATATATATATATATATATATATATATATATAGGCATATAAATCTTGTCAGGCATACCTTTAATAATTAACTTGATACCTTTAGATTAACTTGATACCTTTAATAATTAAATTTATACCTTCAATGATTAACTTGATACCTTTAATAATTTATACCTTTAATGGAACATCTTGCTCCTTCCCAGCCGGAGTCGCACGCACAAGAGAAACTTCCTAGACTGTTAATGCAACGCCCATTCTCTGAGCACGCAGAGGATATTGTTTTGCACTCATTTATATCTATAAAAACCAATTAAGAATGTGTTAAATGTTAAAACAATATAATTTTAAATGTGCGTTCTTTGTCAGAATCGATAAAAAGTATATGAGGAATATTAAAATCACGTATTAAACATTTCAAAACAAAAGTGCGTATCATCTATTATTCTGTGTTCAGTAAAACAGAAGTGATAAAATACTTAGATAGCTTACATGAGGAATATGTTTAGTTCCCGAAAACAAACCTTGTAGCAACATTGTCTTGGTAATGTATCTTATTACAACTTATTTTAAAGGAATTTGGCATTAATTTTTCATTCCGATTTGGTAATCCTACTTATATTCCATCTTGTGGCCTCCGTGGCCGAGTGGTTAGAGCATCGGACTCACAGTCACAAGCCTCTCACCTCTGTCGGCGCGTGTTCGAATCTCCGCCGCGGCGTTATGTGAGCAAGTTTGCCAGTGTACTTTCGGAAGGTCGGTGGTCTCTTCCCAGGTACATTGTATCTGGGTTCACTCCTCCACCAACAAAAACTGGACGCCACCAGATAACTGAAAAATTGTTGAGTGTGGCGGAAAGCAATAAAATAATCAATCAGTATATTCCATTTTCGCTTCTCAAAGATGAAATTGTTCAAAATCATGCTTCAGTTTTAAACACATTTGATGTCCCAGTCAATATGGCAAATGAATATGAGATACTGTACTTATAATTCCGAAAATTCACAAAATCCATTCAAATAGCGATACAATGCTGAATCCTGTAAATGTTTTACCAAGCCCATATCTTTGCACATCACGAAAATATCAACTGTTTTGAAGGAGAAATGTGAAATGTATTTAGCCATAACTGTGGTGTAAATAATATTTGGATTCTAAACAATTCCAAAGATAATTTAATGAATTTGAAATCACAAAACGTTTCTCGAATCAAGAACATCAAAGCGTATCCCATTTCAACACTTTACACAAACATTACTCACGATAACTGACAAAGTAGGCATTTAAACATATCAGACAGCTGGTTCCTCAATGAAAATGGAACCAAGAAATAGTCATGTCATGTAATGGATCATCCAAGAATTACTGTATTAAACACCATTCTGATTCTACCCACAAGTACTCTGAAGTTGATATTAAAAAAGATACCAGAGTTCCTCATGTTAAATATCTTCCTATCTTTACTGATAAGGACTTCCAGGATGAAATGGCCAAGATAACTAACAGTGTTTTTCAGTCTCGTAATTCCTATAGAAAATACAAATCACAAAGATGGACAAACACGGACACTTGGTCATACTAGAGGTGGGATCAGGTACCTAGGAGGAGTAAGTATTCCCTGTCGATTGGTCACACCCATCGTGAGCCCTACATTCCGATCAGGTAAACGGAGCAATCCGTAGTCAGAATCAGTGTGTCAAAAACGGACTAACAATTGGCATGAAACACATCAGACAATATTTGACTTAATGGTAAATTATACTGGCAAAGTGGATCGTTATAAGGAGTGAACTCCTAGTATCTTTTCCTTAGATCACGGAGAAGACAAACTCTTGAATGTACAATGTATAATGCTTTTGCAAGATTTCGTTAACGTTAGAAAAAAAATACTGAATTGAAAGTTACTCACCTTCTTGGCAGTATTCACCTCCAAATCCTTCAGCACATGCACAATAATACTTTTTTGTTGTATAATCCAACAAACACGATCCTTTGTTCTTGCAAGGAATTTGAATGCAACTGGGTTCCACTGAAACGTTGAATGTACGCTATATCTGAACAAGTTTTCTGTACAATATATAACACTCAGCATGCAGATATATTAAGAGTACTATCAATTTACGCTACATTTTCATGTATTAAAAATCACAAGGTCTTTGTCCAAAATATAATGCATGATGATTAAGAGGTGTCATTCTATGCTTCTGTTTGCAACACATAATCCACCTATATCTGTGCTTTTGAAATATTTGAGCACAAACAGCTAAGTTTTTAAAAAAATATTTTGACTATGATTTCAGACCTTTAATGGAGCATTTCGGTCCCTTCCACCCAGCGTTGCACGCACAAGAAAAGCTACCAAGTCCATTTATGCAACGACCATTCCCTGAGCACACGGACGGAATGGTCTTGCATTCATCTATATCTATGTAGTAAAAAGGAAATTGTTAATGAAACTTCTTTCAGTAATATGTGTGACAGATTATGCACTACAGATTTAGGTGAATAAATTGCTACTTGAATACAACCATGATACATAAAAGTCTCCCACGTCAAACAACGTATAATGAGTTCAGGCTATAAACGTCAGATGTTTCATAATATTGTCATAATTTTAATGGACGGTAAAAAGAAAATCCAAACTGGATAAAAGAGAAGTTTTGTCAGGTGTCTAAAATGGATATCCGCAGCATTTCAATACACAGATGGTTCATAACAGAATTACATCTGGCAATATCTTCATGAATTAAATCTATAGATACAGTGTATGTGTAGAAAGCAGGTGCTTGCATGTCATAAACATCTGACTATGACACTATTTGGTTCTGCGTAATCAGCATTGTGGACGTAAACGTTTTTTGATATGAAAGTGTTTCTTTTCCAGATTCCTAGCTTGAAAAGGTCAAGACAACTAATAGCACCCAATCGCGCAATTCCTATAGAAACTACAAATCACAGACGCCGGATAGCTGAAAAATTGCTCAGGCGGCTATAAACAAACAAACAAAACAAATCACAGAGATGGACAAACACGGACACCTGGTCATACCAGATGTGGGATCAGGTACCTAGGAGGAGTAAGTATTTCCTGTCTTCTTCTTCTTCTTCCGATAATCTGCATTACCTCCTCAGGTGTATTATCGCAGATGTATTTTGCGCGTGCCCAGCTTGAAAAGCGCCGTTAAACGTGATGTTTACAATTTAAAATAAACGATGTATACAATTGAAACATCCCGGCGGGTTTAGATGGTGTGCTAGGTGAGGTGCAGTTGTTCCGTAAATCCTTCCAGATTAGAGGTCATCACAGCACTGTTTGAAAGGTTGTTCCATATGCGTATGGTAGATGGAAAGAAGGACTGCTGATGGTACTGCACACGATAGTATGGGATCTGAAACCGCATGTCATGACCTCTAGTTGCTGTTGAGGCACTCCTCGGGACTAAATATGGCTGTGATGGTATTGCTATTAGTCTGTTGATGATTTTAAACAACATGGCTCCTTGATATTACTCGGACAAGTACTGATGTTACGGCGGAGAAAGGCTGTGATATTGTTTGGCTTTTTTGTCATTTTGTCTATGTGGGGTGACCAGGTGAGATTGGTACTGATGTTTAGTCCCAAATACTTTGCTGTTTTCACTGAGGCTAGGGGAACTCCATGGATGATGTATATGGAGATGAGTGGCTTCCCCTTGTTGGTGACTCTAAGCACTTCACACTTTTCAGCATTGAAGCTCATAAGCCAGCTGTCCTCCCACTGTTCCAGCATGTCAAGATCATTTTGTAGGATCCTAGAGTCCTCTGGTGATCTAATTGTCCTATAACGGAGACAGTCATCTGCAAACAGTCTAGTTGTTGATGATACAGATTCAGGCAAGTCATTGATGTATACAAGGAATAGGAGCGGTTCGAGGACTGTTCCCTGGGGTACACCTGATGTTACTGATGACCTTCCTGACTTAACTCCCTCGCATACGACTTCCTGGGTTCGGTGTTGAAGGAAGCTGGCAATCCACTGTAGTATGTTTCCCCGGATCCCGTAGTGGTAGCACTTGTGCAGAAGTCGCTGGTGTGGGACCTTGTCGAATGCCTTTGAGAAGTCTACTAGTATGCAGTCGACTGGTTACACCCGCCGTGAGCCCTACATTCCGATCAGATAAACGGATAAATCCGTAGTCAGAATCAGTGTGTCAAGAACGAACTAACAATTGGTATGAAACACATCAGACAGTATTTTACTTAATCGTAAGTTGTACTGGCAAAGTAGATCGTTAATAACGACCATAAAATTTGCGAAATGCTGACTTTAGACGAAACTGTACAAACCCCTGTAACATCAACTTCTTTGTCAGTAGCCTGCCTCGATTTAAAAACTGATATATCTTAGTAACCTTGAAATGGAAGGAACTACAAAGTCTTCCATATCTGCTTCATATTAAGATATTTTATTGAACATAGATGTTAACTGCAAACTAATAGCTTAACGTTTTGACGAACGCGCCAAGTTCAGTTTCTCCACCATTAACTTCCAATATTTATATAGCAATACACCATTATTACCTACTTACGGTGTTTATGTCTCTCAACTGATTCGATACATAAGAGCTTGTCCTGCCTATCAAATCGAGAGTCGCTACAATCAAATTTACCGATACAATCTGTCACTGGATCAAATGTTGTGGTGACGTATTTAATGGCAATTTTCAGACCGTTCTTTATACAATCATTGTGACTATGGATAACTCCGTTTACCTGTTTACCGTTCACGGGGAGGCTTTCTCCTCCTAGGCTTCTGAACTCACCTATATTGTGTCCAGACGTCCGTCTTTGTCGTACTCTTAATATTGTATTTTTTATAGGAGTATAAGATCACTGTTTATTATACTCACTTTTCCATTGATTTGAAGATTTTATTCTTCACCCTATCTCATCTCCAACATTAGATATTCAATCATAAGGAGTGAACTCCTAGTATGTCTTCCTTGGATCACGGAGAAGACAAACTCTTTAATGTACAATGTATAATGCTTTTGCAAGATTTCGTTAACGTTAGAAAAAAATACTGAAATGAAAGTTACTCACCTTCTTGGCAGTATTCACCTCCAAATCCTTCAGCACATGCACAATAATACTTTTTTGTTGTATAATCCAACAAACACGATCCTTTGTTCTTGCAAGGAATTTGAATGCAACTGGGTTCCACTGAAACGTTGAATGTACGCTATATCTGAACAAGTTTTCTGTACAATATATAACACTCAGCATGCAGATATATTAAGAGTAATATCAATTTACGCTATATTTTCATGTATTAAAAATCACAAGGTCATTGTCCAAATAATAATCCAGATGATTAAGAGGTGCCATTCTATGCTTCTGTTTTCAACACATAATCCACCTATATCTGTGCTTTGAAATATTTGAGCACAAACAGCTAAGTTTTTAAAAAAATATTTTGACTATGATTTCAGACCTTTAATGGAGCATTTCGGTCCCTTCCACCCAGCGTTGCACGCACAAGAAAAGCTACCAAGTCCATTTATGCAACGACCATTCCCTGAGCACACGGACGGAATGGTCTTGCATTCATCTATATCTATGTAGTAAAAAGGAAATTGTTAATGAAACTTCTTTCAGTAATATGTGTGACAGATTATGCACTACAGATTTAGGTGAATAAATTGTTACTTGAATACAACCATGATACATAAAAGTCTCCCACGTCAAACAACGTATAATGAGTTCAGGCTATAAACGTCAGATGTTTCATAATATTGTCATAATTTTAATGGACGGTAAAAAGAAAATCCAAACTGGATAAAAGAGAAGTTTTGTCAGGTGTCTAAAATGGATATCCGCAGCATTTCAATACACAGATGGTTCATAACAGAATTACATCTGGCAATATCTTCATGAATTAAATCTATAAATACAGTGTATGTGTAGAAAGCAGGTGCTTGCATGTCATAAACATCTGACTATGACACTATTTGGTTCTGCGTAATCAGCATTGTGGACTTAAACGTTTTTTGATATGAAAGTGTTTCTTTTCCAGATTCCTAGCTTGAAAAGGTCAAGACAACTAATAGCACCCAATCGCGCAATTCCTATAGAAACTACAAATCACAGACGCCGGATAGCTGAAAAATTGCTCAGGCGGCTATAAACAAACAAACAAAACAAATCACAGAGATGGACAAACACGGACACCTGGTCATACCAGATGTGGGATCAGGTACCTAGGAGGAGTAAGTATTTCCTGTCTTCTTCTTCTTCTTCCGATAATCTGCATTACCTCCTCAGGTGTATTATCGCAGATGTATTTTGCGCGTGCCCAGCTTGAAAAGCGCCGTTAAACGTGATGTTTACAATTTAAAATAAACGATGTATACAATTGAAACATCCCGGCGGGTTTAGATGGTGTGCTAGGTGAGGTGCAGTTGTTCCTTAAATCCTTCCAGATTAGAGGTCATCACAGCACTGTTTGGAAGGTTGTTCCATATGCGTATGGTAGATGGAAAGAAGGACTGCTGATGGTACTGCACACGATAGTATGGGATCTGAAACCGCATGTCATGACCTCTAGTTGCTGTTGAGGCACTCCTCGGGACTAAATATGGCTGTGATGGTATTGCTATTAGTCTGTTGATGATTTTAAACAACATGGCTCCTTGATATTACTCGGACAAGTACTGATGTTACGGCGGAGAAAGGCTGTGATATTGTTTGGCTTTTTTGTCATTTTGTCTATGTGGGGTGACCAGGTGAGATTGGTACTGATGTTTAGTCCCAAATACTTTGCTGTTTTCACTGAGGCTAGGGGAACTCCATGGATGATGTATATGGAGATGAGTGGCTTCCTCTTGTTGGTGACTCTAAGCACTTCACACTTTTCAGCATTGAAGCTCATAAGCCAGCTGTCCTCCCACTGTTCCAGCATGTCAAGATCATTTTGTAGGATCCTAGAGTCCTCTGGTGATCTAATTGTCCTATAACGGAGACAGTCATCTGCAAACAGTCTAGTTGTTGATGATACAGATTCAGGCAAGTCATTGATGTATACAAGGAATAGGAGCGGTTCGAGGACTGTTCCCTGGGGTACACCTGATGTTACTGATGACCTTCCTGACTTAACTCCCTCGCATACGACTTCCTGGGTTCGGTGTTGAAGGAAGCTGGCAATCCACTGTAGTATGTTTCCCCGGATCCCGTAGTGGTAGCACTTGTGCAGAAGTCGCTGGTGTGGGACCTTGTCGAATGCCTTTGAGAAGTCTACTAGTATGCAGTCGACTGGTTACACCCGCCGTGAGCCCTACATTCCGATCAGATAAACGGATAAATCCGTAGTCAGAATCAGTGTGTCAAGAACGAACTAACAATTAGTATGAAACACATCAGACAGTATTTTACTTAATCGTAAGTTGTACTGGCAAAGTAGATCGTTAATAACGACCATAAAATTTGCGAAATGCTAACTTTAGACGAAACTGTACAAACCCCTGTAACATCAACTTCTTTGTCAGTAGCCTGCCTCGATTTAAAAACTGATATATCTTAGTAACCTTGAAATGGAAGGAACTACAAAGTCTTCCATATCTGCTTCATATTAAGATATTTTATTGAACATAGATGTTAACTGCAAACTAATAGCTTAACGTTTTGACGAACGCGCCAAGTTCAGTTTCTCCACCATTAACTTCCAATATTTATATAGCAATACACCATTATTACCTACTTACGGTGTTTATGTCTCTCAACTGATTCGATACATAAGAGCTTGTCCTGCCTATCAAATCGAGAGTCGCTACAATCAAATTTACCGATACAATCTGTCACTGGATCAAATGTTGTGGTGACGTATTTAATGGCAATTTTCAGACCGTTCTTTATACAATCATTGTGACTATGGATAACTCCGTTTACCTGTTTACCGTTCACGGGGAGGCTTTCTCCTCATAGGCTTCTGAACTCACCTATATTGTGTCCAGACGTCCGTCTTTGTCGTACTCTTAATATTGTATTTTTTATAGGAGTATAAGATCACTGTTTATTATACTCACTTTTCCATTGATTTGAAGATTTTATTCTTCACCCTATCTCATCTCCAACATTAGATATTCAATCATAAGGAGTGAAATCCTAGTATGTCTTCCTTGGATCACGGAGAAGACAAACTCTTTAATGTACAATGTATAATGCTTTTGCAAGATTTCGTTAACGTTAGAAAAAAATACTGAAATGAAAGTTACTCACCTTCTTGGCAGTATTCACCTCCAAATCCTTCAGCACATGCACAATAATACTTTTTTGTTGTATAATCCAACAAACACGATCCTTTGTTCTTGCAAGGAATTTGAATGCAACTGGGTTCCACTGAAACGTTGAATGTACGCTATATCTGAACAAGTTTTCTGTACAATATATAACACTCAGCATGCAGATATATTAAGAGTATTATCAATTTACGCTACATTTTCATGTATTAAAAATCACAAGGTCATTGTCCAAATAATAATCCAGATGATTAAGAGGTGCCATTCTATGCTTCTGTTTTCAACACAAAATCCACCTATATCTGTGCTTTGAAATATTTGAGCAGACACGGCGACGTTTGTTTTTAATATTTTGACTATGATTTCAGACATTTAATTGAACATTTCGGTCCCTTCCACCCAGCGTTGCACGCACAAGAAAAGCTACCAAGTCCATTTATGCAACGACCATTCCCTGAGCACACGGACGGTATGGTCTTGCATTCATCTATATCTATGTAGTAAAAAGGAAATTAATAATGAAACTTCTTTCAGTGATATGTGTGACAGATTGTGCAATACAGATTTAGGTGAATAAATTGTTACTTGAATACAACCATGATACATGAAAGTCTCCCACGTCAAACAACGTATTATGAGTTCAGGCTATAAACGTCAGATGTTTCATAATATTGTCATAATTTTAATGGACGGTAAAAAAAAATCCAAACTGGATAAAAGTGAAGTTTTGCCAGGTGTTTAAAATGGATATCCGCAGCATTTCAATACACAGATGGTTCATAACAGAATTACATCTGGCAATATGTTCATGAACTAAATCTATAAATGCAGCGTATGTGTAGAAAGCAGGTGTTTGCATGTCATAAACATCTGGCTGTGACACCATTTAGTTCTGCGTAATCAGCATTGTGAACTGAGAAGTTTTTTTTTTCTTTGATATGAAAGTGTTTCTTTTCAGATTCCTAGCTTGAAAAGGTCAAGACAACTAATAGCACCCAATCGCGCAATTCCTATAGAAAATGTAAATCAGAGAGATGGGCAAACACGGACACTTGGTCATACCAGATGTGGGATCAGGTGCCTAGGAGGAGTGAACTTCACCTGTCGACTGGTTACACCAGCCGTGAGCCCTATATTCCGATCAGGTAAACGGAGCAATCCGTAGTCAGAATCAGTGTGTCAGGAACGGCCTGACAATTGGTATGTAACACATCAGACAGTATTTGACTTAATGGTAAGTTGTACTAGCAAAATTGATCGTTATAACGACCATAAAATGTGCGAAATACTGACTTTAGACGAGACTGTACAAATCCCTGTAACATCAACTTCTTTGTCAGTAGCCTGTTTCAATTTAAAAACTGATCATATGCAAAACAAGCTCTTACGTATCGAATCAGTTGGGAGATATAAACACAAAATGCAGGTGTTGATGGAATATTGCCACATAAATAAGGGAAGTTGATGATGGAGAAATTGAAATCATTCCGTTTGTCATAAAGTTGAGTTATTAGTTTGCCACCGGCATCTACAAGGGACACATTTTAAGTTCGTAGAGTAGGGGGTCTTTTTAAAACCGCTTGAAATATCAAAATTTTTATATATCTAAGACCTTCGAAATATGCCCCGTCTGCCTCAACACACATTTTAAACCGATCTACCCATTTCCGGAAGGCCGCCCGGTACTCCTCTTTAGACACTGGTAGACCGCACTGCCTATAAGACAACCGAATTAAAAACGGTGCCCTGCCAGCATTTCCTTTAGTCTTGAGAACAACTAAAAGTCACAGGGGAACAGGGCTGTATTGGGGATGATCTAAGACATCGAGCCCAGATTCTTTCAGATATTCCTGTATCGTAGCGGATTTATGGGCCGGTGTGTTATCATGGAGTAATTTGATGCCGCGGACACCGGTGCACGGTCTGATTGATTGATTAAATATTGTTTAATGTCCCGCTCGAGAATCTGTCACTCATATGAAGACGTCACCACTGCCGGATGAAGGGCTGCAAATTTAGACCTATGTTCGGCACTTATGGGCTTTAAGCAGGGAGGGATATTTTACGTGCCACACCTGCTACGACACGGGACCTCGATTTTTACGGTCTCATCCGAAGGATCGCCCTTTTAAGCGCCTTTTATTACAAGCAAGGGGTACTGAGGATCTATTCTAACAACCCGGATCCCCACGGGCGTTTCTGATAGAAATCAACAAGTTGATAAGAACACTTTCTCTGTAAAACTTTCCAGTGACAGAACAACCTTTCGGGACTGGAATTTGAAGGACTGGACCTTTCGAATCAAAGAATATCGCATACAACATGCGATTTGATGTTTTGCAACGGCGCGCAATGACAGATTCTCCAGCGCGACGTTAAACATTATACAATCAATCAATCAATCTTAAGGAAAAACCTTATTTTCTTTCTTTGCTTGTAAGTTGTGATATTCCATCTTCTTAACTTACAACCTAACCTACCCCCCCCCCACCCAATCCCTCCCCGCTTCATGAGATTGAGCAACGACTTACACTCGGCTTGCAAATTCATCAAACCTCCTCTAATAATAATAAAAATTAAGCTTATTTATGTTACGTACTTAAATATAAAAAAATAAAGATCTTTTTCAAATTGGTTTGACTTTTCAAGCAGGCGAATAGATGTCATCACGGCTTTTATTTAAATCAAACGTTGTCCCTATACCTATGTTTTTGATAAGTGTGTCTCTGATTTCATACCTTTTATGGAGCACCTCGGTCCTTCCCATCCTGCATTACACTCACAAGAAAAACTACCTAGTCTATTTAAACATCGACCATTCTCTGAACACACGGACGTCATGGTCCTACACTCATCTATATCTATACAGAACAGAGAAATTAATATGATCAGTTCTTGAACTAATGTGATTGATTGCCAATATATTAATGAATACATTAGATCGTTCATCTTAACCTTTTCATTCATATGTAACCATTTTAGTCTAAGATGATTCAGATATTTGGGGGGGGGGACTTGAGCTCACGATACAGACCTCAGGAATAGAACAAGTGAAGTAGAGAGTTCGAAATCTGCAAAATCAAGTTGCTCTAGGGCTCCAAACGTATGTAGGAAATATCCCTCTCCCTCCCGCACTCTGTTACAATCCAGGTCTACACTGACAACTATGTCAACTATTTCAGATTTTGATTCCCTTACCTGTTTGACATGCGAGTCCCGTCCATCCATTGTTGCATTGACAAATAAAACCACCCCTTGTGTTCATGCAGACCCCATTTGGTGCACATGTGGATTGGTTGACTTCACATTCGTTCACGTCTATTTGGAATATGGACAATATGTATTACAAAATATAAGTGAAATAGGATAATACGTAGCACCATATCCATTGTTTCTCGATTGTTCAGAATTCGCAAAGATCTCCAAAAGAATTTAAAAATAAAGGTCATGTTGATTTGCATTTTCATACTGATGAAAAGTGTGAAGATAACAAAAATGAAAACAGAAACTTACGAATGCACTTTTTTTTATCTTTTCACAATATTAATTCAAAGATATTGAGGAATTTATTACTGATAAGAGTTTACCTTTCAAAAATATGTAAAGTTTAACCTTTATGTTCATATCAATTAAACTATAATGATAGCGAACTTATTTATAGCACAGACAGCTGAATTTCCCTCTTTACTAACTTAATGTGCTACGTCATTGCTTTTGTATATCTTCTAATCCAGTAGAGCTGAAAAGAACCTCGTTATAAGCAATGCTTTAATAAAAGCATTTCATGCTTATCAAGTTCTGCTACCTGTATGTATAACTTTAATACAGATTTAACCAAATATTAAGCTAAACTTAAAGCCGGAACACAAGAAAAGTTCCACATAATGTATATCTAACGACATTATGAGGACCCCTACAAATGACAGCAACAACAACACAACAAATTATGAATGGAAAGCGTTTACAACATTTATATCAACGTGTGGATGCAATATACGTGTAGTATGCACATGTCTAATCCATATTACATGTACTGTCATACATCTATTTTCTAATTAGTATTTACACAGAAAGTGGGACTAAGAAATGTTAAATACTACCAAAATATCTTCCTCCTTTTTCCCCCTTTTTTCCTTTTTTTTTTAATTGAACACATTTAGAAAAACGCTTTATTCGGTTTCGACTTCTTAAAACATAGATGTACTGTAAGTGGATCAACTGCTTCAGCAAAATGGGGAAAATTTTCATCTTTCTGTCATAAAACGCATCTTGATAACCATTAGGTGTAAACATTTTCTGGCTTACTTACGTTTTCATGATGGATTACTGACATTCCTATCTACCCTGATATTGAAATTTCAAAGATTTAGGAATATACAGCTATTTACAAATTCGAGAGATGACTATCAAAAATTACGAAAGTACAGACCTACATCGCAAAATTCACCCGTCCATCCGGATAAAGCCTGACAATCGCATTTGTATGAACCCGCAGTGTTGATACAAGATCCGTTGTTGCATATGTTGAGTGCTTGACATTCATCTATATCTGAAGAAAGATTGATTGATTGATTGCTTTCCGCCACACTCAACATTTTTTTCAGTTATCTGGTAGTGTTCAGTTTTTATTGGTGGAAGAGAGATCCCAGATACAATGTACCCGGGAAGAGACCACCGACCTTCTGAAAGTACTGAAGGAAAATACTAAAATATATTTATGGCACATCACTCTCAGTGGTATAACTTAAAACTGGATTCTATTCCTACATTTCCCAAAAATTATTATATCAAAATGTGCCGAAAGAATATTGTAAAATGTTTCCAAATATGATTGAAATATTTTATTAGGACAGACAGTTCACGAGAGTATAAGTTAAGTACAAAATGCATTGGTATATGAATAGGTTAAAACGTTCTGATTTATATTGATGTGATCTGAATATTGACATCGAAACAAGTTCTGAAGATCAGAAGTGATGAATTTTATTTGTTTGATCTAATTCCAATATTTGTAAATCTTCCTAATAATATTCACAATTATTGATGCACAGTAAGACATGGTTATGAAAAAGTAGTTCAAACACCTACATCTAAATCCCTTGATGACGAATATATATATATATATATATATATATATATATATATATATATATATGTGTGTGTGTGTGTGTGTGTGTGTGTGTGTGTGTGTGATCTCATGAAAATTTTCTTGTTATCATTCTCTCAAATGTCATAATAACTCTCAGCAAAAGTTTAACTTAAATGTTCTGACCTCAGTTAAAATTCTAAATAAAGGTTTGAGTATTATTTTTTTGTGGTTACTTTTTATTTGTGATTACGTTTTATTGCTTTTACAGCAATGGACTAGAGTTGATCTTAAGTATCCCTAGCTTGTCGTAAGAGGCGACTAAATGGGGCGGTCCTTCGGATGAGACCGCTAATACCGAGGCCCCGTGTCACAGCAGGTGTGGCACATTAAAGATTCCTCACTGCGCAAAGGCCATAAGTGCCGAACATAGGCCTACATTTTGCAGCCCTTCACCTAATGGTGACGTCTCCATATGAGTGAAAGATTCTCAAGCGGGACGTTAAACAAGGTCGTGAGTTCGAGCTCCGCCCCCGCCCGTGCCATGGCCACGTCAAACTTAAGACGTAAACATAGGTAATGATTGCTCGGTATTTAGAAGTGATAATCACGGGTCTTTCGGATATGACCTTTACAGCTGTTGCGGCAGGCGTTGGCACGTTAAAGAACCCTCACTGTAACAGACTTGAGCGTTAAGTATACGTTTAAATTTGTGATACTTCGACTACAGCTGGTGACGTCTCAATATCAGTACACAATTCTTGACGTCAAACAATCAATCAAACAAACAACCATTTACTTCATAAATGACAATTTTCTAATTAGTTGGTGTTTGGTTTTGCCTGCCCCTAAGCAAAAGTTTCCTTGGCTAGGTTGATTAACTTTGGAACATAAATTCTTTTACGAAAGGAACATTTCGTATTTACAATAAAAGATATGTTATTATTGTTGACATAAGTATTCTAAGGATGTGACTATCATTTCGTTTTACATTAGAAACTTCTTTGAAAACAAAATGAATTCATAATTTAAAATCTTTCCTCATAATTGAAATTTCTGATATATCAGAAGTCCCCATAAAAGAGGTTTGCGTTAAATGTACTGAACTTTATATTTCTACACGCTCACCTTTCTCACAGCGAGTACCTTCGTACCCAGGAATACAATCACAGCTGTAAGAATCGGTCGTTTCAAGGCATGTTCCCCCATGAAGACAGGTGGTCTGTTCACAATTCAATCCTAATTTGAGACATTACATATACAATTAAGTACATTGCCTACCACTTACTTCTATTTTGAATTTAATAGTCGTCATTTAATTTATACCTTCCTGCAATTTCAAAGAAAGTGCAACTGAAATATATAAATATATGATTGCTGAAAATTTCTCAAGGAAGAATGCTACATCTGAGAAATTTTATTTGAATGAAAAGTAGGGGATATGTACAACAATATTCTGAAATTCATAAATTTATTTTATTTAGTCAAACAAGACGTTTTAGTAGAAAGAAAAGGTTAAGATGACTAACAGTATTCAGTCTCGTAATTCCTATTGAAAATACTAATCAAAGGGCAAACACGGACCCCTGGTCATACCAGAGCTTGGACCAGATGCCTAAGAGGAGTAAGCATCACCTGTCGACCGGTCACACCTCCCGTGAGCCCTATATTCCGATCACGTAAATGGAGGAATCCGTTGTACTGGCAAAGAGATCGTTATAACGACCATAAAATTTGCGAAATGCTGACTTTAGACGAGACTGTACAAACCCCTGTAACATCAATTTCTTTGTCAGTAGCCCGCCTCGATTTAAACACTGACCATAAGCAGAACAAGCTCTTGCTTATCGAATCAGTTGGGAGATATAAACACTATATGCTGGTGATGATGGAATATTGCCACATAAATAAGGGAAGTTGACGATGGAGAAATTGAAATCATCCACTTTGTCATAAAGTTGAGTTGTTAGTTTGCCGCCGGCGTCTATTTTCAGTAAAATATCTAAGTACGAAGTAGAAGTGGAAGACTCTGTAATCTAATTTAGAAAGTAATATTTAAAAAAAATTAAAACCCCTGCTGGACTCGAACCCGCGATCTAAAAAGTTCAACATTCAACGTGCTAACCTATGTAATGAGCTACTCAGCTAGACAATTAAATCTGAAAGGAATAAAAAACATGTTGCAGACATTTACATTTCCTTTTGTGTTTTAAAAGGAAGTCAGACATTATGATAATGTAGAATATCTCCTTAAATCTTAAATCTGTCTGCAATAGACAAAGTATATATATATATATATATATATATATATATATATATATATATATGCCTGGAAGTATATAACAAAACGGTATAGTACAATACATTAATTAGATATCATCATAGTACGGTATAGTACACCACACTAATTAGATTTCATCATAGTACGGTATAGTACACCACACTAATTAGATTTCATCATAGTACGGTATAGTACACCACACTAATTAGATATCATCATAGTACGGTATAGTACACCACACTAATTAGATTTCATCATAGTACGGTATAGTACGCCACACTAATTAGATTTCATCATAGTACGGTATAGTACGCCACACTAATTAGATTTCATCATAGCACGGTATAGTACGCCACACTAATTAGATTTCATCATAGTACGGTATAGTACACCACACTAATTAGATTTCATCATAGTACGGTATAGTACACCACACTAATTAGATTTCATCATAGTACGGTATAGTACACCACACTAATTAGATTTCATCATAGCACGGTATAGTACACCACAGTAATTAGATTTCATCATAGCACGGTATAGTACGCCACACTAATTAGATTTCATCATAGTACGGTATAGTACGCCACACTAATTAGATTTCATCATAGTACGGTATAGTACGCCACACTAATTAGATTTCATCATAGTACGGTATAGTACGCCACACTAATTAGATTTCATCATAGTACGGTATAGTACACCACACTAATTAGATTTCATCATAGCACGGTATAGTACGCCACACTAATTAGATTTCATCATAGCACGGTATAGTACACCACACTAATTAGATATCATCATAGCACGGTATAGTACACCACACTAATTAGATTTCATCATAGCACGGTATAGTACACCACACTAATTAGATTTCATCATAGTACGGTATAGTACACCACAGTAATTAGATTTCATCATAGCACGGTATAGTACGCCACACTAATTAGATTTCATCATAGCACGGTATAGTACGCCACACTAATTAGATTTCATCATAGTACGGTATAGTACGCCACACTAATTAGATTTCATCATAGTACGGTATAGTACGCCACACTAATTAGATATCATCATAGTACGGTATAGTACACCACACTAATTAGATTTCATCATAGTACGGTATAGTACGCCACACTAATTAGATTTCATCATAGTACGGTATAGTACGCCACACTAATTAGATTTCATCATAGCACGGTATAGTACACCACAGTAATTAGATTTCATCATAGCACGGTATAGTACGCCACACTAATTAGATTTCATCATAGTACGGTATAGTACGCCACACTAATTAGATTTCATCATAGTACGGTATAGTACGCCACACTAATTAGATTTCATCATAGTACGGTATAGTACGCCACACTAATTAGATTTCATCATAGTACGGTATAGTACACCACACTAATTAGATTTCATCATAGCACGGTATAGTACGCCACACTAATTAGATTTCATCATAGCACGGTATAGTACACCACACTAATTAGATATCATCATAGCACGGTATAGTACACCACACTAATTAGATTTCATCATAGCACGGTATAGTACACCACATTAATTAGATTTCATCATAGCACGGTATAGTACACCACAATAATTAGATTTTATCAGAGTAAATTAAAGTATCAATATTTTACTATAATTGTTTATAATGTCAACATTTTAACTGCTCCGGTAAATCGAAGTTTCTATGTTTACTGTACTTTGATAAAATTATCAATAAATATATGTATATAATCAAACATTTCATTCAAAAAGTAAAATGCGTGAATGATTTTTTTTTTTTCATTGTAAAACAAAATTTCGCCTCTTTGATGGGGGAATTCAAAGTTTCAGAAATTTTCCTGATAATAGTTGTTAGAAGTAGTATCAGATAGTTTTCTATTAATAGATATTCGAAGTATAAGGCGATTTTGCTATCAATATTTATTTAAAGTATCAGAGATTGTCCTATTCAAAGTATCAAACTCCTACTATAGTTAACATTGCATGTATCTAAAATTTTAATCAAGTGAGTTATAGTTCCATACAACATTTTTCGTTTGGGCCACTTATAATGCCATGGTGAAATACCTCCGTCTTTGACGACAATCCGTCCAGTGTAGGTAGGATGGAATGGGCTATCAGCTTCACATATGTACAGACCATCATCCTCTTTCAAAATGGATGTAAATATAACGAGACTTTTGTCCTCCATGAAATACACTCTGCTAGATTCCAAAACAGGTTGAAAGGGAACCCCATCTTTAGTCCACGTGATATCGACACCATTTTCTAATGTGGGTATGATGCAGCGAAGTTCAAATCTACTGTACCTCAGTGCTTCAAAGACGTCATAAGTTGGTTCTGAAAATTTGACAAGTAATTATTTATTTTTAACATTTCAATGATTCGACTTTTAAGGCAATATCAAATATCGAAGATCTCTTTGATATGGTTAATAAATTAAGGTGTAACCCACAATAAATTAACATTAAATTATTCTATCAAATGATCAAATTTCTTTGTAAAAGTCAGAATGTAATTTTTAATGAAGAAGTAATTTAAACGATATTACGTCACAATGACAAAATATCACAATAAAACATTATCAGATCCACTGTTAGTTAGTTAGTTAAATATTGTTTAACGTCCCGCTCGAGAATCTTTCACTCATATGGAGACGTCACCAGTGCCGATGAAGGGCTGCAAATTTAGGCATATGCTCGGCGCTTATGGCCTTTGAGCAGGGAGGGATCTTTTACGTGCCACACCTGCTGTGACACGGGACCTCGGTTTTTGCGGTCTCATCCGAAGGACCGCCCCATTTAGTCGCCTCTTACGACAAGCAAGGGATACTGAGGATCTATTCTAACAACCCGGATCCCCACGGGGTTCACTGTGTTTCAATGGTTAATTGTGGGATTGTAGGAGGTCGTGGTTTCAGGTACCTCGCGTCAAACTTAAGAAGCTAAAATGACTTGCGATTGCTCCTTCTCCAAAGGTTGGACATTTAGAAGAAAAAGTCGCGTGTCTTTCTGGAATCAGTCATCTTTTATTTGCTCCTCAATATATCAGAAATAATTCGTACAGCATGACAAATTCCGTATTATATTGTCAGAACATTACACTGAAGTATATTGCCACTTCAAGCGTCGGTGTGTTGGTGCAATAAAGAAAACTTACTATTGCAACCCTGAGCGAGATAAAATGAGCTGTTCCTTATCTCATCCAACAATGCCTTAAAATGTCATAATGGAAAAGAAAACGTGACGTTATTTTTCGCCTGCTTGCAAAGAATGACATGATTGCCAATCACCAATTAATTTTTATCTTTGTTTCAATGTAATATTTTAGCAACAATCAATGTTGCTAGGGTATCTATATAGTTGTTAATCCCATAGGGATCCGGGTTAGAATAGGTGCTTGTCGTAAGAGGCGCTACATTGGACGGTCCTTCGGATGAAACCGTAAAAACCGAGGCCCCCGTCACAGCAGGTGTGACATGATAAAGATCCCTCCTTACTCATAGGCCATGAGCGCTGAGCATAGGCCTAAAGTTTGTAGTCCTTCATCGGTAATGGTAACATCTCTATATAAGTGAAAAAGTCTCGAGGGGACGTTAAATAACCAGCCATCCTACTTTAACACTAAATTACTTAAGGGCCTTTTTTACTAGGAATGACTCAAGTGGTAAATACAGTACTGAGTTCTCATGCTGAATTGTGCTATAAATGCTTCATTTTAAAATCTTAAAAGTTCTGGAGTTTTAAAATATTTTAAAGATTGCTGTGGAATTTTTGTTCAGAAATAGCACAAAATTGTTTAGTATAGCCAAACTTTCATTATATCCAATAATAATTTTAGTAATTTCCCTCTCATCATCATCATCATAATAATAATAATAATATTAATAATAGTGATAGTAATAATAATAACAACGATGAATATCTCTTCGTAATAAACGTGGCATAATTATAAGCGTGTTCGTTATAAGCGAGTTTTACTGTAAACTGCTCAATGTGATGGCCATTACTTATATCATACCTGTTGTTAGTGGGATGGTTGTACCTGTCACCTCGGGTGTGGGAGAAGTCAACGTCAAATTACCTTCTTTAGCTGAAACATGAAATAGTAAGATTTAAAACCATGATAGGGCCAATTTATTGAAAAATATTCGCAGAATGCTTAACCATTTTTCAACGTAATTTGATACTTGTTTATGATAGGGTTCAACTAAAGCTTATTCCAAACTCAACCACCACTACATGCAGCATCGATTCTAGTCTGAATTTAATACAATTTATTCAAATTACTTGGACGTTTTGAAAGACATTGTAAAAAGAAACAATGAAATTACAATTTTGTGAACAAAGCATTGTACGAAATCAAAATGGATTATCATTTCAATATAAGTGAATATAACGGACTGTGAACAATGTCATAAATCCTGTAAAGAATATACAACTAAGAAAAGGGTAAACGTGGATCCCTGGACAAACCAGAAATGTGATAAGGTGCCTAGGAAACATACTTGACTGTATATGTATATATAATTATTCTTAAATATAAAAAAATCAAATTATCAATATTTAGTAAAGAAAATCGTAATGCTTAGTAAAACATAATATGAACGTTTTTACTATTATACTAACGATAAAGTATAGTATCAAAGGTTTGCATTTTTACCGGGAATCTGAGAATTTATTGATATTCATTTGATAAGTGCTATAAGGTACGAACGATATCCCCAACAAAAATACCCAAAACCAAAAGTACTATGCACTCTGGTATGTTAGTTTATTACATGTACTATATAAAAGTTTTAATCATAGCTAACTGCAATATCGAAATGTGCCCAATAGTAAAGTGTCAAAAACCTTAACTACTATAATTTATAGATCACGTGAGTGGAACAGTGAAATGATACCCGTGGTTAAGTTCATTTATTACGTTCAAATCATATATATGAAACATGTGCGTGAAGGTCAGTGCAATTTTATCAACATATATAGAAGTAAATATCGAGAAAGATTAGGCAAAATGTTTTTGTCACAAAAAACGAAGAAAAAATATACGACTAACACTGCGAGAAATACTTTGCATGCATGCGAAATCAAACGAGGAGTTGACACAATACCAATAGCAATGTATAGGGGAGTTCAGGCAATAAACCCCTTTAACCTCTAATTAGTCAATGCCAATTTAAATTCGCTTTTTTCTGCCTGTGATTTTTCACATGTCACAAAGTTGCCATTTATTTAAACTCATTTCAAACCCAGAAAAAAACATATTGAAATGATGACAAACACAAATTTCAAAGCTGCCTCAGTTGTGCAAAAACTCGACATTAAATTGCATTTGTCACTTAAATCACTTTGGAGGTCGTGTTTCACTCAGAGGCATTTAACAGCTGCTGCGTGGCATTTAGTCGTAAATGTATAATTAACGAATTGTTATTAGGGAAATATATGTCATTCACAGCTCTTCGGTTTATATCAACCACTGTACAATACTTCTTAACTACCGAGACAAGCATGTAACAATCTGACATTTAATACTTTTCAGATTCGTATTGTGGTTAATATGTGACAGTTAATTATTTTTGATGAAAATATTTTTGTATCATTCTCTTCAACAAAAGTATTTCATATACTGTGCTGTCATCAGTTTTATTGAGCATCAATTCTGGTTGCTTTCTTAGTTAAGTTGTATTTGTATACCCTCTGATGTACTACGTTTCGGGAGGTTTTTTTTTACTCATGCGGATACATCACTTTGCCAATGAAGGGCTACAAAATTTAGGCCTATGTTCGGCGTTTAAGGTCTCTGAGTAGGAATGGATCTTTATCATGCTACACCTGCTGTGACATGAGACCTCGGTTTTCCGATCTCGTCTGACGGACCACCACTTTAGTTGCCTTTTACAATAATCAAAGGAGTACTAAGGACCTATTCTAACCCGGATCCTCACGAAAATTTCGTGGTTAGATATCAGTTTTCATAAAACTACTTATCAACGAAATCACGCTATATTTTTGACAAATCCACGAACTCTGATCCCTTAAAACTAATGAATCCCGTTTTCTGAAGAATAGTATCTAAAATTTGCTAACTCTGTTAATATAATATGCTAAATATGTTACAATAAAAAAAAATGGGGAAAACGGACACTGATCAATCTCATAAATACTATAGAGAATAAAAAAAAATAATATTGGGCAAAGACGAATCCCTGGATATACCAGAGTTTGGATATATTGTCTAGGAGGTGTAGCATTTCTTGTTGGTCACATTCTTCGTGAGCCATAATACATAATTACGAAAGAATGATCATTGAGTTCGGTGACTAGCACCATTGTAAATCTAATCTAAACATCACAAAATTTACATGAATCTCTATTTATCTTGCATTGGTGTGATGAAAAATTATCCAGACTGAATTATTAACATATGTATGTGATAATGGAATATTGCGACATAAGTATGGGAAGTTGGCAATGGAGTAGTGAAATGATTTGTCATCACGGTTTATTGTTAGATTGCTATTAACGTCAATAAAACATCCAAATACGAAATACATGTGGAAGACTCTGTGGTGTATTTCATTTCGATTTTACTGGTATATATCAAATCAATTATAAATGAGACAAAGCATTAATAAATAAAACGTCGTCGATAAGGAAAGAAATTTCTTTTTATCATACAAAAGCTTTTGATCAAATTATATTTCATAAGAATACAAAACCAGGTCAGCTAATGAAGTAACACAATTTGTACCTATGGAAATTTCAAAGACTGTTGGAACACTGATCGCCAAAGACTATAGAGATATTGTCAACTGTCAAATGTAGGAACTTAAAATAGATATGACAAATCCTTCCATGGACGATTGACGAACTTTTTTTTCTTTGCAAAAGCGAAATATTAATTTCCATTCATTTTATAGCATACTACGTGCTTTCGTGAAATTTAAAGGAATGAATTTCTCCTGAAACAAGAAACAGATCACCTTGAGTTATGAGATTGATCACTGTTCGTTCGTTATCGTAACATTTTCATGAAGTCTAATCTCATACCCGCAAAGTAACATTTTAGTATTTTTGTTATATGTATATATCTATTGTTGATCTTCTTCACTGAAAGCAAACGTCAAGCGGGCTTTTGGGATGAAACATGAATTCATCGTTAAATAAACTTGTATGTGACCTGTCGACAGGGGATGCTTACTACTCCTAGGCATCTGATCCCACCTCTGGTATATCCAGTAATCCGTATTCCTTAATTCTCAATTCTGTATTCCTTACAGGAGTTATGAGATCGATCACTCTTTGTTATCTTCACCTTTTCATACCACTTTTTGGCACACAGTCTATAACACGTCTCAGAGTGGTGTTTACACAGTGAATAATTGAATATCTGATCTATTAACAATTGACTGGGGCTTTTAGGAATTGAAACTATTGAGAAAGATCTGCTTCAATTGTCCCACTCACAACTGAAATCAATAGTACTATGTCATTTAGATAATTCCATACATAGCAAATTATTAGCATAAAGTTTGCATATATATAGTACATAAATCATAGTTTGATTCTTCGCATCTCTTTTTCCAAGCCGCCATATTTATATTTACCAACGTTTGGTAATACTAAACCTATTAGGTTCAGTGAATTTTATTTCTCGACCAACATCTCAACATGACATAGCCACCTATACATCCATGTGAAGAAACAACCTACATTGCAAAATTAAATGCAGTTAAAGAACACGTGTTCCCTTTATCTGTTTGATGGGAGAATAAAACCATGGAAGCACGATGTTATGAATCCTTGTATATACTATGCACCCAATATTACAGCTTGCATTAAAGACATTGGGGAAATTTCGGCCTACAAGAATATCAACTTGTATGTATTGATTCCACCGCATACAAGGTAAAACCTCTGTTTATAAGCAATTTAATGTAGTCGTGTTAAGAGGGTAAAAAAAATGACAAATACCTTGAACTGTGGCTACAAATCCCCGCCTCGGAATTTGCTCATCAGTAACCAGTTGAAGGGTCAAGGTTGTTCCAGTGCTCTCAAACATCAAATTGGGTTCGAAGTTATTTTGATCACATATCGAAGAAATTGGTTCATTTCCTGGTGTTATCGTGCCTGTAGTATAATATTGGTTACTAGTGACACGAGAACAAACTTTCCATGCATCAAGAATGTTTTTGAATATATATTCTTAGGGTAAAAGTCGCTCAGTAATACCGATACATACAACTTTAGAATACCCCCATGTAGAGAGTATCAATATAGTATTTTCTGTAAATGAATTACCATCGTGTGATCATTTATATACAATGCTTCGGTTGTATTGATTTTGTCCATTTATTTTGGATAGTATACTACACTGTTCATACAAAACATCCTTTGGGGAACTATCACTCCACACGAATGGGATTGGTGACGTCCTTCTGTAGCTGCTTGGAGGTCAGAATTGGTGTTAAGATGGTGTTAAGCGGTTAATGATTGTCCTTTTAGAAAAGCAGGATCATTATATAATGATTCACTCAGTACGGATTCATCTTTCATAGTGCGTTCTTGTTCAAAAGAGTGTCTCTCATACATATTTTCATACTTAGAAGAAGAGTTTGATAAAACCATGTAAATAGTTATGACAAGTCAAAAGTTTCACATTTTGGGGCAGTACGTGATGATACAATTTTAAGAGAACAAAAACTCTTTACAACTTTGGTAGCTTGTGTAGTGTAGTGTGATAGAAATTCAACGCACAATGCAAGATATTAAGTATAAAAAGGTCACAAATGATACAAGAGATATGTAAATTATGGTCATTATATTTCTTAACTTAGATTATTTTGCTATTTTCCTTTATTTTAGAGTGCATTTATTTCGTAGAAATCCAACCATGTAATTTAAAACCACTACGATCATCACTGAACAGACATACTTCTGCCTTCTCCCGTTCTCCCTCGTGGAGATCCGGGTTGTTAGAATAGATCATCAGTACCCCTTGCTTGTGGTAAGAGGCGACTAAATGGATTGGACCGATGAGACCGTAAAAACCGAGGAACCCTGTCACAGTGGGTGTGGCACGTTAAAGATTCCTCCCTGCTCAAAGAGCACAAGGTCTAAAATTTGCAGCCCATCACCAGCAAATTTGAGTGAAAGATTCTCGAGCGGGTTAAGTTAAACAATATATAATCAATTAATCAATCAATCAATCTGACGCTCTCATCGATCATGTAATTCTTTAGATACGAAGTAATGGAAATATACTGTTCTAAAATATATCATAATCCACATACTCTGAAACATTTTTAAACAGAACTGAATTTTCTTACGAATTAGAAATCACCTTGATATATGTTAATAACATCACAACAAGAATTCTGACAGTCCGTGTGTGTTTCGACATCTATGTATTCAAATTTAAGGGTCACTCCACTCGGGGCTGTAAGCTCCATTTTGCAATTTAGGTTACTGTAAGTACAAAATTAATGTATGTTCACATTTTGTTCTTCCGTTTCTCTACATCGACATATTGCCATATATGATTCCATTACAGAACAATGATGAAAACAAAATATTAGACATGATAACTTTACATACCACAAATGGAGGGGATTTGATAGTTATATACAGGTACTGACATACCCAACAATTAGAATTTCTCCAAAAAATAGGACAAGAAAACAACAGCATTTTTTCTACCCCGCAAATGTTTTTTACCCCTCGAGAATAAGCGATTTTGTAATACTGTCAAACATGAGAGAGAGAGGGGGAAACTTACGCAAGATATTGCCCAGGAAACTGCGGAGACGTAATCTGCTGTTTCTCTGACGTCACTTGTATCGGTTGGGTGGGGCAAGTTTCTGAAAGGAAATCCACTTTGTGATTCTGTTGTTTTGATTTTTAAAACCACAGTCTGATTTGAATATATTATTATATAACAACAACAAATAAAACAGGCGTAAATATGGTAGGGTTGAAGAACATTTGTAGTAAAAATTTTGTATCTATCAGCACGCGGTGACCTCACATGACCCTACATAATCTGCATTGTTATTAACCTGTGCTATGAGTTCATATCGTTTTTCCGAACCTATGTTATGAACCCGAAAACAGTGCTGTTGTGTGATAAAACGAAATATCGTATTATACAGTAAAACCCGCTTATAGCGAACATGTTTATAACGAATTCACGCCAAATAGGAATTGATATATGTTTCTTTAATTTAAACACATTTTATTATATATTAAAGAATGATATTAGGCAGCAGGCAGAAATTTTATTTATTCCCCTTTGAGTTAAAATGACGAAATTTTATTGGATATAACGAAATTTGAGTATAACGAATTCTTTTTCACTGGTCCCGAAGATTCGCCAGAATCGACTAATGATATCAAATGTTTGGCGGTAGTTTTCCTTGACTTACGAATTATTTTTCATTAACCAGAGAAATAAAAGTTCATTGAAAAGTGAGCGGAGAGAGAGAGAGAGAGAGAGAGAGAGAGAGAGAGAGAGAGAGAGAGAGATAATTTTCTTCTCAATTCTTTCTCATAGTGAATTCCTTTTAAGATTAGATACAGACATACTCAAGATAATCCATAATGCATGAAACGTATCTCAATATATTTTCATTATAATTATATCGGACACTAAAGTATTCTCTGTGAATGGTTTTGAATTTCCTCCTATTCCTACAATGTAAGAGCAGAAATTATCTCGATATAACTGTACACCGTAATTGTCCAGCAGCTCATGGTACTTAAGGTCTCTCGTCTTTTCCACAGGCCGGGCTGTTTTTTGACAGACGTCTTCGAAATGATACAGGTTTTGCTTCGGGGACTAGGTACAACCCTCTCAGTGACCCACTGGACAAGAATTCCGCACCTCAGACCGCCGTCTTCTCCAGGGTGACCGGTATAGTTTCATTTTATCAATCATGTTCAGTCGAATAATAAATCGATGCTTTGTTTTAATCAAAGTACTGAAAGTACTGGGAATCCGTTAACATGCTTCCTGGGATTTGCAACGAAATTCTCTGTCTGAAATTTTCATACTCAAGTACTGTACAGTTCATATACAAATGAGATCAGACAAAAATCAGAAAAAAGAAATATTTCAAAATATTACTGAACGACTGAGCCAGTTAAACCCTTTTTCAGGAACATGAAAATCATTTTTTTTCTATCAATCAATGCCATAAATATATAATTATTCAATGAATTTCTTAAAAAGGGCTTCATTAAAGCAGAATGTAAATTGATAATGCATGTATTATTTATGCTAAGGTATTAAAATAAACTGCATTTAAACTGGGTTCCAATAGGACCTATAAGCCATCTATGCTACCTTCAGTCAAAATGCACCTAAACTTTGGTTTCAGGTTTTAAATTACCCTGGTAAACAATAGAATCTGGCAATAATAGTTTATGATTTATACCATCAACAATGTTCTGTCACATAGAAAATGCTTTAATAGAATCTGGCAATAATAGTTTATGATTTATACCATCAACAATGTTCTGTCACATTGAATATGTTTTAATAGAATCTGGCAATAATAGTTTATGATTTATACCATCAACAATGTTCTGTCACATAGAAAATGCTTTAATAGAATCTGGCAATAATAGTTTATGATTTATACCATCAACAATGTTCTGTCACATTGAATATGCTTTAATAGAATCTGGCAATAATAGTTTATGATTTATACCATCAACAATGTTCTGTCACATTGAATATGTTTTAATAGAATCTGGCAATAATAGTTTATGATTTATACCATCAACAATGTTCTGTCACATAGAAAATGCTTTAATAGAATCTGGCAATAATAGTTTATGATTTATACCATCAGCAATGTTCTGTCACATAGAAAATGCTTTAATAGAATCTGGCAATAATAGTTTATGATTTATACCATCAACAATGTTCTGTCACATTGAATATGCTTTAATAGAATCTGGCAATAATAGTTTATGATTTATACCATCAACAATGTTCTGTCACATAGAAAATGCTTTAATAGAATCTGGCAATAATAGTTTATGATTTAGACCATCAACAATGTTCTGTCACATAGAAAATGCTTTAATAGAATCTGGCAATAATAGTTTATGATTTATACCATCAACAATGTTCTGTCACATAGAAAATGCTTTAATAGAATCTGGCAATAATAGTTTATGATTTATACCATCAACAATGTTCTGTCACATAGAAAATGCTTTAATAGAATCTGGCAATAATAGTTTATGATTTATACCATCAACAATGTTCTGTCACATAGAATATGCTTTAATAGAATCTAGCAATAATAGTTTATGATTTAGACCATCAACAATGTTCTGTCACATAGAAAATGCTTTAATAGAATCTGGCAATAATAGTTTATGATTTATACCATCAACAATGTTCTGTCACATAGAAAATGCTTTAATAGAATCTGGCAATAATAGTTTATGATTTATACCATCAACAATGTTCTGTCACATAGAAAATGCTTTAATAGAATCTGGCAATAATAGTTTATGATTTATACCATCAACAATGTTCTGTCACATAGAAAATGCTTTAATAGAATCTGGCAATAATAGTTTATGATTTATACCATCAACAATGTTCTGTCACATAGAATATGCTTTAATCTCTTATTTGCCTTTAAAATAACATAATTCTGAATTAATTCCCCCGAATACTCAAAACCAACATCATGGCATTTGAACAAAATTTCTACTATGTTTACTACATTTTACTGTTGTCTATTTCACTCATGATGAGCTTCTTTCAATAGCCATTAAACTTTCAAAATGTTTACATAATATTCTCTAAAATCATGTCAGTATTCTCATAAATATTCTCAAAGTTTCTTATCAATATTCTCCAAAACAAATTCTCCAAAATATTGTCACTAGTTTCTCATAAATAATTTCACTAGTTTCTCATGAATATTCTCATTAGTTTCTCATAAATATTTTCCAATGATTTGTTGTCACTGTATTGTAATATATTTGAAGAAAACAAAAATTGATGACATAGTCCGATATTGTAAATTTAACAAAATAGGCTACGTACAGGAATGCAACACCTGAGAAATTTGATGTGGATGAAAAGTGGAGGATATGTAAAACAGTATTTTGAAATTAAAAACTGTCAAATTTAATATTTATTTTGTCAAAAATACAGTTTTAGTGGAAAAAAACCCATTAAAACCTCTGCTGGATTCGATCGAACCCACGATCTACAGTTCAGCAGTTGACGTGCTAAACTACTTAGCTGCATAGCTAGGCCATTAAATATGAAATGAACAGACAAATATTGCTGATATTTATAATTTCATTTTTATTTCAAAAGGAACATCCTCATGAACGTGCTGCAGTGTATAAATACAGAAATACTTGATAAACATAGTACGTATATGTTTACGGCTGGGAATTCAGACAAAAATGAAAGTAGAATTTGAATATAAGAAATAACGAGTTCCATGGTGTGGAGCATCGTAGATGATATACTCTTGAGTATTTTCAAAAAATGCATTTTATTTCTGTAACCATTCGAAATGCACAGCAGAGCATTTCTTTCTGTCATGAATCGAGATTAATATAAACAAAATGAAAGTATTGAAAAAACGCTAGAACCTGGTATTTGTTATTTTAAACAAATATTCTGATTTCTTGCTTTTTAAAAGAATAAAAACTACGGCCCGCAAAATGTGGTTCCTTTCAAAATTGTATGCAATCCAATATCTTTTTTTGAAATGAAATTATAACGTGTGCGGTGTTATACTATATAAAACATATACGGTACAAATTTCCATGCACCAGATGCGCATTTCGACAAATAATGTCTCTTCAGTGATGTCTATTTTTAATTTTGAAATGAAATGACGACAAACAGTCAAATTTTACATGTAAAACCTCATAAGCTCAAGTTATCGGGAAAAGTCAAGGTGCCATCATCTACAAACTCAGAAACTGATTTGACAGCTTTGACACTTCCCTGGTGGGATATTTAGATTTCATTTCCCTGGTGGGATATTTAGATTTCATTTCCCTGGTGGGATATTTAGATTTCATTTCCCTGGTGGATATTTAGATTTCACTTCCCTGGTGGGATATTTAGATTTCACTTCCCTGGTGGATATTTAGATTTCATTTCCCTGGTGGATATTTAGATTTCACTTCCCTGGTGGGATATTTAGATTTCATTTCCCTGGTGGGATATTTAGATTTCATTTCCCTGGTGGGATATTTAGATTTCACTTCCCTGGTGGGATATTTAGATTTCACTTCCCTGGTGGGATATTTAGATTTCACTTCCCTGGTGGGATATTTAGATTTCATTTCCCTGGTGGGATATTTAGATTTCACTTCCCTGGTGGGATATTTAGATTTCATTTCCCTGGTGGGATATTTAGATTTCACTTCCCTGGTGGGATATTTAGATTTCACTTCCCTGGTGGGATATTTAGATTTCATTTCCCTGGTGGGATATTTAGATTTCATTTCCCTGGTGGGATATTTAGATTTCACTTCCCTGGTGGGATATTTAGATTTCATTTCCCTGGTGGGATATTTAGATTTCACTTCCCTGGTGGGATATTTAGATTTCATTTCCCTGGTGGGATAATTAGATTTCACTTCCCTGGTGGGATATTTAGATTTCATTTCCCTGGTGGGATATTTAGATTTCACTTCCCTGGTGGGATATTTAGATTTTTTATAAGATTTTTTCCTCAAAGTATCTTTCTATAGAAAAAATAATATGATCTTATCTGTCATTTTAAAAATTCTTCATTCATTTTTTTTTTTCATTATTATTTTACTTTTTGTTCAGTGAAATATATTTCCATAAGGATACAAACCGAAAAAGAAACTATTGTAGGGGAAGTCTTAAATCCTGTTGAATTTTGTGAAAATCCTATCTCTTGCATTAACTTTAATTTCTTATTGTGTCAAATTCCTGAAAAATCATTTAATAAAATTTTTGTAAGATTTTAAAAAGTAATTATTTGTGTATATATATATATATATATATATATATATATATATATATATATATATTCATTTTATTTTTCAAAGTTCAATTTCTCGCCTAGAAAGTGAAAATCATTTATTACAAAGGTACATATAGTTTTGAAGTTTGTATGTAATGTTCATTTTAATAGAATCATTAGAATCGGATTATTGTTTCAGCGTACAAAAATGAAAGGTTCAACGGTTGGTTTGACGCCTCTAATATCCATATTACAATGTCATCGTACGTATAGTTTATAATTATCCAATAAGCATGCATGCTACAACTAATAAAATTAATCAAACAGTATACTGTAGATTCCTTATTGTACACGAGTACTTAATATCGCGAAATGACTCGTACACTTCAAATAGCGAGAACATAAATTCTATGTTCATCAACACTTTTTACATGTGTAATAGGAATATAAAAAATAAAAGCGAATGATTTTATTTCACGAGTTATGCTTGTCGCGAAATTACGCGATAATAAATTCCTCGCGTATATTTAGGAATGAACGGTAAACTGTTCTCTACACACGGACCTAATTAAAATTTCTAGAGACAGTTCTCTGGACTTGGCCAGCTTGAAGCATATCTACTGCCTGACCAGCTTCCAGAGCAGTTAAATGGCGCCTCGTGGCTTTTAATGTCAATAATTGTTCACCTAAGAGTCGATTAGAGCAATATATACCCACAATAAAATGAAAATCACAATTTTTCAATTTCAATATACACGTTGGCACACTTTGATTTTGACCACTTGCTTGTGTTTGGGCGAAAAAATCGTGCACTTATGACGTCAATATGAAACCAGGTAAATCTATTGTGTTAAGGACACATTGGAGAAACTATACATGTTAAAATAATTATTTGGTTAATAAAAATTTTTGAGGTCAAAATTATGACACTTAACTTTTTTTGTCCAGTATATTTCTCCACACATATATGATCTTTGATTATTCCATCATAAGGTACATTTGTGACATTCCTTTGTTCTATTAACATACAAAAATAAAACAGCTTTCATTTCGGATGAAGGTCGAGGTAGGCAGTGGTAGAGTTTTCGCTTCGTATCCGGACAATCGTGAGTTAGAGCACAATTCGTACCAATCCTGACATACAAACATATCAACGGTGATTGCTACTTCGCCAAACGCTTGAGATTCAGAAATGAGAATCACGGGTCTTTAGGTTAAATACGAAGGTATCATCAGGCATTACTAAATAGAAAGCCTTTGTTGCCACGGCCCTGAATAACATGCATTGTTTTAAATTTTGGAACTCCACCTACATCTGGTTAGGTCTCTATCTACCATTGAAGAAATCCTCAAATGGCAAAACAAATAAACAATCCGACTGACCATCTACCGATTTATAAACAATCGCAAACTGTGTACTTACCAAAACCTTTAGCAGCGATCATATTGATAGTAAAGCCAGTCTCTTGAGGTTGTGTAGTCCCATCAGAATTCAGATACATCTTAAGTAATGGTCCTGGCGTCAAAAGGGTGTTTTTATTGCAGTTAGCACAGCATATTCCTTTATCATAGTCCGGATTCTCTTGAATATTAAAAAAAAATCCACATTCATATAATTTATAACCTTTCGAAAAGACTATCATGATTTTGATAGGTTGACGGTGCTACCGTCGTAGTGAACGCAGATTCTCAAGAAGTAAGTACTGCCCAAAGTTTGTTCGGCTTCCAATCTCAACCAGGGACTAAAATTTTGTATTTTACAACTAGTAATGCATAACAAGTAGTCAAAATATATGTATATAATATGTACAATAACGATCCCAGGTTACCAGGGTTAGTCAGTAAATAACCAGGCCATTTCCGATTGACCAAGACGGTCACCATTGTCATACCTTGCTTTACACCGGGTAGAAAATTGCACGCGTATCAAGTCATCCTTTAATAAGATATTGAATGTCAAACATGGCTAGTGATGTAAAGGCATGCTTTTCATCTAAAGTTGAGTACCGTGATTCGAATTGTAATTGTAATTGTAATTCGAAAGGTAAACAGGCGAGGAAATACCCGGAGAGTTAGCCGATGTTTCTGGGTATTAAACACCGTTGGTTTAAGTGCATCACACTAGAGGATAATTACATCGAAAAAGAAGAGGTGGATCTCAACTAGAAATAAATTAAACTGGTTACTCATTGACTCACCATCGAAGAATGATAAATATTTTTAGAAATCTTTTATTAATGGCATGACGGTGATTGTCGTGGAAATTTATCTTAATCCTCAAGTAGCACTGACGTACTTTTATAGATGAAATTAGAATAAGATAATGAACAGAATGAAAAGACTAAGATAACGAATAATACTAATCTCGTAATTCCTATAGAAAATACATATCAGATATACGGGCAAATACGGATCTCTAGACATACCAAAGGTGGGATCAAACCCTCTGTGAGCCCTAAATCTTGATCAGGTAAATAGAGTAATCCGCAGTTAGAATAAGTTTCAGGAACGGCCTAACAATTGGTATGAAACATGTCAGAAAGCATCTGACCTAATGGAGGGTTGTACTGGTAAAGTAAACCGTTATAACGACCATGGAATTTGCGAAATGCTGACTTATACGAGACAGTAAAAACCCATGTAACATCAACTTTTCAGTAGCCTGCCTCGATTTAAAAACTGATCAACCTCTTGAAGTAGTTCAGAGATGTAAACACCATATGCAGGTGATAATAGAATTTTGCTTCATATATAAGGGAATTTGACGATAGAGAAATTGAAATCATCCCGTTTGTCATAAAGGTGAGTTGCCAGTTTCCCGTCGGCATCTATTTTCAGTAAAATATATAAGTACGGAGCAGATGTGATAGACTCTGTAGTGTCTCTTATTTCAACTTATATGAAGACATATGAAGAAAAATAATTATTATATATATATATATATATATATATATATATATATATATATATATATATATATATAAATGTCCAAATGAAGGCCACAGCAAGAGATTTTTCTTCTCATGTAGAAGCTTGTGAATGAATTCTGCTTCATATGAATATCAAAACAGGTCAACTAACAAAGAAGCACAATTTGTACCCATGGGAATTCCAACAGACTGTTAGAAGACCTGATCATTAAAGACCACGAAGATATTGTGGAACTCTAATTATTTTTAATACCAACTTCAGAGTACGTGAGCGTGAAGTCAAAGTGGTGTTTAACAAAATAATTTTTTGGATGACTAACCACTAGATATGAAAATTTTAACCATTTTGTTGACGAAGCAACTGTCTATGATATCTAAAAGCTTAGTCTTTAATTCATTGTGAGGAATGATCATGTGAAGTGTTGTAAACTTAAAAAAAAAATGATCAATTTCAATGTTGTTGATCTGGAAAAGTTTTATGATTTCAAATTTACTAGAAGTTCTTTAGAATTTTTTTATACAATCCACATTTGATTTTTCAAGCGGGACGTTAAACAATATACAAACAAACAAACAAACAAACAAACATATTTGATTTGTTCTATTTCTGTCATACATTATGGCACAATACGTTTTTTGGTTTTTCCTTCACAACTATTAATATTTTCGTGAGGAGTAACGAAAAGGGCTTGGTAGAACATTTTCTGGATCTAGCAATGTACCTTTGTAAATTTAACTTTCTTAGAAAGCGGTTTTTTTGTGAAGTTTAGGAATCCAGTAATTTGGTAGCGCATACTCAAGAAGTTGGTATATGATCAAATCTAATGCAATGTCCTTTGAGCATTACAGCTTCATGTTTTCTCCCAGTGAAACTCAAATAATGACATCTTAATATTTTTTTAAATGAATTACTCTGTCATAGTAAGTAGCATAGTTTATTTTTAATAATAAACTATGCCTCAAGCACTGTGAGAAGCTGTCAAAAACTAGCAATTCGATGTGAATGGTTGTTATTTTCTGATGAGGTAAAACAAACGATCTTAACTTCTGTTGCACAGAACAATCTCTTCAGTTAGATTTATCACTTCCTCATTTGCATAACGACGTCAAACAAGACCATAGCGTCATATCCGTCGTCCAATCGGAATACCCTCGTCCTTCCCTATATACAGAAATAACCGAGTACTTACGATTGATCAATCGTGATCGATATCAAATTTCGTTTTATATTTATAGGCTTACTCATTTCCAAGATACAAAAATCCAAAAGACTGAGATAAAAAATGACGTAATCCGCGTAAGTTCATAATATTGGGACAATAAGATAAAACAAGGACGGTCGTTAGGATCATAAGAGTTTCTTTCTAGATATGAAAAAAATACTGTGGACAAATATTTAGCTTGAATTTTCTCGCTTCCATCTTTTAGCTTGTATATAACGAAACAAAAAAATAACTTTCGAATTGTCAGATGTAGGCAATTTTGAAGGGGAAAATTTAAGTTTTGAATTCAAGAATGGAGAATACTTTCTTGTCAAGTCGGGTATAATATGAATTTGAATATTACTTTAATACAAGAAAATGACGAACAACGATCAAAATGTGTTGTTACGATGTTTTGTTTATTCATTACTTCATCTCTCTTTTTTATTTCAGTATTATTAATGTTGATGTTGTTACCCGGGGTCAATTCTCTAACACACATTATATAAAAATAAAATACTTTTTTTTCGAAAAATTGTCGAATTTTTAGAGTGAAAAGATGTCCTGTATGGATAAAAAATTAATTTACAACTCACCACCAGTGTAAAGTAGCAAGGTGTCGCCACAATCGACGCCTATGTTAGAGAGTTGATACACTATTCGTTTATCTGGTCTGTCTGCAACAAATCGCCATTCACATAATAGAAACCTGGTAATAAAAAAAGGAGTTTATTTCATACACTCAATATGCATACCTATCCGCGTCCTTTATAAATTATCAAAATAAAGTAGCAGCAACTGGCCAAAAGAGATAGCAAGATGTGCATAGGGAACAACTGATTACGTGTATAAGCTATGGAAGTATGAGGTAGTCTGCGGGGTTGGCAAACCCGATCAGCAAATGCTATCCCATGATATCACTTGTAATATATACTAGTGTAATATTGAAAATTCGTGATTTTAACAAAGAAAATGAATACATAGAAACAAACGTTTATTACAAAGTAATTCTATTTGATATTTTCAAAACATATTTTGTAAAACGTTTCCTTTTTTCCAGGTATAAGAGAGGACATAATGTTAATTTTTTTTGCTAACTGTACTGGGGTGATTTTTTTTATGAGAAAAACAGTTTGGTCTCAGGATACTGTTCTTTGGTGCATTTTTTATTAGTCTATGGTGAATCAAAAATATGCATGGATGTAATGTACCGATAAAATAAAAACGAAGTTTACCAACGACATCACCACTAAATTTTTACTACGTTTTTACGTGTTTATACCATTATCAGTAACAAAATATTGTAGATTAATAATTTTACTGTGTGAAATTATCTCCTGAAATCAGAGTTATGATTAAAAGAACAAAACTGTGGCCGTGTAAATGAATGAAAAAATGATCATTACATAAAATCATTTAACTTCATCGAAAATATATTTGAGTATTTAAACCGAAGATTTATATATAGATACATACATTCAAACAAATATACATACATATATGCAGATACATATATATATATATATATATATATATATATATAGAGAGAGAGAGAGAGAGAGAGAGAGAGAGAGAGAGAGAGAGATGGATAGTAGACACCCAAGCATACTAGTGTACAAAATTAACTCTTTCGTTACCATTCCGTTCCCTGATGAATTCCTTCGATCCCACACCAAACCGTTCCATTTAAATCGTTCTGAGGACAGTTCTCAGCCCAAAGTGTTCGCTTAACAGAAACTCTCCTTTTTATCTATTGCTGCTCGTTCTTGATAAACCATTACTCCCTATATCAAACCATTCCATTCTTTACTGCATAGTCATTCGGAGCTAGCATAATACGAGGGCGAGTCAACTAGTATCCAGCCTATCCCATTTCTGATTAACCGAGACGGTCAAGATTTCCATGCCTTGTTTCAATACATGTTTTATACCTGGGTACAGAATTCCACGCGTATTGATTCATTCTTTAATAAGGTATTGAATGTCAAGCATGGCTAGTGATGCAAAGGCATGTTTTTCATCTATAGTTGAGTACCATGCTGTAATTCGAAAAGTTAAAACAGGCAAGGGAATACACGGCGAGTTAGCCAATGTTTCTGGGTCTTCTGCACCATCTTATGTTCAAGTTACATTCTTGATAGAAGCTTCAAACACGATAGAACGACATTAGAAGATGAAGCCGGTCTGGACGCCCACTTAATTCCACCGACGAAGAAATGTGTAACAAAGTTTGGGATCTGGTATACTCTGAAAAGCGAATTCAGGTGGAAGAAATAGCACAGGTACTAGATATTTCACTCGGTAGCATTTCCATAATCTTACATGATTCTTTAGGTATGCAGAAGCTAACAGCCCGTTGGATCCCCAAATCTCTTATTGATGAACAAATGGCAATAAGAGCATCAGTATGCAGCGCCTTGTGGAAGCGTATTATGTAAATAGATTATTTTCATTTGCGTCTCGTGACTCTAAATGGGATACTTGGGTTCATTACTACCAGACAGCGAATAAAGCTCAGAGTCGTCAGTTGGTAGGACCGGTGTCCCCGAGGCCACAGAAGTTCAAGATGCAATCATCTGCTGACAAGCCTATGGCGACAATATTTTGGGACGCAAAAGGTGTTATTATGTTGGACTTTTCACCCAAGAGAAGTATAATAACTGGAGTGCACTATGCAAACTTGCTAGACCAACTGAGAACTGCTATCCTTGAAAAACGCCAAGGTAAATTCTGTAAAGGTTTTTGCTGCATCAGGACAACGCGAAAGTCCACACTTGCAAAGTTGCAATGGATCCTGTAGAACGAAGCCGTAATGAATTAATCCCACATCCTGCCTATTCGCCTGACTCCTAGCGACTTCTTCCTTTTCCCAAACGTTCAAAAGGATATCCGTGGACGTAATTTCCGGTTTATCTAAGAAGTCATGACGGTAGTTAAGGAGCGAATTAACGGAAAGGATCCTGACTTTTTCAGATCTGGACTGATGACACTTGAACATTGTTGGTCTAAGAGCATCACGCTAGAGGGCAATTACTTAGAAAAAGAAGAGGTGGATCTCAACCGGAAATAAGTTACACTGTTATTCATTGACTCGCCCTCGTATTATCGAGCAATTCTAGACCAAAACAGCAGTTTAAGTGGGAAAATAACATGGTTCTTGATTCGACATTTTTCAGGTTGATTCATGAATGTGATTCAGTGTGCTACATAATATTTTGAATTGACTGGAGGACTGCAAAAATGGAAAAGAGGTTTTACATTTCTAAACCAAAAAAAAAGAATTTTTGATCAGGAGAAAAATTGCTTGTAGGAGAAGGTTTTTTACAGGTCGATCAGAAAGGGGCCTTAAAAAGAACAAATTGCAAATGACGTAGGTAGTTTATGAGCGTTTAACTCTTAGACTAATACAAATTAAACAGGTTTCAGTAAAATTGTTGGAAAACGTTCCTTTTAACAGTGTATGTTCTTACCTGAGTGCGTGCACTGATTGGATACCATTACATGTACCGTCAACCGAACTCATAGTACAGTGTGCCATGTTTCTCTTTTTAAAATGTTATTTAGCAATATTCAGTTTCAAATGACTTTTTTTTTAATTGGTGTTCTACTTCGGAAATGCATGCATCACGATAAAGACACAATGATTTGCAGCATCGTGCACTGTTCTGTCGATAAACATTGACTATTATTTACTGAACACTTATTAGAAAAAAAATGTTTCAAGAATAAAACTAAATATGACATTTACAGAACAAACAATTCCATAAGATTTTGTTTCCTTTGTGGTTGTCCAAAAACTAGCTGACAACTCTCGAACACACACTCACACACTCCAACATTTGAAACGAAATAAATCGTTAATGAAAATCATCATCTTAATACATAATCGCCTATTCGATCCATTGCTTCTACCTATCTCGTCGCAAACCACGCCTATTGTCTCCCTTCGTACCTTGAAGTAGGACTCATTAAGCTTGGCATGCAGTGATGCCACATTACTGCAATTACATGTACCTAGAATTTCAATATTTAAAGGAAACAGATAATTTTAGATTGATAACAGCACGTGTACAGTTCAACCTATATCGTACAGTTACGGGTAAGTAATTAAAGTTTTCTGAATTATTACATTACAAAATAACTCCTTTTTATAATATCTCGGCGGTAAATGAGCTATATTTGAAAATATTAAGGAATACTGGCATTTTTTAATAGTTTCGTGATGACAGTTTTGATTATGGAAATCAAACCTGAAATGACCTAAGAAGATTTTTTATCTAAAAACGCCGTGTGCATATACTTAGTTAGTTACATGCATATATCATTGTGTGAACTTTAAATAAATCATGTTCACTCTCCTTCCCCTTTCATATGATAACAATTTCAAAAAACAGTACGGTAAAACTTTAGTTTAGGTGAAACCCACTCTCGTTAGATCTCTTTTTCTCACAATGTGTGTAAAACGTGCCGAAAGAATACGAAATGCAGAATTTGAAGTCGAGATCAAACCGTTCGTTTTCATTTTGTTTCAAAGTGTTTCCTTTTCTACTTAAACCGTTTTTTCTGTTCTCAAAGACGCGGTACTCTTTCCATTCAAGCCACTCAGCGTTCTTTCTCCCAATCAAAACCGTACATCCCCAAACCGTTCAGTTCAGAGTTCCACTGGTAAAATGTATAATTCAGAGTCTCTCTCTCTCTCTCTCTCTCTCTCTCTCTCTATATATATATATATATATATATATATATATATATATATATATATACAACTAAAATGACCAACGACACGAACAATTAAATTGTCAAATCGAAACGACCTGTCCCTTCTCAGTAAAAGCGAGAAGGTTGTTACATAATTAGTAATGATATATAAATCTACAAATGTATATACATTGTAATTTTCATGTTTTGGCTTGCTAATCAAGGTAGCGAATAGGACACGCCCTTTTCATCCATGGGCTGGTCCACAATGTGCAAAGGAGTAGTTTATTTCAGGTTAGATGCGTAAAGCAATTATGGTAACAAGTGCAAAAATCAACTCGCACCTGCTGGTGTGATTCTCTCGTTACCGTGTATCAAGAATAAATAAAATAAAAGGTGAATATTGATAAATTGAAATATTTTATATATCAATTATTTAGAAATAAAGACAAAAGAAAGCAAACATTATAGATCCCACTCATTAATAAGAGGAATAGCAGCTTACATGTGGAAAGTAAAATAACCATCATGTGTTCCCATACTGATCATGATGAGGGTGGGTGGTTAAAAATAAACTATTACAGAATCTCAGAAAAGTAGGAAATGAGTTTTTGGTTATGTTAAATACTAATCAAAGTGAAATAGTGGGGAATTCTGGCAGGAAGAGTGTCTGTAAACCTAACGAGTCCCATTATATCAGTAAATTACTCAATCAGCATGGGAAACTGGTAAACGGAAATGGAAGTTAGAAATAAACTTGAAAATGTGGCTGTAATGTTAGGGACAAGATCAAATCAGGGGATGAAACTCAAAATCTGGTAAAGGTTCGTCATTTCGAACATCGAATTGTTCATGTAGTGTTTTTTTTTATCATTTTTGTATTTGACCTGTATCCACGACACTTATATCAGGTATCGGGTTGTGAAACACATTTCATATCAAAGTCGTGTCGTAATACAGACCATACCTGCTAACTTACTTAGTTGGAGTATCCATACATATACATTTATAAGCTTTAAACATTTGCATGACTTCTGTAATACTTACACCCCGTATGTGCTGTCAGTAGCCGAAGGGAATTTGATCCGATAGGTCTCCAGCCCCAGCGGTACACTCAATTCATTGTCACACTGAGACAAAACTGAACAAAGAAAAAAGTGTTTAAACTTAACGATAACAACAAAACATGCGTGATTTTAATTAAAACAAAATTGTCTGTTTTAAATAATACATGTGACACTATTATGAGTGCGTTTACTTGGTAATACACAGGTATACATGCACGTTGTATAGGATCAAACAAACAGAATATTACCAATGGGATCTTTCAAAACTACCGATAAATCTAAAAATGCAGTCTAATTCTTCGTGTTTTGTAAGTTCCAATTAATCGTATTCCCCTTTGTGCGCACATTTATGCCAATAAACAAAAGAAAACACAGCAAAAAAACCTAGAAAAATAAAAAGAAATAAAAAAAAAACCAAAACAACAGCACACACACACACACACACACACACACACACACACAAATAACAAAACAAAACACACACAAACACACCCTACAAAAACAACAACAACAACAACAAAAAATCAACCAAAACACAAAGTAAAGAAATAAATAAACATAATACAAATAAAAAACAAAAACAACAAGAACAAGAAAAACTCAGTGACAAAAGACAAAACAAAACCAAAAAAGGGGGAAGAAAACCAGTGGAAACAAAACCAGAGGAAAGAAAACCAGAGAAGGAAAACGAATTGACAAACGCCGAGATAATGAAAGCGTGAAATTCTAGACTTGAGAGGCACAGCTATGTTCAGCATCTTAGAATGTTATTTAAAACGCTATATTAATTATGCGTGTCAGCTCGTAATGGACTTTGTTAATTATTACTTTCATTTCATTATGTTACCAAAGTAATCAACTTTTGACATAGGTAAATAGCTTTCGTGTTCACTATTCATCATATTGTCAAATTAATTCGAAAAGTAATAACTAAACGTGTAAGCATAACATTACAAAGCAATTATATTTTTAGATATTGTATTTTGCATTTGACGATAACAGTTTGTTTCTATTTTATGTTGATTGACAAATATATTCAATACTTTCTACTCATATTGAAGGGATACCACTTACCGTAATTATATAATACAAATAAAATGGTACTAAAATAATAATTTATCTTTATTTAACAACAGTAAAATGAAACAGATAAACAATTCCTGATTGTTCCTTTTATATGATTATAGAGAAATAATTGTGAAACGTTGAAAAATTACCTTGGTTTCAATGGTTTTTATGAAGAAATATAAACAATGAATTGTGAAACGGTGTATGTTTCAACTTTATAAATGATGAATTCTAGGTACGTGTAAACATCGTATGCAAGAATATAACAGATGTACAAAATGTATTCAGATTTTGACTAGGTATTGCCTACCTTTTCGGTGCATTGCATATTTCTATGCTTGTTTCTTGACCCAAGTTCCGAGTCTTGTAACTTGTATATGAAAGTTACCCTGGCATGGTATACTTTTCCAGAATTTTGTCATGAATTAATCCCCCCTTCCCCCAAAAAATATTTAATAAAATAAAATCAGGGATAAAAAAAAATTACATCAATATTTCAAGATTGTAATATTGTGAATATTTTATGTTTAGACAGGTGTTTTACAACGAAGTAAAAATAAAATCCATTACGTCTTAATGACCTAAATCAAATTATTTAGGTCAATTCAATTTACTGTCATTAATGGTGCCCTCATTATATGTACATTAAAAAAGTATTAGAGTGTTCTTTATCAAGAAGTTAATGTATCAGAGCTAAGTGGGTCACGCAAAAATAGCCTCTAACTCCATGTAATCCATTCTTATGCCAGATCGTCTTGCAAATGAGATTTTAAAACCGAATGATGAACTAACTTTGCAAGTTATATACAGTCAAGTAACCAAGCGTATATGTCAGCGGTGATCCAAAGCAAGGCGGTGACGTTCTCCTATAAATTCACGAACACGATGAATTTGCAAGATTTCATTTCATAATTTCGCACTGAAGATTTATTAGATTTAGACTAAACAGCTTTAAAATGAGTTATGTAATTTTCATGCTGTTATTTGTCTTTTTCATTCTGGTGCAAACACAGCACAGGGCGTACATTTCATTCTCTAAGTACCATTGTTAAGGAAAAAGATTCACCTACGGGTCAAATTTGTTGTTAGCGAAAAGGTTGTTGTTTGTTTGTTTGTTTCAACCGCTATATCTGCTTGTTTAGGTTACTGGTCTAGTATATATTTGAAATGCGTTACTTGGTAATGAAGAGTCTATATTACGTAGCTGTTAAAATTCTCCATAGTGCATTTATTTAATCAAAATATGAAACATATTTTTATAGATTATACATTCTAATATCTCCTAAAAACAGCACTAACGTTGAATTTTACCGTGTAATAGAATTGACCTAAATATGATAATTTTGTCACGCAATTAAATTTTAAGAAATTAAGTTAACAGAAAAAATGTTATAAAGGATAAACATTGGCTAAGGTAGGTTCGAAAACTGCTAAATGGTTTATAACACGTAAACTAGCTCCACAAAATATACCTTCTATCACATGGTTCGCTCCATTCCGTTAATGTAATGACGATCGATTGATTGATTGTATATTGTTTAACGCCTCTCTTGAAAATTTTTCACGCATACGGAGACGTCACCATTGTTGGAGAAGGACTGCGTAATTTTAGCCTATGTTCGGCGCTTATGGTCTTTGAGAAGGGAGGGATCTTTAACGTGCCACGGAACCTCGGAATTTGCGGTCTCATCCGAAGGACCGCCCGATTCAGTCGCCTCTTACCACAAACAAGGGGTACTGATGATCTCTTCTAACCCGGATCCCAACGGGTGGTAATAATGATCGGAGTATTGTGCGAAAACAACATTTGGAAGGATGAGAACAGAGGAATAGTATCCTCCTGTACACATTTTTAGTTTGTCAGACATGAATGTTACTCATTTCGCAAGAGTGTCCTAATTTCAAGACACCAAGAAGAGGATGTTTCGATGACTTGAAGTAAAACATAAATGGTACCAATTTTGATGCACCAGATGCGCATTTCGACAAATATTGTCTCTTCAGTGATGCTCAGGTCACAAATCTTGGAAATCCGAAATAAGAACAAACTTGGAAGAGCTGAAAGAACCAAATAATACCAAATAGTGGAGTCAAATCCAGCTTAGGATCAGAGCTATGCATGAGGGAGATAATCCTTAATTTTGAAATGAATTTAGTCGTTTTTATCACAGCAATTTTTTATCCGAATTTTCAATCCTTTCTGATATAACTCGGACTCTTTTGCATACTTTTCGCAAGATGGACACCAGAGAACATCTCAAATGACGAATGTGAAGGGAAAATTCGTGAAGAGTGGGACATTCGAAGTTATATGAAATCATATATGAACAGACATATCCAACTTTCATAATGTGTTCTTATGCTAAAATTTGGAAAGATGTGGGTTAATAACATCTGGACGATGCGCATCTAGTAACATTTGGAGAATCTGGATTTCTAAATCAAAACAGATAAAATTAGATCAATGCTGAACATACCTATTAGTATTTCAATATCTAAGTAGGTTCATTGTACAGACAATCAGAAGGGGGAAATGATCATGAGAAAGTCAGTTTGAAGAAATCACAGGAAAGTCATGGAAAATAGCATCAGTAACTGAATAATAATAATAATAATACACACTATCGAAATTTCAGTGAAACAGTTGAATGACCTGTTTGGAAAGATATTAAGGGCAGACTCCAAATATCATTTTAAAGGATCTGACACAAATGCAAACATTTGCTATTAAGTCGGTTGAATGCCCTATCGTTGGATAGCCCTGTAAGAGGTACACCTGTATATGTGAATATCGAATGGTGAAGTTAACAATGTGTTAATCGTAATCATAAATTCAAAAGACATATACAAGTTCGAGTGTAGGGCACCACGGACCTCCGACAAAGCAATGGTAGGATCAGGTGCCATGGAGGAGTAAGCATCCTCTGCTGACCGGTCACACCCACCGTGAGCCTTTAGTCGAAATCCAATGATTCAAATAGTCCCGGATCCTCGGCTTCGAAACATATCCTTTTCTTTGAGGGGTTTTTCACTTGCAAAATTGAAATCTTTGCATAGCTTCCTCGTTGTATTTTCTGTAATATAACATCCTCCTTGAACTGTTTCAGATTTTCGTATTTATCATAGATTCTGTGATTAGAAGAGATTGAATAATTATGTAAATATTTTCTACGCCATATCTTGTGGTGTGAGCCATTCGACCTCTAAAGAATTTTTACACATGTAAAAGAAAAGGTTGAATAGGTCGAGATTAATGTTGAAGAATGAGAATTACGATCGTCATGCCGTGCCAGAGCGAGTTGACAATTTGTTCCCGTCGCTGATCCTGAAGATGAATGTTTCAAATTACATCGTAAGCAATGGTACTATGCACGGTATTTAGACAATGTCAGATATGTTGTTTTCTAGAAAACACGTCCTCAGTCCATATCACTCTTCCACGACGAATATCCCATGTAAAGGTATACGAACAATTCCTATTTGGGTTAAACATCTATGATTAAAGGATGAAAATGAATATTTCATCGACTGAAATATTTTTGAATGGCTGGTACAGCTTTCCGAGGAAGCTTAACATATATACTGACGGACTTTGAAAACGCAACACTTGATAATTTTATATATTATAAATTTGTTATATATCTAATAAACAAATTCATAGTGGTATATTATAAACCATGTTAACTGAACACTATTCTTTGACTTTCAACATCATTTTATCCACAAAGAGGCTACAGTTCATTTCGGATGGTCCTCTGAGGAATATTCTGCCATTCCTCCAACAAGTTTCTTTCTAATTCTTGTGGATTTTTTAGGCTGAGACTGATGGCTACGCACACGTCTCCCCAGCTCGTCCCACATCGATTGGATTCAAAACTGGGGACATAGCGTACCAATCAATGACGTCAATGGCGTTCGTTTGAAAAACGTTTTGTGTCAATCTTAAAAATCAATACGATGTATGTTGGGTAAATTTTGCAATAAAAGTTTTATATGTAATGTTTTCAATGAATCAATTAAAAAACGTGTGTTACGTTTTGAAAGTCTGTCAGTATAGATCCCGACACACTAAACAGTGAAGATTGAAATACTCCGTGATGTAAACGGCAATTACACAGTCCTGAAGAAAACAGAGTCACAGCCAAGTGTTATCACCAATACTCAGATGTATTCTCTATCTTACGATCTATTAGCTTTTTATCCTTCCGGTTCTGTAAAGGTTCCATCGCTGTTTTAAATGTGAATACTCTACTCCTGTGACACAAAACAGAACGGGGTAAAGGACCGTTATCCTTCATTATTTTAAGTTGACCCAAGGCGATTATATTTAGGAGATTATACAGTCATATCCTTGAGTTTATTTGTTCATCAGTAAACGGACACTAAATTCAAAACGAAATTGTCATTTTGTCATCGAAATTCTTCGACATAAATAATGTCATTCAGATGAAAGAATCTTTGGTATAACGAATTCCACTCAGTTGTCAGGACTCTTGATAAAAAAAAATGTCATTCAGTTGACAGATCCCTTAGCACAAAATGTGTCCTTCAGTTGACATATCTCTTGATATAAAGAGTGTCATTCAATTGTCAGATCTCTTGGCATAAAGAATGACATTCAGTTGACATATTCCTTGACATAAAGAGTGTCATTCATTCGACAGATTCCTTGATATAAAGAGTGTCATTCAGTTGACAGATTCCTCGACATAAAGAGTGTCATTCAGTTGACAGATTCCTCGACATAAAGAGTGTCAATCAGTTGACAGATTCCTCGATATAAAGAGTGCCATTCAGTTGACAGATTCATCGACATAAAGAGTGTCAATCAGTTGACAGATCCCTTGACATAAAGAGTGTCATTCAGTTGACAGATTCCTCGACATCAAGAGTGTCATTCAGTTGACAGATTGCTCGATATAAAGAGTGCCATTCAGTTGACAGATTCATCGACATAAAGAGTGTCAATCAGTTGACAGATTCCTCGACATCAAGAGTGTCATTCATTCGACAGATTCCTCGATATAAAGAGTGTCAATCAGTTGACAGATTCCTCGACATAAAGAGTGTCAATCAGTTGACAGATTCCTCGACATCAAGAGTGTCATTCAGTTGACAGATTGCTCGATATAAAGAGTGCCATTCAGTTGACAGATTCATCGACATAAAGAGTGTCCGTCAGTTGACATATTCCTCGACATAAATAGTGACATTCAGTTGTCAGATCCCTTGACATAAAGAGTGTCAATCAGTTGACATATTCCTTGACATATAGAGTGTCATTCAGTTGACAGATTCCTCGACATAAAGAGTGTCATTCAGTTGACATATCTCTTGACATAAAGAATGATATTCATTTGTTAGATCCTTGGATAATAATATAAGTCTGTTGACAAATCTCTTGACAGAAAATAAAATTATGTTTCATTTGACAAACCTCTTGACATAAAAAAAAAATTTCGATTGTCATATTCCATGACATAAAGAATATCAATCAAACTGCTGACAGATTCCTACATAAAGAATATCAATCAAACTGCTGACAGATTCCTACATAAAGAATATCACTCTGCTGACAGACTGCTTTGCCCTCAAAGTTTTAGAGTTTGTTGTACATCTATACTGTGGTATATTTTAAATGAGGTCTCCGTAGCAAACCGAGGTTTAAATATTTCAGTCAAGAAATAGGACTTTTGTCAACTACAATGATTGATTGATTGTTGTTTTTCGCCACACTCAACAATTTTACAGTTATCTTGTGGCGTCCAGTTTTTATTGGTGGAGGAGAGAACCCAGATACAATGTACCCGGGAAGAGACCACCGACCTTCCGAAAGTAAACTGGTAAACTTTCTCACATATATCGGCGCTAGCGACATTCGAACCCGCACGGACTAGAGGTGAGAGGCCTTGTGATTGTGAGCGGAATGCTCTAACCACTCGGCCACGGAAGCCCCTTTCAACTAAAATGAAATGGTTTACTTTTTCACAGCTATCTTAAGGGACATATATGCTCAACAAAAATGTTAAAGGCCACCTATTTTTCATCAAACCAATTTCAATTTAACTACGTTATGGTATATTTTTTCTTGCTAATACTGAGTTTCCATGAATGTTCATGCATTGTAATTCAAACAGACTCTTGATTTGTACTTAATCCCTAGCAGTGTTGGTTATTGTGACATTACAATTCTTTTGATTATTTTCTGTCGTCAGTATCTAACTTATTTTGTTGAGTATATGAACGAATGTATACAAACATCAGGGGTATTCTAACAGCCCCTTTATGTTCAGAAATAATGAAAATCATGTTTTACATCAAAACAAATGACTCATTTAATTTTGGTAAAAGCAGGATGAGAAGTAATGTGCGTGACTTAAATGCAGAACGTTTTAATCATGCTCTAATTGAAAACGTACAATGTCAAAAAAGGTTTTCATACAGAAAATGTAAATCATTATTTTTGTGAATGCCCATATCATATTAAACAATGTGATATTTTGTTTGGTTTTATTTCTAAATTGCAGATGATTTATTCAGTATTATTTAATTTCCTCCTCGAAAATTTATACTGTAATACTGAGCTATTACAATCAGGTTATCGTCAAACCGATACCATTTTATCCATTTTTTTTCAAACTTCTATTTTATCAGTGCCTTAGCTGTCATGGACGCCAAAACGCCCGGACGTACACATCAATTTGACAACAACAGAAAATAATTGTTAATCTTTCATTTTATTATGCATGATTTTGTAGCTAGAACAACCCATAAATGTAACCTAAAAAGCCTCAAAACCCATGAACCTCAGACCCCCAGCCTATTCTGGATTTGTCACTGTGCGTACACTTCACTTCAAGGCTAGTTACGCCACTGTCTATTAAAATCAAAATCAATAGATAATGCAGTTTGAATCATCTATCATTACAATCATTAACAAATCGTTCTTTCTATGTTTGTATAATTACACAGAAGGACATATTCTTTCGCTTTAGACTTGCTGGTGTTTCCGGTCCCAATTCCCGTTTATCGGGATGTATATCATACTTTGCGGATCTAATTTCTCCCACTATAAAAGCAGCTTCAAAACATTTGTTTTTGTTATCGAAAGTCCATATTGTACTTGCATTGATGGCCAAAAATGTGAGTCGTTGTTAGTTAGAAAATGAGATGGTTGGATACTGTTCAAAATAAACATAATGCAAGGTACGATGCAACATGATGTTAGTGAAGTAGAAATAATATTGCTTTTTATGGACACGATCTCGGTTGCCAGGTTTTCTTTATGATATATTACAGAATGCTTTTGCCTTATTCGTTGAAAAGATATTTCTTTAAATATCGCTAGCGATACTCGCGCAAGCGCGAAACTTTCGGAAGACTGGTTTATATTTGATTTAACATATTATTATGAATATTTCGAAGGAACGTTGGGAGATGATTTTTTTTTATTGTTATTATTTCATTTTATTTCACGCTGTGTCACTCTTTGACAAATCAAGTTAAGGTTCGTAATATAATATCAGCAAAAGATCCAGGTTTCTATTTTATATTTTAAAAAAAGCATAATGATAAAGTCTCATTATATCATCTATGATTAAATAATTACGTATATGAAAATCTTATAGATGTGTTGAATGCGTTCCATCCTATAATCCATCTTGTTTAATACGATTACACCAGATAACTACTTTTATTTGTGTAAATTTAGGGGATATCGTTGGATACCAAAGTTGAAATATGTTTGCATGATGTTGCACGTTAATTGAATCACTAATATGTAAATGCAAAATAGTTGTATGCAAATTAAAGGGAAGCTAACGTAAAAATAAAATCTTACCATTAGGAAAACAAAACGCGAGAAAGAGCAAGGCACAATATAAGAAGTCCATATCGTGCAAACGTATATTCGCCATCTGTTGCTATCCCATTCAACTGAAGAAGTTTAAAATGAAGGTGGAGTTAAGAAAATATGTGGAAAGCTTGATAGAAGAATTATGATAATTACACAAGAGGACAAGACGGACGTGATTAATGAAATTAAAAATCTGTGTGTATACACAAACCTGTTACACTGGGCTCACAGAGTAACACAAAAGTCATTCGGTGTATCTATTTTAATAAAACTAATCTGTCTCGTCTCTCTAAACACTTCAGTTTGCTAAAAATCGTGATCCAGTGAGAATTAGTTACCGTCATGATTAGAATTTTCCGTCAAAACGTATTACGGAGCAAATGTTTTGGACCCAGATTACTATTCTTCTTTGTAGAATTTTGCTGAAGGAAATTGTATATTTTGGCCTGTTTTACCATCCTCTATTAAAAAATTTTAAGATAATCACTAAGAGCTGTCAAAACACGGAAACTAATGAGTCATTCAAACGTCCTATTCTAATTTCAATCCAGGAATGTATAATAATCTATTTAGTGATGTTTAACTTAAATTGTAGTTTATGAACCTTGCAACTGGATGTTGCAGGTTCGACCCAACACACTGAAAGAGACAACAGGGGATGCTTACTCCCCTTAGGCACCTGATCCCACCTTTGGTATGTCCAGGGGTCCATGCTTGCTCATCTCTGATTTGTGTTTTCTATAGGAATTACAAAATTGAGTAATGTTTGCTACTTAGTTTTTTCACATATGTGTTACATCATACTGTACTTTCATAACTCCAAAACAATCAACTAGCAGAATAATAAGGTATTCGTTTCTGAGTGAGTAAAACTACAATCGTGACATAATTTCTGAAAATAACGATAGGGCGTGTCAATAAATCTAATACTTCTTTTAACTGCTTCTAACGTAAAATTGTGTTATTAAACAAATATTATATGGGAACTGGATTATATGAGAATTATATATAGAGTACATTTACGCCAATTAATCCAGAAAGTAGCGTACTACAAAACACTTTACATAGGTGATGAAAATCAAAATTCTAGACATTCGGACATATTTCCAACATAGATATTTTGAGAATTGGAATTTTTCAACATCAACTGCACGGCAGAGACAAATTTTGATTCTAATATTGCTGCATTTTATGTAGAATTGGTTGTAATATCTAACTATTCTGCTGTGATGTCCATTATGTAGGGGAGAACAAATACAAAACATTTCCTAAATAAGTCTCGCACTCCAAAGCCACCAGGGTTCGAGTGTTAATGCTGATTGATCGATTGATTAATTGATTGATCGAGTTCTTAATTGTTGTTTTCCACCATACTTAACAATTTTATCTAGTGGCATCCAGTTTTATTGATGGAAGAGAGAGCCCAGATACAATGTACCCGGGAAGAGACCACCGACCTTCCGAAAATAAACTGGCAAACTTTCTCGCATATATCAGCACGAGCAAGAATCAAACCCTCGGCGGATAGAGGTGAGAGGCCTTGTGAGTTTGATGGCGATAGTCAAACCACTCAAGAAAAGAAAAATAAGACACTGAGACAAAGAAAATGGTATGAAACACATTAACATAACTCAATTAGTAACAATTTCATGACTTAGAAGTTAACCACTTCCTAGGCAGGTAAATAAAAATAAAAAACTAAATCAACTCCGAAATTTTTATTTATTATATATAAAAGATGCTTATAGTAATTTTTTGTCTTGTTGAGGCAAGGAAACATAAATAATATTTCCTGCAGAATGCATAATAAAGATTTATCCCCTGAAAATTTTATTTTGGACTTGGATCTTTTAAAACGAGACAATAAAAAATTGTTTTCCAGGTCTAAAAATTTTATTGTTCTATCTGGCGTTGTTGTCCAAATGGTGAGATATTTTTAAGAATAAAAGTTTTACTTTTCATACCAGATAAAATCCAATTGCAACTTGTTCTTTGTCTCGTCGACAAACAAAAAATAAAATGGCAATTTTTTTATTACTAGCCAAAAAATTTTATGTCCAAAGTTTGACAGCTTTTTGAGAATAAAAGTTTCGTTTTTCATTCTAAACAATTCGTCTTGTCAAGACAAAACAAATAGATTAGATCGTTTCTCAAAAGGTGTAGGATTAAAAAAATATATTGCGGAAAAGGTAAGTTTAAAAAAATGAAAAAATAATCAGTTCGTAAATCTTTATATTTTGGAGTAGTTTAAAAAGCTGTATAATTTGTTTGCCTTGTGGAGACTAGGATAGATATGTAATAATTTATCAGTAATGTATCAGTAGAAGAAAACACTGAAAATGCTGAGGTTTTGAAGCATTTGTAACAGTAGATCATATTATTTAGATTGTTTAAATGGGTTTCTGGAAAATATGCGGTAAGTTTATAATGAAAGTGTTTTCTACATCATCCCTTTGAAAATAAAGATCATTCCAACGACTTCGTATTAAACTAATGAAAAGTCCCTTAAGCCATAGAAATGTAATAATAATGAAGAACGAGCAGAATGTGACAGATTTATTTAAAAACAAAGATCATGTGTTCATTATGTGTCCACAAAATGTGCAAATGGAACGCAAGCATTCGCATGTGACCTTGGACCACGATCTCAAAGGAATTCTATTAATTTTATTTTCACCACGAATTTACATTTAAAAAATCGTCATTGCTTCCCTTTGTGTACACGTTGTATCATTCTATTTTGTCCTCTACAGAAGGAATTTGACATGCTTCACTTTTTCTTTTTTTCTTTTTTCTTTTTTTTTTTTTTGACGAGTGGTCTTCTTTCAATTCTGCATTTGTATGATTCGCATACTAAGTGGATAATCACTAAATCATCGGACTATGCGGTTCAAAATGGTGATGTGTACAATTGCCAAAATCAACAGTTGCAATTTGTACCAAGAACCATTCCTTCAAATATCACTGACATTGATCTTTTTCATAACGAAATAGTTAATCTACAGGATGGCTACTTTAACGGAATACACACTCTCAGAGCCACCTTTCTTCCACGGAACAAAATTAATCAAATCAAGTAGAACGTTTTTCAACAGCTTTCAAATTTGTGCATCTTAGATCTAAGCTCAAATCAAATTCGCAAAGGATCCATAGAAAGGGGGACATTTCGAGGCATGAATTCGCTTCAGGACCTCAGAATTAATAATAACTCCTTTCCTAGTGGAGGATTTCCTGACGAAGAAATAGAACGTCTTACGTCACTCACGAACTTATCAATGCACGCTACTACAGCAACTCTGTATTTGTTTTTCAAAATTTCACACTTTAAAAAAAATCTCAAACCTATGGAAATTGATTGTTATGTCGATTTTCAATTAAATAATAAGTCTTTGAAAATTTTGCTGAAGTGAAAATAGAATATGTATACTTCGTCTTTAGTGACTACTCTCCGTGCAGAAATATCAACGAAGATTTGTTTTGGGCATTTCTTAACATCATTGTGGCATCAAACGCTTTGCGGAATGCGATACGCACTGGATGTTAATGAGGCTACAGTTTAAGAAATTGAATTATATAGACTTTTCTCATACATTCCCATTCTCTGGAGAAGAGATGATGTTGAATAAAAACGATGTAAAGTATCTGAGAAGTGTCTGTGTTAAAACTGTTAGTTTGATGGACACATATATTATTACCATAGCTATAGTGAAATCCTCCATATTTACGAAATGAATTGAACGGATAGACATATCGCATAATATGTTACTCAACTCCATGTTCTCATATGCAATTTTAAATCACCTCCTAGCACGCACCGCAGACGATTGTTTCAACAATTGACATTTGATTTAACACTGTCTCCTTCCTTGGAAGTTTTAGACATGTCCAGCAAATACGTTAAACTGGATACAACCATGCCGTTAATTCATACATACGAACTAATTTACAGCGTCTTAATTTAAATACATAAGTTTCTCTTTCTGTACGAAGAGCAACATCAAACTGTTTTTACCTCGGTTGTCGTTACTGGACCTCTCTGGTGTACAATGTAAAATTTCACCTCGGTTGTCGTTACTGGACCTCTCTGGTGTACAATGTAAAATTTATATGTAGAGTTTCTGAAAGATTTGCGCTCCTTGTCGGAACTCTACATCAGTGATGTAAGCTTCATGGTCTTACCAAATTGATTGATTGATTGATAAATTGATTGTAGGTGGTTGATTTCTCAGAGAACGCCTTAAAAGATTTAACTGCGAACCTTTTCCAAAGTCAGTCACCATCTGTGGAAGCGTTATTACTAAGTGACAATCTACTCACTACAGTTCTAAATGCTTTTTAGGTACCCACATCATTACGAATTCTTCAATCGAGATCTGGGGACTTCCGTGGCCGAGTGGTCAGAACACTGTGCTCACAATCACAAGGCCTCTTTCCTCTAGTCGGCGAAGGATCGGTTCTCGCTCGTGCCGATATAGTGAGAAAGTTTGCCAGTTTACTTTCGGAAGGTCGGTGGTCTCTTCCCGGGTACATTATATCTGGGTTCTCTCCTCCACCTACAAAACCTGGACGCCACCAGATAACTGAAAAATTGTTAAGTATGGCGGAAAGCAATCAATCAATCAACTGAGATCCAACAACATATCATCCTTCTGACCGAAGTCATTATTATTTAATTATTAAATCATATAAAAAGCGTGCAAATACATGTTAGAAGTAACTCTTTTGACTGTTTCAATTCAATTGATTCCTTGCATTGGATATTTGACAATCAAGAAATATTTCTCCACTTGAACGAAACCTACTGCATTGAGGAATCACGCAAAACGTTCTTAAGTGTGATTGATGATTTGCTTTCTCTGGAACTACAATATAACTTGTAATATTTACAATTTCATACCGCTACAGACTCCTCCTTCGTTATGGAATGTTGCGAATCCGGTTATTTAGGAGAAAAAGCTTTTCGATAATCAATGCACGTGACATACCTGTATATGACGAATACATTTCGTATTCGCCCAGTGATTTTCATTGGATGCGTTCAAAACTCTACCCAGCATTAAATGGACAAAAACTTTCGAATCCCCCCTTCATTACAGAATATAGAAGGCCCGGTTATTGCTACACAAGAGGTTACTCTGCGTATGATCATTTTTTTTCCAAGTGAAGTAGTCTACTGCAAGCACGTTGATGTTACTGGGGTTTTAAACAGTCTCTTATGGGGTCATAATTTTGCAAGTTCTAAAGTCGTTACAACAATCTAGTTTGTCAATATATCCTGTCATTGGGTCATATGCCGTCTGACGTATTTCTTACCAATTGTTCGGTCTTTCTTTACATACTGATATTTACTACAGATTATGTACTTTATCTGATCAAGATATAGGATTCATGGCAGGTGTGACAGATCGACAGGAGATGTTTGCTCCTTCTAAGCACCTGAACATACCGCTGGTATATTCAAGGGTCCGTCTCTACCCAACTCTTTATCTTATATTCCTTAGCATAGAAGTTACGAGATTAATCACTGTTCGTTATCTTCGCCAATCCTTCATAAGAGTACGTAAGTCCCTGCTTATCAAAATTCAATTTGTGTCTTCTGCTCAATAATCAGATAATGAAAGTGAACATCATAATATTCCTAATACTACTTCCTAGCATTGTTGTACACTGACAAAATGTGAAAGTCTTGATAAAATCATAACTGGGGTGAATTTAGTCTGACTTGACAGATCTATATATACTCTTCTGACTACTCATCTTGGTTGTGTATCTCTGTCCAGCCAACATCAACTGATGTAACCTAACTACTATAGATACTGCATGTAAGATATAAATCGAACACGAATTTCTATTTATATCTCTATTACACACATACATAATGCATGCAGAATATCCCAGTTTCTTTATAAAGCAATCTGAAATTTATTGATAAAATTTACACCTGATGTGTGTCGTGTCATATATATTTATGATGATTCATTTTCCAATACATGTGCAATTGTCAAAACATTCCAAGTATAATACATAATATGGTCCTACTTTAATCATCTGAACACATGATTTAAACAAACTTGAATTCATATATTTTGTGATAAATCGTCCACATCACATTTAATCAAAAATTACAACAAAAGGTTTTGTAATTTATTTATAAATCTAAGAGAGATAACTCATTGACAGTAACCTAGTTGATGGGGTACCCAAAGGGAAAATCTGATAAAGGTTTTTGTAAGATTAACAGGGAAGAGTTTGACTACATAAATTTTATTTTCGAACAATTATTGACAAGAAAGCAAAGATATATAATAATGATGATAAACAAATGCAGTTAATAAGAAATGAAACCTTACTGATGTTATCACTCTTTAAAATCTTAATTTCGTTCGTTTTTCATGAAATAGATTAGATCCATCAGCTCCTGCTTATATTCTTACTCTTCAAATGTAGAGGGCCAATTAGCCAATATGTCTGGGTTTGTTTTTTTTGGGGGGGGGGGGGGGGGGTTTCCGCCACACTCAACAATTTTTCAGTTATCTGGTGGCGTCCAGTTTTTGTAGGTGGAGGAGAGAACCCAGATACAATGTACCCGGGAAGAGACCACCAGCCTTCCGAAAGTAAACTGGCAAACTTTCTCACATATATCGGCTCGAGCGAGAATCGAACCCGCGCCGACTAGAGGTGAGAGGTCTTGTGATTTTGAGCGCAGTGTTCTAACCACTCGGCACGGAGGTCCCTTGTATTTAGTGTTTGATGATATGTATATCAAAGTTGATGTTATGCAGTGGCATATCCATTATTTCTGAAAGGGAGATGATGTCAAAAATTATATTCTTTAATTGATAGTGATGTGTGGTCCTAAAACGTGTTTTGAAGTTATACATTTACATGTTGTTCATTTGAGAAAATTTTATGATTTCAAATTCACTATCCTGTGGGGATCCGGGTGAGAATTGATCCGCCGTACTCCTTGCTTGTCATAAGAGGCGACTAAATGGGGCGGTCCTTCGGATCACACAGCAAACACCGAGGCTTTGTGACACAGCAGATCCCTACCTGCTCAAAGGCCATAAGCGCCGAGCATCTGCCTAAATTTTGTAGCCCTTCACCTACAATGGTAACGCCCTCATCTGAGTGAAAACTTCTCGAGCGGGATGTAAAACAATATATAATCAAATTCACTAAATGTTCTTTAGAAATTTAAGAATCCAATTTCATTTACATCATTTCTGGCATATGTAGTGGTACAATACGTTTGCAATTTCTCCTTCACAGCAGTTAGTGTTTTCGTGAGGAGCAAAGATAGAAGCTTTGTAGAACATTTACTGAATCCAGCGATGTATTTGTTTGTAAGGGTGTTTGTGGAGTTTCGGAATCCAGTATGAGTACGGCAACTCATGTTTATCTACTCCAATGACTGGGATATTAAATGTCCTTAAAACTGACAGGGTTTTGAAGACTTCCATCGTTTGAAAGGACAGTTAAAGAATCAATGTGATTACTAAATGTGGAATTAATGCCAAGTTCGTTTACAATACAGTTGTAATAATGAAACTTACAAACAAATAAAATATTGTTACAAAACATATTCCTCATGTAATCTATCTAACCCTTTTATTACTTCTGATTAATAACAGAAGGATAGAAGGTACACGTTTTTGTTTTGAAATGTCTGATACGGGATTTTGATATTCCTCTTATACTTTTTTATCCATTCTAACAAGGTATCAAGTTCTTGATTTTTCAGATTTAGTCCATCGTCTGGCAAAATCTTCTACAGAATTCAAATTCACTAAAAGTGAAATCAGAATTAAGGATAAAGGCTTTTATTTAATGCATCCCTGGCTCGTTGCCCGTAATTCAATCCCTGACGTTCGAGGAAGTATCCAAATCACGCATATCTGGGTATTTAAAACTTTAAGCGAAGGACAATTTGTTGAAATCCAAATAAAGAACATTGTTACTGTGAACTATTTGTCAATTGTCAGCTTGTAAAAAGGTTGAAAAATATCTTAGATCAATCGACATTGTTTGAGTATCTTACACTGTTCTATTCGGTAAAGGAAATGATTCAATCTGTAACCATGTTGACCAAGCACTTTGTGTGGCAGTAGAAGAAAGCACTGGAAATACTGAGATTGTGAAGCCTTCGTAAAATTACGTTACATTCTTTACAATGTCTAGAATGGGTTTCTGGAAAATGTACGGTAAGTTTTGTTGTTGTTGTTGGGTTTTCCTTTTTTTTTTTTTTTTTTTTTTGTCATACAAGTATTTAACATTCATCTAATTATAACCCCGTGGGGATCCGGGTTGTTAGAATAGATCCTCAGCACCCCTAGCTTCTCGTAAGGGCGACTAAACGGGGCGGTCCTTCGGATGAGACCGCAAAAACCGAGGCCCCGTGTCACAGCAGGTGTGGCAAGTTAAAGATCCCTCCCTGCTTAAAGGTCATAAGCACTGAACATAGGCTTAAATTTTGCAGCCCTTCACCGGTAATGGTGACGTCTCCACATGAGTGAAAGATTCTCAAGCGGGACGTTAAACAATATATAATCAATCAATCCATCTAAATATCAAATTGATTCCAACGGATTTGTATCAAAGTAATAGAAGTCCTTTACACTAAAGAAATACAATGATAATGAAGGTTCAACATGTCATAGCAGATTTCAAAAAACGCTTATCTTGTGTTTATTATGTGTCCACAAACTTTTCAAATGGAGAGAAATCATTCAAATGTTACATTGGAATAAGATCTCAAGGGATTTTTAATATCTCTCCTTTTACAACGTACGGGTAATCCCGTACACCTATTTTCGAGTAAGGGCTCACGGCGGGTGCGACCGGTCAGCAGAGGATTCTTACTAATCCATGGCACCTGATCCTACCTTCGCTTTGTCGAAAGTCCGTGTTGCCCTACACTCGAATTTGCGTATGTCTTGGGGATTTATGATTACAATTTACACACTGTTTACTTCGCCATTCGATATTTACATTTATAAAATGGCCATTACTTCTCGTTTCCAACACGTTGCATCAGTTTACTTCGTCCTCAACAAAAGGAAGTTGATATGCATAACTGCTTCGTTTGATGACAGGTCTTCGTTCAATGCTGCTTTTGTATCTGACATTGGAATACCATCTCAACGGAATTTAAATGTCTTTATTTTCACGACGTTTTTACATTTATAAACTTCCCATTGCTTTAAGTTGTATAATTTACTATGTCGTGTATTGATATGCTTCACGGTTTCTTTTGCCGACAGGTCTTCTTTCAATTCTGCATTTGTATGATTCGCATGCAAAGTGCATAATCACTAAATCACCGGACATATGCGGTTCAATTGGTGATGTGTACAATTGCCAACATCAGCAGTTGAAATCTGTTCCAAGAACCATTCCTTCAAATATCACAGCCATTGATCTTTCTGACAACGAGATAGTGAATCTAACGAATGACGACTTTAAAGGAATACACACTCTCAAAGCCATTTATCTTCTTCGGAACAAAATAAATCAAATCAAGAAGAATGCATTTCAACATCTGCTTAATTTGTGCATTTTAGATCTAAGCTCAAACCAACTTCGCACAGGATCCATAGAAAGGGGGACATTTCGAGGCATGAATTCGCTTCAGGACCTCAGAATTAATAATAATTCCTTTCTTAGTGGAGGATTTCCTGACGAAGAAATAGAACGTCTTACGTCACTCACATATTTATCTATGAGCGTTATTACAGGAACTCTGCATTTTTCTTCCAAATTTCAAACTTTAAAAAATCTTACGAACTTGAAAATTGATTCTTATGTCTATTTTCAGTTAAATAATAAATCTTTCGAAAATCTCGCTGAACTAAATATAGAATATGTACACTTCGTCTTTAGTAACTACTGTCCGTGCAGAGATATCAACGAAGATTTGTTTTGGGCATTTCCTAACTTAAAAGGTCTGCAACTCCAATCGCTTTGCGGCATGCCATACGCATTGAAATCGCTGATGAGATTCCAGTTTAAGAAATTGAACTATGTAGACTTTTCTCACACATTCCCATTCTCTGGAGAAATGATGATTTTGAATAAAAATGATGTAAAGTATCTGAGAAACGTCTGTGTTAAAACTGTTAGTTTTATGGAAACACATATCATAAGCATCCCTACAATGAAATCCTCCATATTTATGAAATGTATTGAACGGATAGACTTATCACATAATATTTTACGCAACTCTCCGTTTTTATTTGCAATCCTAGAAGCAATGCGAATCAAAGTCATAAATTTCAGTCACCAGAGCTACTGTGGTCCCAGTATGAACCACAAAGCAACGTTTCAACAGCTGCCATTTAATTTCACGCTGTCTCCTTCATTGGAAGTTTTGGATATCTCCAACACATTTCTTCATCCAACAATATCCATGATAAAATTTCATCTGTACGGAACTAACCTAAAACGCGTAAATTTAAGATACACAAGTTTCTCCCTCTGTACGAAGAACAACATCGAGCTATTTTTACCTCGGTTGTCGTTCCTGGACATCTCTGGTGTAGAATGTAAAGATTTATATCTACCATTTCTGAAAGATTTACACTCCTTGTCGGAACTCTACATCAGTGATGTAAATCTTGATTTCGGACTATCAAGTGATGTGAAGGGTGAATTTCTTGATAGTCTTCCAAACTTGAAGGTTGTTGATTTCTCACAGAATGCCTTAAAAGGTTTAAATCCGAATCTTTTTCAAAGTCAGTCATTATCTTTGGAAACGTTATTACTAAATGACAATCAACTCACTACGGTTCCAAATGCTCTTCGATTAGCCACATCATTACGAATTCTTCAACTGAGATCCAACAAAATATCATCCTTTTCGACCGAAGCCATTAGTACCTTAAACCATCTAAAAAGCGTACAAATTGATCTTAGAGGTAACCCTTTGGACTGTTTCTGCAATTCAATTGATTCCTTGCGCTGGATATCTGACCATCAAGAAATATTTCTCCATTTGAACGAGACCTACTGCATTGAGGAATCAAGCAAAACGTTGTTGAGTGTGATTGGTGATTTGCGTTCTCTGGAACTACAATGCATTTCATCGCTGTGGATGCAAATCTCGGTTTCTACTCTGTCATTCACATCTCTGTTTCTTGTAATATTTACAATTTCATACCGCTACAGAATCCTCCTTCGTTATGGAATATTGAGAATCCGGTTATTTTGGAGAAAAGGCTTGTCGACAATTACAGCATGTGACATACCTGTTTATGACGCATACATTTCATATTCACCCAGTGACTTTCATTGGGTGTGTTCAAAACTTTACCCAGCATTAAATGGAGAAAGTTTTCGAATCGCACTGCAAGATAAAAATTTTGACCCAGGTAGTTCTTATGCAGAAGAAGTTGTGAAATTTATTAACATAAGTAAGTATGTGATATTCGTTATAACACGGCGCTTTATAAAATCTGAATGGGGATCATATGAAATTCAGGTCGCAAAAATACATGCCATTCACACTAAGGCGAAACTTGTTCTGATCATCAGGGACGGAATCCAAATTGAAGACCTTCCCAAGGACATCTTGTTTATTTGGTGGAAAATCAAACCACTGATGTTTAATGAAAATGACACCGAGGGAAAACAAGCAAAGTTTTTCAAACGTTTAATCGCCACTATTAAAGAATAAACGAATACAATAACACAGACTTTCGAGGTGCACAGTACTTTTTATACATGTTTCAAATATTCACATACAATATACTCATTCAAAAAAGGTGAAAATAGCAAGCAGTGATCAATCTTATAAATCTTATATGAAATACAAGTTAGAGAGTTGGGCAAACACAGAGTTTTGTATATACCAGAAGTGAAATCAGGTGTCTAGGAGGAAGAAGCACCCCCTGTCGACCGGTCACACCCGCCTTGAACCCTAAATCTTTTCATACATTCAAAAGGGTCTATATGAGAAAAAAAATTCTGTGGCCTTCAACTCGACAGTTAGATGTACTGACGACGTTTTATCTATTAACAATAAGTTTCATTGATATGTCGATTCGATAGATCCCAGTGAACTCGAAATAAGACACTTCAGAATATTCTACATCTACTTCATACTTAGAGTTTTTATTGAACATGGATGTTGACGGCAAACTTGGGTTTCCTCCGGGTACTCCGGTTTCTTCCCACATTAATGACCCCTTCGCACCAAAATCTGAGCCAACAAGAAGCATTAATATCAGTTGTAGAATTTGTTTGTTAATCATCGTAAAAGTTTAAATTTAAACTAACGACTCATTTATGACAAATGGGATGATTTCAACTTCTCTATCATCAACTTCCCATATTTATGTCGCAATATTCCATTATCGCCTGTATATGGTGTTTATGTCCCTGAATTATAATTCGATACGTAAGAACTTGTTCTGCATATGGTCAGCTTTCAACTTCAGGAAGACTATTGACAAACAAGGTAATGTCACAGGGGTTTGAACAGTCTCATTTAAAGTCAACATTTCACAAATTGTTTTGTCGTTATAACGGTCTAATTTGCCAATACAACCTGTCGTTGGGTCAAATGCTGTCCGACGTGTTTCATACCAATAGTTACACCGTTTTTTACACATTGATTTTGCCTACAGATTACTCCATTTACCTGATCAAGATATAGGGGCCACGGAGACTTTGACCTGTCGACAAGGGATGCTTGCTCCTCCTAGGCACCTGATCCCACATCTAGCATGTCCAAGGATCCGTGTTTCTTTATATATATATATATATATTAACATGTTCCAGATATCTTACTTTAAATGTGTTTGGATTGATAATTATTTGTGACACTGTATTGTGTATTACTATGTTTATTTCATCGGGTGCTCTCGTACATTTTGACATGCTTCATGTGTTCCGATAGTTAAGTTATTCGTTTACAAGTTTGGAGCTATCGCAAGTCATTATCATGTACTTACGTGTATTGTCTTTAATGTTCCAGGTTCTAATTACCTGTTATAATTTCATGAGGGGTAGAAATAGAAATAATATCGGGGAATGTCGGGTGGATGTTTACATTTCAACATTTTGATTTTAGCAGCCATCGCTTTTTTATGAGTGCAGTATTCCGTCGTCATTTCGGGTATGGTGACGAAACATTAAAATGTTTGTGAGATAGTATTTACTATACAAATCATTTAGACATGTAAATTAATTCTCTTTAATAATTTGAGATTAAGACTTCATTGCCATTTATCACATACTACATGTAACCAGTTGTACCTGGTGGAACTATATTTGTTTACGGTGACGTTGTTAGTAACTGTATCCATTCGCACACAAGACAAAGCATGTTTAGCCCACATGTACGAGATATTGGGTATTTATTTACTTGTCTACATTAACTAATCAAGCTTTCTAATGTTTATTGCTTAGATATAATTATTTGTACCTGTTAATATTTCTTTCGTGCTTGTAAGGAAAAAGTAGTTCTGTGTGGGAACTTGTGTGGGAACTGATGCAACCGTACAAGTCGCTGATTGGTTAGAGGCCTGTGCGGTGTAAACCTATTGGTTAATTTCAATCATGTGGTTTAGAGCCGAAGGTTATATAAGTAAGGTCGCTACGATATTACTGCAGATTTCTACAAGTTGCACGGCGGTAATATATAAAAACCTTTAAAGAAGAAATTAAGGTGAGATTATTCATGATGTAATAATTATAGTAAAACCTTAGTTAGAAATCTCCTACCACAATGGACAACCAAAACTTATATTTCTGAAGAATCAGTATACTATTTTGCACTCGTACAAGCCTGTCATAGTGCACAGGGTTCCCCACATGAGGAAATTTATATTGTGCCTTTTCCAGTTATGCAACATAATAAATACAGAATGTATTGACTAAAGAGTTTCTAATATTCTTCACCAGAGGGACTGAGTGATATTGTTTATTGACTTTAAATGATTTTTGGAACTATCCTGACATGAGTGGATATCTGCTGAGGATTCAGAAATACACAAGCAACCCTTTACCCCTGAGTAGCTTACAATATATATATATATATATATATATATATATATATATATTTGGTGGATGAAGTGTGATCGGTCTGGTATTCGAAATCGGGCAATGAATAGTTGATACATGTAGTAGTAAAAATTATGAACAGGGTTCAGAAGTCCTTTATAAGTAACTAAAATTCAGGAATGAATTTTATATCAGCATGTTGTTTTGCACGGCTATTTCCAATCGCTAGCCAGAGTTACCTTGAGGGGCCTCCGTGGCCCAGTGGTTAGAGCATCGCGCTCAAAATTACAAGGCCTCTCTCTACTAGTCAGCGTGGGTTCGAATCTCGCTAGCGCCGATATATGTGAGAAAGTTTGCCATTTTACTTTTGGAAGGTTGATGGTCTGTTTCCGGGTACATTGTATCTGGATTCTCTCCTCCACAAATAAAAACTGGGCGCCACCAGATAACTGCAAAATAGTTGAGTGTGGCGGAAAGCAACAAACAATCAATCAAAGTTATCTTTCCTTATACATATGCCTTTGTCAGCTTCTGGATGGTTTTTCTAGATTCATGAAAAAGGGTAAAAATGCTCAAATAAAATATGATTTTGACTTCAGTTGAAAAATGATTCGTCAATAAATAAATATCAAGCTGATGCCAAGTCTTTCTGTGTCAAAAGAGGCATTAAATTAAGTTGAAACGCGGGTATATAATGTTGGACTGCTCTTTTATGCGGGTAGATATAATGTAGGTAGATATAATATAGGTAGATATAATGTAGGTAGATATAATATTGGTATATATATTGTAGGTAGATTTAATGTTGGTATATGTATATATATATATATATATATATATATATATATATATATTGTAGGTAGATATTAATTTAAGTAGATATTAATGGGAAATAAAAATTGAAATAAGTTGTTAGTCCTACATTTACCTTATATTTTATGAATCAGTTCTTAGTTTTATTTAAATAACCGTGAAAAGGTGGATAACATTGCCAATTTTGAGACGACAACAGCGTTGTATGAGAGTGTAAGGAACGATAACTCTGGGTAGAAATTGGGTTATCCCACATAATTTGTTTTGGGTTTTTCGTTTGGTTTTTTGGGGGGTTTTTTTGTTGTTTTTTTTTTTGTGTGTGTGTTTGTTTGTTTGTTGTTTTGTTTGTTTGTTTGTTTGTTTGGGTTTTTTTTGTTTTGTTATGTTTTGTTTTTTTGTTTTTTGGGGGTTTTTTTGGTTTGTTTGTTTGGGTTTTTTGTTTTGTTATGTTTTGTTTTTTTGGTTTTTTTGGTTTTTTTTTGGTTTGTTTGTTTGTTTTTTCGTTTGTTTGTTTGTTTGTTTGTGTTTTTTAAAAAAAAAATAATTTTTGTATTTTGGAGGGGGGGGGGGGGGGGGGGGGGGGGGGCAGAACGGTGTCCCAGATTTGATGCTTTTTGAACCAGGCAAAGGGGTATATCGTATGTCGCACGATGACGGAGTACCGAATTTTCTTGTTTTTATATTTATAGTTGTCAGACACAATTTTACTATTCATGATATATGATACTTGTTTATGAATTGAATGAGATTATTTCATCTCCGATAAAATCTACATGTATGGACTATATGAGCGACAAATCGTCAAACTAATTAGATATTAGGAAACATGGTGATTTGGTACCAATAGTTTAGGTCACAGTTCAATTTTAAACAAAATCAAATGTACGAATTACATCCACCAGTTAGTGGGGCCGCCGGTAGGGGATACTCCTTGCAATACTCTGAGGATGCTTGTTCAATCATATAACAATTATTAACATTCTCTAGGTCAATACGATGTTTTAACTACCTGAATATTGTACTTCAGGGGTAGGTAAAGCACCATATTGACCGTTAAAATGTCAATAATTGTTATACTGTGTTGCGTGCAGTTATGCATGTAAATAATTTTAAGTACTAGAACTTCAAGTCCGAGTTATAACCATTTGCATGTTGTATTATTTTCATTATCATAAACAACGTTACAAGCTATGCAAGTCTAGGTTAAAAGCATTTGTGTAGTGTATTATTTTAATTCAATGTTATACAACACACTGCCTTCGAGTCAAAGCACTTCCATATCAAGATACAGCTTGGGCTCATGGAGCGCGTGTTCGGTTAACAGGGGATGCTTTTTCCCCCTAGGTACCTGATCACACCTTTAGTGTTTCCAGGGATCCGCGTTAGCTTTGCTCTAAGAATTCGTATTATTTCTAGTATTTATGTGAATGATCACTGTTCCTCATCGTCTCTTTTTCATGTACACTTTAACCATTGTTTTTGGTGAATTTGTGAATTTGTACACTTTAACCATTGTTTTGGTGAATTTCTTTAATTTTTATTCGCTCGGAAGAAATCAGCAACATACCTTTCATGTTTAACTCCTCAAAGCTTATAATTTATTGCTGTTTTCCATGATTTGTCCATTATTTCGTTCCTTAGATATGTTAATTGCTTTATAAAACATTACAGGACTCACGGCGGGTGTTACCTGTCGACATGGGATGCTTACTCCTCCTAGGCACCTTATCCCACCTCTGGTGTGTCTAGGTGTCCATGCTTGCTTAACTCTTAATTCTGAGTTCCTTATACGAGTTACGAGGTTGTTCGTTATTCTCACATTTTCATTGAACACACATGATTTTCTCATGTTTGTTTTTCTCCGATAAAAACTTTTTTTTTATAATTAAAACATCTTGGATACAAGTAAGAGACAATTTGACTTGTGTTATTTATGTATATTCAGCATATATTTTACGAATTTAAGAAAGTTTTGCATTGTAATTCATACACAATGAATTCAACATAAATTTAGAAACAGCTTTTATCTTCATTTCAGAAAGTTTAGAGAACTTGAGCTTTAGTTCAATAATCATATGGTTGTTCCGCCTCGGGGTTTCCGTCAGAGCAGGGTCGACAAGCACATTTCACTGGTATTGAAACACGAAAAATACGGAATCCTTTGGAAGTGTTCGGACAAGTCAATGTCACAGCCCTACTCAGAGAAGCTAACGGCTCACAACAAGTGCAATAATGAACCAATCGAATGGTCTGCTCTGCATATCGCCATTCTGGTACAGCACGAGAATGGCACGTGCCTCTACAAGCAGTTGCTATGACACGTTTGGATTGACATCCCGGGTGTGTGAGTGACACCCCAATAAGTCCCATGGCACATGATTCAGAAGACGAATACTGCTGTCGTTCTATTGTAAATGTTTCTTCCATTCTAAAACAGTTATTTCCTACAAGTAGTATTGCCAAGATAAATATAAGTATAACCCGCTTCCAAACATTATCTCGTCCGAAAGCATTCATCTCAACGTCCTCAAAAGAACAATGTCCGATTCAACGCAACTATTTAAGACAAATCATGAACAGATCCTGCTTCCGGTTTGTGCTCCCACAAAGGATTTATGTCCACTTGTTGCCTCTAAAGTAGCCAGTGACCGATTGAAGAGGTTTTCTATAGTGCTTGAGATACTGAATAACTATCTCAGATTTCAGAGAAAGAGTGGTTCCTTCGTCACGGCGTGTTGGAGTAGAAGATTCTTTAATCGGTTCTACACACTTCCGGTACCAGCTGTTCTTGTTACCGACCGTTTAAATTTATCATTACGCTGTTTGCAAGAGAATACTTTTAAAACGCTGGCCTAACATATTTTGTTTGCTTTTGGCTACGTTCTCTTCAAATCAAAGAACAGGCTTGGCAGTGTTGAGTTTGAATTGTACTCCAAAGAGAAAAATACTCGAATGAGTTAATATGATACATTCTATCAGTCTCTGTTGTTGTGGGTGCACAGTGCATGCAAAGACTGTCTCTAGTGCGCATATAATTTTACATTGATTCAACAAAACAACATTGTCTCCCTTGGTCACTTGAGCTTGTTATGCGCAATGTGGAATTCATTACCATGGGATTGGAAAAGTTATCACATTATTTAAAAAAAACCCACCAAAAACAAATCAGTTTACGGTCATGTCATTTTAAATAACCCATGAAAAAAAATCCTTTTACTGTCATATCAGTTTAAATAACCCATAAACATTATTTTACTGTCATTTTATCTACAATAATCAATGAAAATCATTATACAATACATTCATGTACGTTGCAATTTAATCAGAATGTACGTTTACTTTTGGATACTGGATTTAGTATCAAATTGAAAAGATGTAGGCCCCATATCCGTAACTATAAATTATGAGAATGACTGCCTTCGTCGTATTTCAGATCAACAGCTATTATTGTCGACGAAGTTTCCTTAAAAAAACAAGCAGTCTCTATTTCTGCAAGCCTTACATAACAATTCATGCCCCCTCCCCCTTACCGGCCACAAGTCAAGTCGTTTGATATTTTGCATGACCGATCTACGTCAACAGCAATACAAGTGTAAAATAAAAAGAGATAAAAGTCCAGAAAAAAATACAGGAAAAGAGAATTTGACGTCTAAACATCTATATATTGCAGTCTTGAAATTCAATTGTATCGCTTTTCGCACTTTCTTTAATTTTAGTATTCTAAACGATCATCTGTAAACGAAGATGTCTTTATCGTCGCATCGAACAAAGTTTCATTTATATCTTCTGTCTTGAGTCCTATGAAACAACCTCACCTCCAGCGTTCTGAACAATGAAGCAGATAAAGATCGGTATTTTTGCTTCTTCCTAAATAATAATGCATGTATAGAATTTCCATCCCCTTTTCTGTCACTACGTGATATTGTGTCCGTTTGTGTTTGAATAAAAAGGTACACAAAATCATAATCGGATAGTTTTGGACGAGCGTGCGGATATTGTTTTTTTATACATATACCAGGAAATATTAAAATATAGATCTCTTTTAGATAGAAACGATGAATCCAACAAATTTGATTACAAATTGATATGCCTTAAATTATTTAGATCTTGCATGGTAAAATAAATAAAGAGAACAAGTCAGAATATACCACTACAAGAATTAATTCAGTCAACCGTAAGATTTGTCGTTTTTGTTAGAATAATTCAACTGTCACAAAAGTGAACACCTTAACTGTTATCTTCTTACACGATAACAGCGTCATGTTTGTATCTTACACGATAACAGCGTCATGTTTGTATCTTACACGATAACAGCGTCATGTTTGTATCTTACACGATAACAGCGTCATGTTTGTATCTTGCACGATAACAGCGTCATGTTTGTATCTTACACGATAACAGCGTCATGTTTGTATCTTACACGATAACAGCGTCATGTTTGTATCTTACACGATAACAGCGTCATGTTTGTATCTTACACGATAACAGCGTCATGTTTGTATCTTACACGATAACAGCGTCATGTTTGTATCTTACACGATAACAGCGTCATGTTTGTATCTTACACGATAACAGCGTCATGTTTGTATCTTACACGATAACAGCGTCATGTTTGTATCTTACACGATAACAGCGTCATGTTTGTATCTTACACGATAACAGCGTCATGTTTGTATCTTACACGATAACAGCGTCATGTTTGTATCTTACACGATAACAGCGTCATGTTTGTATCTTACACGATAACGGCGTCATGTTTGTATCTTACACGATAACAGCGTCATGTTTGTATCTTACACGATAACAGCGTCATGTTTGTATCCTATACCTAGATTAACTCATTGTCGAGAAAAGTCAGGAAAAATTGCATTGGGTAAATTGTCCCCTACACTTCATAAAACAGTGGCGAAATTTAAAGTTAATCTCATTTACATTCGCTGCATCTTTTCTCTTATAATTTTTGTCATTGTTTAAATAAATCACATACCAAATTTCAGCCTCAAAAGTCACTGCGATCAATGCCACGTCCCTAGCTGCAGTGACGGACATCGCAAGATGGATGGTGCTGACTCAGCTGAAAATCATTATTGTTGATTTTGTAATCATCAAGGATTTTTTTTTTCGTGCTTTATGTTTTCATTGATGTGTTATTAGATATAGAAATAAAACACACAGCAGCTTTCTCCTTTAGATGAAGAAATCAACCGTACAAAAGATCGGGATGATGGGAGGAAATAAGACGTGTCAATACCTGACAGGAAAACCTGGGTGAAGAATTCCCATAACTGTTGAGCTGTGCTGTACTGGTGTGTTTAAATACTGTCAATTTGAATCCTAGTGATTCGATGTTAGAATATTTCGGCATTGGCATATGATAAATAAATGTAGATTCGAATTCAATTTTTTTTTTTCCTTTTTTTGTAAAGATTCCCTCTCACTGGTGTACAGATCCATTCAAAAGTCCAGAATCAACTAGAGTGATTGTGACCATTTTGATATTAAGGATGTAGTTACACATTTCTAAAGACGTAAGTACAAACGAAAATATTACTGGGCTCTAAACTATAACAACTAAAGAATACTGAAGCGTTAAAGTCAATATACACATAGTAAACATATCATTATTTTTCTGTGTGATACATGTTTTGCCAATCATCAATTTTTTTAAAATGAAAAAAATCCTCGTTATAAGACCCCTCCCCCACCCCATTACAATATGTTTATACGTTTTTGTTTTTTGAAAATCATAAATTCTAGACAATGGAAGATATATACTAATATTTTTTTCTACTTTATCTGCATTAAAATCGTTTACTCTCTAAATAAGTAGGCTAGAGGTTATTCGGTTGGATACCGTGTTTGAAGGTTTTAGAAATAAAAACAAACACTTTATACGATTTATGTTCCCTCTGACATATTTATATTTTTACAAATAAAATCTGCAACATGACTGCTATACAAAAGTTAGCATGTGGCAGATTTTATTTGTGAAGCTGAAGGAAAAAAATGTCATAAAGGACATTCATCGCATTTGTTGAGGGTTGAGTTCTCCATTTTTCTTCTTTTTTATATTATTTTTTTAAGGAAAAAGTAAATTCAGAAAGAAGTTAAAGTAAAAGAAAATGAATTATCTAATATAATTTAATGTCTAAAAGCTTCAACGTCCATATTGAGCCTACTATACTACACTAAACCTCACTTGATTGCACGATATACGTGGACTACGATGGGTGTATAACGGTATAGACAAATATATGAATGTTAATTAATTAAATTTGAAATATCCTTAACAGGCTGTTTATATCTAAATGGCCATGTGGAAGCGATACGCATATAGTTTTCAACAAAATTGGTAATTTTATTTGTGAGACGGATGAAATTCTCTCTCTCTCTCTCTCTCTCTCTCTCTCTCTCTCTCTCTCTCTCTCTGCGTGCCATTGCTGTCAGACACGGCTCTAAAATTAAAAAGCTTAAATTCTCGATGTCACTGATAATATAAGCCCTAAGACTTTATGAAAGCATTTTCCCCCAAACACCAGTACTCTTTGAATCGATTCTAAAAATGGCAATATAGTGTACAGTATTATACACTAAACTTTCAAACGTTTGTTGAACGTCTTCCCAATTCTCTTACTAACATTGAGATATTAATGGGGTTCAATCAACAGTATGCGGTATACAAACAGTTAGAAAAACTAACAACTCTTGATACGGAACGCATAGATTATTTGATATATGAATAAGTGAATGGCCTACATTTTTTGTAATTACTGTCCATATCAGCACGGGTGGGTTAGGATTTCAATTCTGTTGATCGCTTTTAGGTCCCCGAATTCGCTTTGACGGGGCCCAGCTCTCGCGTTATAACTGTATTTTAACAATGAAATCTGGTGTAAAACTAGTAAAATTTTTAAGTACAAATTTTGCAGTCTAATTTGGGAGTAATGTTTCTGTTTTTAAACTTCATCCAATCACATTTGATAGCTTTGTTGGCTCTCTGTGTACAGAATCTTTTTAATAGACAAACTTGGATGACGTCCATGTTTTCATTCTGTTCTCTGAACTTCCTCGATATACACTGTACCACTTCTTACATGTGTTGCAATTTTAACCGGAAACATCGGTGAAACCTAATATATAGATATGTAACGCACTTATATAAATTCCGGGGGGGGGGGGGAACAAACCGAAAAAAAAAAAAAAAAAAACCCTCTTAAGTGCTTTTGCATACATGATTAGTATATACATTGAATGCTTTCTTTTTTTTAAGACGTATTTGAATTGAGTTATTTCCAATTTTAACTAAAATACTTCATATTACAATTTCGGTGTGTTTCTTTATAACTAGTTCAAAATATTTAATATTTTAGCGGCCGATTTATCTTGTAACTGCCTGCATCGTGTTTCAATTTTCATATATCAGTATGCGTTTACAATTAGTGGTATGTAATAAGTACCACACACTATCTGAGAACAAGTCATTTTTTTTTTTTTTAGATTGTGTGATGTAAAAGATAACAAGCGTCTTCGTTTGTCAAAATTCTCTTTAAAATTCTACTTACACACAAAACTTTGCTTACCTGTCTAAATTTCGTCATTTCAGCATTCACCAGTTTTCCTGCTTCCCGAGACTTAAACGATGGCGGCACCTTGGTCACCGCAGCACTTTCTGCCTCGCAGAAGATGATGAAGGGCCTCTTACCATCTAATCACATCTAATTACTAATCTAATTACTGGCTGTGAAGACTGGACTGTGATGATGTAGTAAATTACCAGACTGACTCCTAATTAGGATTGTACACAGATAGGATTGGGAGTACTTGTTACGTCGGAAAGCCGCTTGTGGAAGTTTTCTCGGGTATATTATCAGCACGAGGATCATGATCAGAGATTATCAGCACGAGGATCATGATCAGAGATTATCAGCACGAGGATCATGATCAGAGATTATCAGCACGAGGATCATGATCAGAGATTATCAGCACGAGGATCATGATCAGAGATTATCAGCACGAGGATCATGATCAGAGATTATCAGCACGAGGATCATGATCAGAGATTATCAGCACGAGGATCATGATCAGAACTACTTAGTTCACTGGACTCCTATACAGAATCGTTCTTATAATCTCATAGAATATTGATAATTAGACCTTTCTGAAATTGTACAGTTAGCAGTTTTTACCTATTTCTTTTTAACAAAACATTTGATTTTTTTTAAATAAAACATTTGATTTTTTTTATCTCATCATTACGACTTACGAGACACGTGACTACGACCTTATATTGATTTTCTTTTCAATCAATTTTGGGAATCATTTTAAAAAAATAAATGCTAGAATTAATCCTTCTTTTGAAATAATAATAATAATAAAACCTAAGCAATTTTATAAGATTTCATTTAAAGTCAAAACCCCAGAGTCATTCATTCTTTGCAATGCCAATATCTAACGACTGTACAGCTAGTTCACATGGTGACAAATCTTTTGATGCTGAACTTCCAAAAGATTATCAACGGCGGTGTTGCTGATATTGAGAGGTCTCCACCCCTGTAGTGTGATCACGGTCTGTGTCTGTTTATTCTTCACTATGTTTACAGTGTTATTATCATAGTCAGTATAAATAAGATCTCCGTCCCGTGTCACTGCTATGTCCCGTGGTTTGTTCCCTGACTTGGTTTTTATTGATGTCAGTCGTTGACTCTGGAGGTTGAGGAGCTCCATGATTTCGTTATACCCGCGTGTCCAGACTTGTTCTTCACTGAGACAGCTAACACCGTATAGTGTGTTATACTCAGTGTTTATGGTGGCGGTGAGGCGCGGTTCATCAAGCAGTGGTTTGACTGGAGGAGACGATACAGCTTCTGCTGACTTCATTGTGTCGCCATGTTCTGATCTTTATTTATTTTGGAAGGAGAGAAACTTAGTTATGTAAACTGAATTTTACGAGGCAATTTTTCGGAACTCATCATTGTAAGTAGAGGTTAGAGAGACGTTCTGGGAGTTCAGTAATTTTTCATGTCCTCAATGATCTTTCTAAGTTCTGCAATTCTATGTGTGATTTCATTTCTGTTTTTATCTAGAGCAGCCATATGTTTATATTTTGTCTCCTCCATGTCAGAATTCCGTTGCTTGACAATGACGTTATTTTTCTCCTTGTTGGTCCGCAGCTGTTGTCAGTTTCCTGTAATTCGTTTGTAGCTCGGATTTCTCAGTTTGGACAATAATGGCCAATTCTTCATTCTATTTTCTAGATCCTCTAAGTCTTTTTATATACTTTGCATTTTGAAGTCGAGTTTTTCCAGAATACCGCATAAATTGTGCTCTCTATAAATTTTTTTACTAGTTGTTGATACAGGTAGAACAGACCTCGTATTTCTTGCAGTAAAGTTCGCAGTCTTTGGCAGCGCGTTTCGGACATTTTGGGTAGCTAGGAGAAGACTATCTGTGGAAACAGGCACAACATTGTGTTTTCTAGATAAATCAGAAAGGTGCTCCCCAACACAGGCCTTGCATAGGTTTATCTGACAAAGTTCATAATGACTCTGTAGGGGGACAGTTTCACAGGAGTCACACAGTAGGACTTCCTGGGCACTACGCCGGGGGTGCAGCATTTCTGGTATCCGAGTCACATAAGTTCAATGTTAATTAAAAAAAAATATTAACATGCTGACAGGTTAAACAATATACACGCTAGAACTGCAACGTGATGTTAAAACTAGTCATTCTGATATTATTAAATACAATGAAAATCTGATCAGTAATACATACCAACGATACAACTCCTTCAGAACTGCATACATTATGATCTAAAACAAATCCTTATAATCTTTCACATCAATCATATTTTCACATTAATCAAATTTTGATTATTTAAACAATTATCATCTACATTTTTAACAAATTTATGGCACTGCAATATGTATATATGTTTTTGTCTCGTCCGTAAATCCAATATGGCCTTACTGATATTTTGACAGTCCGTCTGCAGGATTAGTCACTATCAAATTCGTAGAATGCTCGATTAAATAGGATATCAGTTTAATTACTGTATAATTCGAATGAATTAAATTGTTTCATTTGCATAAAGAGTATAACTTATATAGTTTGATATAAAACGCATGGTTTTTATTCCCACGATAATATTTCAAGATTACGGCATACCTAGGTTCAATGTTTTCGTTTCTGCGGGATTGACGTGAATGTATTTTAATAAATATTTCCCCAAGTTAATGTAACACATGTATATACTTAATTGGGGGGGGGGGTGTTAAGTTTTCGTGAATATTTGTCTTCAAGGTTTATAATCTCAAGAAAAATGAAAAGGAGAAGATAATGTAGTGATCAATCTCATAACTTCTATGAGGAATAGAAAATTAAGAGTTGGGCAAACACGCACCCCTGGATATGCCAGAGGTATGATCAGGTGCCTAGGAGGAGTAAACATCTCCTGTTGACCGGTTACACCCGCTGTGAGCTTTATATCTCACCCGTCGTGAGCTTTATACCTTTATCAGGTAAACGGAGTAATCCGTTGTCAAAACCCAATGGCAGGTTGTACTGGCAAACTAGATCGTTATAACGAACTTAAAATTTGTGAAATGCTGACCTGAAATAGGACTGTTCAAAACCCTGTAGCATAACTTGTTTGTAAGTTGCCTGCCTCGATTTAAAAACTGATCATACGCAGAAAAAGCTTTTGCGTATCAAATCAGTTGAGAAACATAAACAGCGTATGCAGGTGATGATGGAATATTGCTACACAAATATAAGAAGTTGATGATGGAGAAGCTGAAGTCATCCCGTTTGTCACAAAGTTAAGTTTTTAACTTTCCGTTAACATCTGTGTTAGAGATATCTCGGTACTGTCACTGTAGTGTCTTATTTCGAGTTCAGTGAAATATATCGAATTGATATACAAATAAAAATAATTAATAGATAAATCTAAATGTCGAGTTGGAGAGTAGAAAGGAATCAAACATACGAAATAAACATTAGCATTGTCAATTTCTACTGTGTTTGTCCAGGTTTCATCTATCACTTTACATCTGTTTATTCAATACATAACGGGTGTGTAGTGTTTTGTGTATTAAATACTATTTTGTCGATTTCATAACTAGTAATATATTGAAGTGATGGATACAAGTGAAATGTTCAAAGCTAAATGAACCAATCATAACACATGACAGAGTCGGTTTACATACGTAGGTAGCCCATACTACACATAATGCTCCGCTTGAAAATATATTTCAAGCTTACACACGCATTAAAAAGAAAAACAACATTTAGAATACTCGGAACCTGTTCCGTATCTGCCAAGTTCACATCATAAAATAAATCAATGATCATTACCATGGTCATGTTAAAAATTGTGGAATTGACCTTGACCTCGTTTAGTGATGTTGACCTTTTTCAATCGCATATAATTTTGACCTTGACGTATCAATTCTCTCCTTATGAAGCTCTTGCCTTGTATTGTCCGAATGGAAATTAAATCATTTTCAAGGTTAAAAAATTTCAGTTGCAATTAAAAAGTAGAAACTTTTATTGCGCGTTCTTCTCTGAACTGAAACATTTACTCGTATTACGGACGGGAAAATTGTACAATGTTCATTCCTATGAACATATCAAGTTTAAGAAAACAAACCATTTCGCAGAAATGCAACAAAGAAAATAACGGATAAATTTGTTAAATATTTATTAATATAGTTCTTGTTTGAACAGAAAACAAGCACACAAATATTAAATATTAATCCGATATCGTACATATCATTTGCATTAACAAATTTATTTTTAAACATATTATTTACATAATAATAAATGCATCTATAAATCAACAATAAACAGATGAAAAGTCGTTGTTCGTATCAAACTATTTATATTTCAACGCCACCACATGAAAAAAAAAAATTCTAACACCCTCCTTACAAACAATCTGCGTTCATTTATAACACACTGTACTTGAATTTCTTACACACAATCTGGAATGTTAAGAACACTGTGACTGAGGGGTAATTTGTCTCAGTGACTAAAATGAGTTTTTATACATAAAAAAAATTCTCATTAACTTTTTTCAAACGCATACGTACATGTGTCTAATAATTAAACGTAGTTAATAAATTTGTTTCTTCTTCATCATCTGCTGACGAACCTAATCAATGCGCCACATCGTAAATGTGTGAATTCTATTAAATGTGAATTTTCATGAAAGAAGATATCAAACGCAAGACAGCGATGCTAATAGTAAATTATTTCGTGATGTGGAAGCTTGGGTTCGGGGGGGGGGGGGGGGGGGGGGGGGGGGGGGGACTGTTCCCAGAAGAAAACATTCCAATATCTATCTGATAAATATATTACACCGATCTGCAAGAAGACATCTACACGTGCAACACTGCTCACACACACACAGGATGCAATCATAGGCACTCAACAACGAAAATCACGTACTCATACAAAATGTAAATACTATTATATATAGTATAGGTACGAGATTTTCAGCATGTAACGTGAAACAGGCACTAACCATCTATTTCAAGAAGACGAGAAAGGGGGGGGGGGGGCTGCTGCAGTTCATGTCACAAGCGATTGTCTAAAAATTCTTGAAACGCTAATAAAAAAAAGTCAGAATGGTAGTTCTGTCCAAATAAGCCTCTCAAAATCGTTAGAAACAGCGGGAAAGGGGGAGGGGATGGGGCGAAGGTTGATTCTACTATTTCTGTACAGCACAGATTTAATGCAGTGGTGTAAACTTTACATTTCAAGTACCTCTCACTGCTGTTATGAAAATTGGGGGGGGGGTGTATTCAACTAGCTAATAAATCTAACTTTGCATGTAAAAGTAACAGGAAAAACTTCCGTTGTCAAAAGAAAAGAAAAGCTACGTGCCTGACGTCAATAGCCTGAGAATGCAATCAAACAATGAACCACGTGTGATTACATGCCGTGTAAAACAATGAATCACGTGTGATTACATGCCGTGTAAAACAATGAATCACGTGTGATTACATGCCGTGTAAAACAATGAATCACGTGTTATTACATTTCGTGTCACACAATGGGTCATGTGTGATTACATGCCGTGTAAAACAATGAATCACGTGTTATTACATGCCATGTAAAACAATGAATCACGTGTTATTACATCTCGTGTCACACAATGGGTCACGTGTGATTACATGCCGTGTAAAACAATGAACCACGTGTGATTACATGCCGTGTAAAACAATGAATCACGTGTTATTACATCTCGTGTCACACAATGAACCACGTGTGATTACATGCCGTGTAAAACAATGAACCACGTGTAAACATATCTCAAATAGCATCTTGTCTATAGCAATAAAGCATAGCAAAATGTTTCCAATCAGAACCACGATTATTTTTCTTGACACTGAGTCTCTAAATTTATCAATCTATCATCAATTTCTAGCAAAAAGGTATTGCAAGAAAACTCGATAAAAGAATGCATAATAAATTTTAGATTATTTAGTTAAAAAACAAAAGACTGTAGCTCATTAACGACCTGTTTTATGATCAAGCATATAAAAATAAACGTCAATGTATTTTTTGTTCTATACCAGAATTTTCAGTCAATACATCTCTTCAACATGAACTAATTTTTTTTTTTTTTTTAAAAAAACTCGATAATGTACTTTTAAAATTTTGAATGATAATTAACTACAGTAAATGATATTTCAAGCACTTCTGGAAAAAAAAAAAAAAAGAAAAGAAAGAAAAGGAAACACTGATGCACATTTTGAAAAAAAAAAGGGGGGGGGGCATTACAAAAATTACTGGAATGAAACCCGAGAAGTTGCCGTAGTTTACATACTAAATAAAAGCTGAAAAACGATTGTCCTAGATCTACCGTCACACTTATATATCTATATACTGCACTAGTTTTTACAAACTGATACTTCAAACAACACAGAACAGCACCATGACTTCAAAACCTATTGTTTTATCATATATCACAAATGAACATATTTGCCAACACTTACGACGAAAACAAATCAAAAATCCTGATTCAACAGAAATATTTCTTTGCTTTTGTACTTCGAAAAATAGATTTCGATAATTGGCGAGATATATTGTATATATATAAATTTCAGAAATGACAACACTGAGTTTCAGAAATTGAAATTTACATACTATATATGCCATATTACCATCCAGATTCTGCTGAGAATATATAAAATGTGGAAGATGAAAGGAAAATGAATATTTCAATTGAAAATGAAAAGATAATGCATGTACTGTACATATGTACATGGGCTCTTTACATCAGAAATGTTACCATGGTTACAAAGCCAGAGAATTTAGAAAAAAAATATATAAATCCCCAATAAAGGGGGAAAAACTACCGGGTTTGTTTTGTTTTGTGTCCTTCTTGTGGGTAATTCTCTATCAGGTATATTTAGTTTTGTGTCTAATTTGTTGTTAATTTGAAGAAGTACATTTAGTAATTAAATGTATACTTGTTGTTCAGAGGCGGAACATCAGAAACTGACATAACAATGCATAACAGCTGAAACTTTAAACCAATGCATTCACATTAAAACACTGAATTTACATAAAAAATAAATATAAATAGACCCGATTATATTATTATGCAACCCATAAACCTTTAAAAACTATGCTATTACAAAAATATTTTTGGTTAATTAGCAATATTATACATCACTGGTATGAAAAGTATGAAACTATTTAGAGAAAAAGAAAAAAAAAATACAAAGTGTGCAACGAATGTACAGGCATGCTGACAGAGAGAAAATTTTGTATAATATAAAAACATGTGGTTATTCAATGTAATAACTTATGATCTTTAAACAAGATGTGTTTGTGAAACATTGACGTCCCCACAAGGCAGCAAAGTAATTCCCGTACTAAAAGAAATGTGAACTATCAAAGTCTTACACCTATGGCCTTGGTTAAAGTTTTTAAAATGTAGGTCAAACTCCAAGGTGAAGGTTAAGAGGTCAAAAAAATTTTGTTACTAAAACAAAGGTCTTGTCACAAGAAATACACATGTGAAATATGAAAGCCCTATCTCTAACAGTTCAAAAGTATGACAGAGGTTAATTTTTTCGAGGACAAAGAGACAGACAAACATAATACTATATGGCCTCACATTTCTGATAGGGGTTGGGGGCAATAAAAATGACATGAAGTTAATAACGAATACTGATTAACCACATGTTACCTATATTATCCAAAATATTAACTTCTATAGAAAACATTTACAATTTCAAAACCTGTCACTCACGACATTAGCATTCATAATCTCCCGTCCAACTGCAATTTTGACATAAAAAAAAAATTAGAATGTATGCACACTGTACGGTAAGGTACAGTTGACTTTGTTGCTTATTTTATATACTCCTTCTCATGTTATACATGTATAAGCATTACTATCAGAAACATATTCTGACCTCCATTTATTTTTCTAAACAAATCTCAACGAAATTGGTATATATTTGATCAGTTGGCAAACATTTTTTGAATACAATATTATCTAAAAACCAAAGGGTATCATATACATGTACTACATATGATCAAAATAAAAAAATTCAATTTTAGTGCTGAATTGCAATTTGACCATATAGATCAATATAAATCTGTATATGTATCTATAAATAAATATACACCTATGGAATTTTAGGTTTTCATAAATGATCTGAGGGTCTAGATGCTTATTTGCATTTTTTTAAAAATTAAGATTTTTTAATCATGAAATCAGTCTTAATCAGAAACATAGTTTAATATAATATAAAATATAACACTAATGTATATCTATTAATTATTTTTAAATAGACAAATCAGTGATTCCTTGATCTCGTGTAGATTTCTTGAAGAAAAAAGGTATAAATAATAATACAAAAAAATATATTTAATTATTCGTGAAATCGTGGAGGAATATTGGTGATTTGTATATTCCTGTTCTTTCTAGCAGTGATTACAATGTATCTACTGAAAATAAATAATATAAAGTTACTTAAGAAATATTTTGCACGGTTGTAAATTTGCAAATCTTCCTTTGAACTTTCCATGCACTGATTGGTCAAATAAATACTGCTCAAATTTATTTAGAAAATTTTAAGACGGTAAAAATATGTTTCCTTATTAATCCGTTATTACATGTATTATTTTCCAAGTATACTTGAAATCATCTTATGACACTAATTTAAATATATATAATTACATTATTAAGTTAAGAAAATATGTACTATACACACACACACATACATATATATATATAAAAATATATATATATATATATATATCACTTTGAAAAGAATACTCTTAATAGGAATGTTTTAAAGGAATGTTCTAAAACATATATATTTCTACAACTGAACAAGAAAGTTCAGGAAATGTTTCTTATGAAACTTTGATGCTAAATGTATCTATTTTCAAAAAAGGATGAAAACAAGAAATGAAATGATGCAATTTGAACACAAGAAGAAAATCCAAGGAGCCTTATCTTCATATGTAAGTAGTTAGCACGTAAACTGTAAACAATGATTCTGAAACAGTAAGGGTGTCTCTTTAAAAGTTATTTGGCATACAAGTTTGTGATAATTTTTGTAGACAATGATGATGCTTTGTAGAATCATGTTAATCAACCTTTTGGCAAATGTTGAGCATTTTCTGGCATTCTCAGTACCGAAATTTCTCTGCATCCAAATAGAACACACAGTTCTCTAGTTGTAAATTCAATACCCTCAACAGTCTGAATGGCCATTGTGATTTTACCTGAATCACAGTATTACAGGACTTGTATTCTTATTTACTTCTTTTTTCAATCTCAGAATGTACAACACAGCATAAACATGTCTACAGCACAGAGAGCATGAAGTATAAAGAGTATGAAATGATAAGCTCATGCTTTTTCTGGGTTTTTTTTTTTTCACCTAAATATGTTTTTATACTCCAGAAGGCAATATTCTACGATGCGGCTCTGATATATCATATTGGCAGCTAGGTTTGGCGTGACCGTCTCTGGCCAAATTAGCGTTGGTCCAAAAACAATGGCTACGTTGTGGACCTGCATTCGGTTTTCTTTACTGAACTCTATGACACTAAAATAAGATGACAATGTTTTGAACATAGTTGCTTTAACTGATTCAGACAGAAGTTTTAGGAGAGGGAGTTCTCACTTTTAAGAACTTACGCCCAATCCGTTTGTCTTTAATATCTTGACAATAAAATATGTTCAATTATGAAAAAAGTACCTAATGATTCACTTTAATAAATAAAACAGCTGTACAATTCACATAATATATTTAATACATTGTCAACACAATCACAAAATAATTTTTTTTTTTTTTAAAAACGGAAGAGCACCTTTGTCAAAGGAAATGACTGTAGAAATGTTTCAACTTAAAAAATTTCTTCTCTTATTTGATTTCAAGAAAATACAAATATATATTCAACAGTTGTTTTCATACTACATGTATATTTCAATGTAATTCTATAAACATATGTTTTACATTCAACACTTGTTTAGTGCTGATCAAATCAATTATACAGAATTCATATGCATCGACTTCATCTGTAAATATTTCATTTTTAACAATTGAAATTATGCCCATATTCTCATGAATATGAACAATGTGCATATAAAATTTGATAAATATAGTACAAATATTTGAACAGTGTGGAATTCCAACAGAAATGAAAGTAAAATGTAAATATATAAAAAAAAAAAATGAATTCCATTTTTGAAAACACATAGGGGTATGGATAGCAACACTTCACACCAGCGTATTTTTCATGAAGTACTAACACGCTTCAAGAAGTATGCTGTCATAGAATGTTCTAGTTCATGCCCTCATGTATTTTCAACAAGAGGTCAACAGATCTTATGGGTCACCTGACTATTAGTTAAAAGTATCACTAGTCCCAAGGGCTAGGAAATCTAGGATAATTTTCCTATTCTGATAATCTAATCTAAATTCTGATATTCAGCAACAGTATAAAACAAGATGTGTTCTTAAAACTTAAATGCCTTTGAAAATTCCTATGCTGATGAAAGGCTTTACATAATATCATTTGGATGCTGGATCCTAGAGTTAAAACCCTGGGGTAGTGAAATCCACAATTTTGGTAAATTTTTTTCTGTTTTACCTAAATAAACATTTAGTTTTCATACTGTGTCAGCAAACTTAAGAAGTCTTTCAAATGATAAAGACAATAATTGCTATAATAATTCTGGCTCTACCCTGGAACCAAAACCCTCACCACCTAGGATCACGAAATTTCCGCTTTTGGTAAAGGGCTACCTATTCCTTTTAAATATCTATTTAATTTCAATTTAGTATCAACAGCATTAAAGAAGACATTATCTAAATGTTTTGCACGTATCCATTATATATATCATGGTTGGCCCTGCCCTGGAGTCTGAACATCTTCCCTGGGTGTCATGAAATTTAAAATTCTGGTAGAGGCCTTCCTGCTCTATGTCACTATGGATTAAGTTTTCCTTAAAGATATGCAGCTGTGTAGAGGAAGATTTTTGAAATTTGGTCACATGTTGGTAGTTTTTGCCCCACCCTTACAGCCCTGAAATTTACAATTTATAGCACCCTTGTTTCAAAGATGCTTCAAACCAATTCTGAAAAAAATTTGGAATGGTAGTTATCAATAATTTAAAAATATTCAATTGTAATGGATGACAGACATCGCACGACAACAGACACAGACCAGTTGCAATAGGTCACCTGAGTTTAATCAGGTGACCTAAAAATAAAATGTATTTCTTAAATGTACAGCCAAAAGAAAATTTCATATTCAAATAATTTGTCATATATTGTGAACGGTCCGTTAAAATCTTATTACAACTATAGTTTTCATAAAATGCCAACTTACTTGCACAAATGAGCCAGAAGAAACTTCAATGTTTCATAATTATACTTTGGTATTGTGTTGACCAACTCTCTCACTGCCTTCAGACGGTCACTGTTCTTTTCTTTACCTATGAATTAAAACCATCAACAGAATGAATTGAGATACAGAAAATTTTACACCATGTGGCACACGTAATATAATTCGATCAGAATTTCCCACAGATAATCTCTGTAACATTGATTTTTAACTAGAAAACTGCTAGCTCAAAAAGGGCTCCACAATGGAGCCAGATGGACATACAATTTCTTTTTTTAAGGGAATTAAGAAATCACATGCCACAGAAATTGCACACAGATGGATAAACAGAAATCTGAATAAAAAAACAATTCTCAGTCCCATAACTACATAATAACAAGCCAATAAATCTGAAAAATCAGACTGCACCTTCTTCTGTCAAATCCAAGTATTTGTGGAACATAGCATTTGTGAAAATTTTCCTCAGGAAATTTTAGTTATTGCATGCATAGACAGTGCTGACAGACGGCCAGACAGGCAGTGCTGACAGACAGCCGGACAGACAGTGTACCCACCATATGGCAGGGTCCTACTTAACATTCATCAGCGAATAATGCTCAAAAAAAAAAAAAATTCAACTTACTTAAGGCAGGAATGAATCTGTCAAACACACCGAACGTGAAAAGGGGTTCCTTTAGCTCTCGGAAGAACAATTTAAGGGAACCAGTCAAGACATGAACATCCCAACACTCGTCATCTAGGTTGTAGTGATCTGCAAAATCATTCATTCTATTAAAAGAGAAAATAAAAGTACAAACATCAAGTCCAAAAGTAATCACTTCCAGTCTGAGTCTTAATTACTTACCAGTGTCACAATTTATTTGATAAGGATTCATATCTGCCCACTATTTAGCAAAACATTGAAAGTGATTAATACATACACTTAATATCCATCCAAATTACTCTATGTTATAGGACAAACTCATTTATTCCTTTTTCTGTCAAAAAAATAAAATGGATTTATTTTTCCCATGTCTTAAAACACATCAAAATTCCTTCTTTTTTTCAAACTAAAGCACAAGCATTTTCTGATACCAATTTGATATGAACTGTTTACAGTCAATAGTCCACTACTGGTAAAATTGGACAGAAATGTATATTTCCTGTCTGTCTGTCAGTCACACTGTCTGTCTGTCGTGCTGTTTGTATGCTGTGCTATCTGTCTGTCTGTCGTGCTGTCTGTATGCTGTGCTATCTGTCTGTCAGTCACACTGTCTGTCTGTCGTGCTGTTTGTATGCTGTGCTATCTGTCTGTCAGTCGTGCTGTCTGTATGCTGTGCTATCTGTCTGTCAGTCACACTGTCTGTCTGTCGTGCTGTTTGTATGCTGTGCTATCTGTCTGTCTGTCATGCTGTCTGTATGCTGTGCTATCTGTCTGTCAGTCACACTGTCTGTCAGTCGTGCTGTCTGTATGCTGTGCTATCTGTCTGTCTGTCGTGCTGTCTGTATGCTGTGCTATCTGTCTGTCAGTCACACTGTCTGTCTGTCGTGCTGTTTGTATGCTGTGCTATCTGTCTGTCAGTCGTGCTGTCTGTCTGCAGTGCTATCTGTCTGTCTGTCATACAGTCTGTCCGTCATCAGTCAGTTTTTTCCACAGTGACTTCCTTTCTAGTACCATTAGCTGTTAATTTAATTTTTGAGAAATTGAAATGAAACTTGCTGTTTAAATCTTTCTAATGAACAATTAAGATTGTGAAAGTTGGTCCACTTCAATTTTAAGGGCAGCAACAACCATTGTAACTGTTTCTATGTACACTGTAGTATCAACATTCATTCCCATGTATTTTTTGTATAACTTTATGTAGTACATCATTTCTGTAATCATTAAATTCAAATTAATTCCTTTGATCTGTTCACATATCTTGTTGCACCTGGTAGTGACACATGGAGCGGATCAAAGGATTTAATCTTAATTGAATTGAATCTGTAACTCAAGTGGAATTAATTCTTAATAATTCATTTAGATATACATTTTGTTAAATCAAAATACATGTATTGTAGTCAATTGATTGTTTTTCAATAAAAAAAAAAAAATGAAACATACATAAACTACCTTGACATTCATCTGCATTAAATTGTATAGTTTTTAAATGTAGATTTTCATGCAACATATATGACTGGTATGATTATAAAACAAATATCAATCTCAAAAACCAAAACCTCTTTAAAATCAAAAAGATAATAAACACTTTAATAAAATTAAAACTTTGATGTATGTACCTAAAAAAAAGTTTAGAAAGTTCATTTTGAATTTTAGTACAAAGGATTCAAGAAATCGTGCCCATCTATAATCCATGTTTGCAAGGCTAGTCAGAGGAAATATTATGTTTTTGATATATATGCCTGCTCATGACACATGCAAAAATCTTGAAATACGATTCCAAATGATATATTTATATACTAAATCAAACTTTTCTTAATACATATGCCAACCATGAATATCAAATACATTGAGACAAAAATTGAATTCCATTTTATGAACTTCTTTTCATATAATGTGATACATTGATAAAAATGACAGCTGATTTGTCAAGAAAATGCACTGTAATTTCATGAATTTGAACACCCTTTTCTAAAATGAATAGCTATGGGATGATTTAAAACAAAAAAAGTCTATATTGTAGCTTAGCATTGGAATACAATACTAGAGGCCTTCCTTTGTCTAATTACCTTTCTGAGTCTCATTAACTATATTGTAGCTTAGCAGTGGAATACAATACTAGAGGCCTTCCTTTGTCTAATTACCTTTCTGAGTCTCATTAACTATGTTGAGCTCTGCATCTGGTAATTATCAAAAAAAAATGAAAACATGAACTGAAACATACTACGGTAAAACACATTTATAGTGAAGTGCTGGGGACAGCAAATTTGGATTCGCTATAAATGTAATTCATTCTGTCCAATAAGTTAACAATATGTTTTAAAATTACAGGGAATGAAAATAACTTTGTTGTAATCTTGAATTCATTATTAACCTGTTCACTGTTGCCATCATCTATTTATAAAAAAAAAATTTATAACATGCATGGAAACATTAAAAGAAAAAAATGAAAAAAGAACTTCTACACCACTTATATAGGTTTGCTTACCCTTTGTTTCTATTTTTAGAAAGTCAGTTTAGCATTAAGTTATGTTCTTTTTATGCATTTGTTGTTCTTTGTTTCATTGTCTTACATGTAAAGTGCTTTTAGGTAGGAAAAGTGCTATATGAATGTAGAATAATAAATAATAATTAAAAAAAAAAAACACCAAAATTCTAAGATCATTTTTTCCTCTGGTGTAGTTGCTAATCTTTACTCATCTGAAACTTATTGATTTTCAAAATGTTCAAGGTATGGAATTTTATAAAAGAATACATCATGAAATACTAATTTCTTTGTAATTTCTGTATGTGTGTGTGTGGGGGGGGGGGGGGGGGGGGATTTGTGGGTAAGAATCATAAAACTATACTATTAACTAGAAACTGACAAAATTTGGCAGTGATATTGCATAACCCTACATTAAAGGGAGGGAGGAGGACTGGCAGCTATGAAAAAGTTGCACACTGTATAGATCAATTAACATACTGATCACTTTATACTACATTCAAAGCTATTATAGTGTACTATAACTCTCCTATTACATGTATCAATCTGTGATTTTAAATCATCATTTTATTTGCTTTCCATAACAACTAGATCAATTTCATTTAGAAACCATTTTATCATTATTTATAATTAATATCTATGTTACTTCAAAATAACTGTAACATTTTATGCAAACAATCTCTTTCAATATTGCTAATATTTTATGATGAATTTAGACATATGCAACATGTACATTATTTAGTGTTTTGAGGCTAGCAGAAAGTACAGAGTTATAGTGATTTAATAAGCAGATTACATCCTTTAGATAATTTTTCATGCACATATTGAATTTTTACTTATTTTTCTTTTTATACCAAATGATATTGTACGCTGGTTGAAATCTACATTACTTAGTATGCTACATACAGAATACAAAGGCATGGCTGCTTATATAAAAACATCAAGTACAATTTCCTTGCAATTATTTATTAAAATTCTTGTATATAAAGTATATACATATAAAACAGAGAGAAAAAAATTCGTTATTATGAGCACCCTTGTAATGAATTACCATTTGCAAAAAAGTTATTTTCATTCCCAATGCTAGATAATAAGTACAGAGGCCAATTTAGGCTTAGTAATATACCTTCCCAAAAAAATGCATAAACTGACCAAGTTTGATAGTCCTAGGTTTCACAGAGTACAAGATAAGACCAATGCATGATTGCAGTATATGTAATACTATATAGCCATAAAACGCCAGAAAGAGGAGTCAATGGCCTCTTCTTTGGCTTGGGACACACACCCCACCAACCAAAATGCATGAACTGACCAAGTTTGATAACTCTAGGCATCACACTGTGAAAGCTATGACCCAGACAAAAAAAACTAAGATGATAGACAGACAGGAAAGCCTACAATATAATACAACCCATCAAAAACCGGGTGCCAAAAACCTCATTGGATATAATGAATTAACATGGATTAGGAATTGAAATTGGACTTCCCTTGTACTTTGCTAGAACCGTCTTTTACTGTATTAAGCCTTGTACTTTGCTAGAACCGTTTTTTACTGTATTAATGTGCTCTGTATCCAGCAGAAAATCTGTTTTTGTTGTTTAGAATATATTATGAAAGAAAAAACCAATCTCCTGCAATTACCTTGATCCACCTGGCACCTGAGCTTTTGGATTTGAGCAAGGTTTCCACTTATCCTGTATATCCCATCATGATCAAGTCCTACAAATACAGAACAGGATTCTTAATGACAGTCCTGTAAACACTGGACATGACTCTTAACGACAGTCCTACAAATACAGAACAGGATTCTTAACGACAGTCCTACAAATACAGGACATGACTCTTAACGACAGTCCTACAAATACAGAACAGGATTCTTAATGACAGTCCTACAAATACAGGACATGACTCTTAACGACAGTCCTACAAATACAGAACAGGATTCTTAACGACAGTCCTACAAATACAGGACATGACTCTTAACGACAGTCCTACAAATACAGAACAGGATTCTTAATGACAGTCCTACAAATACAGGACATGACTCTTAACGACAGACCTATAAATACAGAACATGATTCTTAACGACAGTCCTACAAATACAGGACATGACTCTTAACGATAGTCCCATAAATACATACAATTCTTAACAGATAGTTTCAAATTTCAAAATAAATTCACCAATAGCAAGACCCTGTGTATACACTCTCTTACCTGGAAAAATTCATTATACATTTCATTTCACATCATTCATTAAGAGTGGTAACTTTTCACTTGCATCAGGAATGTGCAAACCCGAGGTGAAGTGCCATAAATTGAGACTTGTGTGTGTGGCCCTCATGGCCATAGCACTGAGGGCTTTTTATCATGCCAATGCCTGCCCTCTTTAAGGTTTCAACCAAAAGACTTGTAACTCTCACCTTTAAATGCCAAGTACTTGAGAAAGGAGTCACAATTTATTTTCACATATTGCAATGCAAATTCTTTAACCCTTAAGCCACACCAACAAGATGTTCTTAAAATTCTTCTGCTCAATCCTTGGAAAGGGCAACTAAAACAGAATCACTAAATGCATCTGTCTGGATCACTTCATTTCAACACTTGAAAAACAGGTGTATTACACAGTAGCATTCAAGGGATGCAGATTTCCGCGAGTGCTCCCCAAATCTACTGTAACATATCTAGAACTTTCCTTCAGGAATTTCTCACACCCTCAAAAGTCTGTCCCAAAATTTAATCTCTTGATACCAGTCAACTTGACCTATTATTGTGAAATTTATTAAAATTCTGGCATCAAATTTTGTGTAATTAATCCTGATTACACATATAACCAAACAACAAATCAACAGACAGAACAGGTTGGTTGTATATTGTTTAACATCCTGCTTGAGAATCTTTCACTCATATGGAGATATGAAGATGTGATGTCACCAATGCCAGTAAAGGACTGCAAAATTTAAACCTATAAGCTCAGCGCTTACAGTCTTTGAGCAATAAGAAATCTTTATTGCGCCACACCTGCTTCCACAGAGGGCTCAGTTTTTGCGGTCTAATCTGAAAGACCGCCCCATTTAGTCACCTCTTACAACAAACAAGGAGTACTGAAGTCTGATCCCCACGGGGTAATACACAGAATAAATGAAACACCTGAAACGAAACTCATTAGTAGTAATTTGTTTTGCAGTAAAGTGAGGTGAACACAATTTTGAGCATAACAGTTTACTCAAGGAAAGATCCGAAGGATGCTTAAAGATTCAGCAGGATTATATAATGATAAACATTGTTTTACCCTTTTTCTCTATTGCCACAACACATTTTTGAACAAATTTGGGAATTTTTCCTCTTTCTCTTTCACAAAGCTGTTTAAGATGAGCTCCAAATACAGCATCTAAAAATGAGTAGACATGATTTTAATAAAAGTTAATATATTATCACTGAGGGCAACTAAAACACACTAATTACAACACAAATTCAAGATTTTATTGACGAGGAAATCTGAAGTAACCTACTTTTATTTTCATTCTGACAATCAAACTTAATGAAGTGATGTAAAGATAAATTTATCTGCTCAGAAAATCACTTATTTGTATCATGTGCTTTGCAACGATTCCTTTAAAATGTAAATTCAAAACACAAAAACTAGAAACAATTTTCTGCCTTTAAGAGGTAAGACAAGTTTTGTTCTGTTTTTCTTCTCTTTTTTTTTGTGTGTTTTTTTTTTTTTTTTTTTTTTTTTTAATGACTATGACAAGCTAGAATGAGTCAATGTAAGACATTATATAATTTAATTATCTAATAGTTATAAGCAATAAATGGAAATTGGTGTTGGGGATAATGTCAATACTTAACAAATCATTACCTTTAATAATGCCCTTTTGCTCAAGAGACTCTTTAGTGGGTCTAGATTTCATGAAGTTAAAAAGTTTGGTCCTCAATTTCCCTCTCTCCAAACTTCCTTCCTCGTTAGCACTTCCTTTTCGAACTGAAATGTTATTTCTGTGGTACTGATTGACATTAACAGATAAAGGCTCTTTCTAAACAGACTAAGAACTCTTCATGTTACAAAAAAACTATTTTCTCTCTCTCTCTCTCCTTGGAGTAAAATGTATGTAAAATATTGAAAAGTGTACTTAATTGCTATATGACAAAGGTTGATTTTTTTTTTTTTTTTTACGCATGATGTCAAACACTGACTTTTGAATAAATTAAGCAAAATACACCATAAAACCTGAAGAATCAACATCAGCCAATTTAATGCTGTCCTTACTGATAAATAACAAATTACTAACCCAAATTTAACCAAAAAGCTGTTCTACCCTACTGCATGTATAAATCTTAGAAACAAGATGTGTTTATGAAACATGGATGCCCTGTACACTAGCAAAGTCATTCAGAATCTGGTACCAATAGAAAAGTCTTGTCACAAGGAATACAAATGTGAAACATGAAAGCCCTAGCAATTATATGTATTCAATAGTTATAGCTAAGGTTCAAGTTTTTCAAAATAGGTCAAACTCAAAGGTAAAGGTCATAAGGTCAAACATTTGGTACTTGTCACAAGGAATATATGAGTGAAATATGAAAGCCCTAGCACTAAGCATTCAGATGTCCAGGTTAAAGATTTTAGAAAATCAGTCAAACTCAAAGATAAAGGTCATGAGGTCAAACATTTAGTACCAAGAGAAAGGAATATACATGTAAAATACGATAAAATAATATAGAGCTTTCCAAAGTTAAGGCCAAGGTTAATGTTTTTTGCAGACAGACAGACCAACCACTATATGCCTCAAAATATCTGACTGCTGGGCATAAAAAGACAACCCTCTTGTATGTCTACCTGACACTTAATCTAAATGTTATTAATATTGAAAACTTGTGAATTGAAGAAGTGAGAGACGTTGTTAAAAGGCTGACGGCTTCCAAGTTCCTGATGACCTGAAAACTGACCTGAAAATTGACCTTAAAACTGACCTAACAATTGACCTGAAAATTTACCTGAAAATTTACCTTAAAACTGACCTAACAATTGATCTGAAAATTGACCTGAAAACATTTACTTTTCCAATGCCTTTAATGTCTCTACAAAATGTAATGACAGCCAATTCCTCACGAAGGAGTTGCAGTTGTGAGCAATTAATGTGTGTGTGTGTGTGTGTGTGTGTGTGTGTGTGTGTGTGTGTGTGTGTGTATTTGTATATGTGTGTGTGTATGTGAGTGTGTGTGTGTGTGTATATATATATATATATATATATATATATATATATATATATATATATGTGTGTGTGTGTGTGTGTGTGTGTGTGTGTGTATATATATATATATATATATATATATGTGTGTGTGTGTGTGTGTGTGTGTGTGTGTGTGTGTGTGTGTGTGTGTGAATCTTGATGAATAAAGTATGTCTATTTTAACAGCTGTGCTTTCAAACAGAAATGAAAGTAGAATGTAAATCTCATTTTTGAAAATACAAATACATGAGGGTATAAATTGCTATGTAACACTTCACATCGGCAAACTTTTCATGAAGTCTTAACACACCTCAAGAAGTATGCCGGCATAAAGCATCGCATTTCATACCCTTACATATTTTCAAATATACAATTTATTTCTTAATCACATACACAAAAGAGACTTAATTCTTAATTATGATTACAAGTTAATGTAATATTCTAAAGATCATATTTTTGAAATGGTCAATTTCACAAAAACAGGTGACTTTGCATACCTCACAGTCCATGCAACTGTAATAAAGTATCGAGAGATTAAGAGTTCAAGAAAAATCAGCACTTCCATTGACCGGTTTTTAATTTTACACTGAACAGTTATAATGCCATTTATATTATGTGAGGGTGATGAAAATTTATACTTTCATTTCCCAACTAATGCTTTATCTTGACACATTACTTCATCTGAAATACGAATAAAGAAACAAAATAGTTTAATTCGTGTTTATTTATTCTTTATTTTTTGAGCAATGAATATGTCTCAAAATCAGAGTCACATTTCATTATCATTGTCTAACTTTAAAGATTTAATTAGGTCAGCTGAAAATTGGGATTAGAGTCGTTGCTAATGAGGTCAGGCGCCAAACAGTTAAACCCTGTCTTCAAAACTACGATCATCTCTAAGATACCCATACCCTGCTAATGAAGTCACAAGTGTTCAATGGCTGAGGTCAACAAAATGCAATATTTGTGGTATTGAATGTAAATTTTAATTAAAAGAAATTATATATAGATATATGTATATTGGGATTTAAAATTTACTTCGAGAGATCAAGAGTTTTGAAGAATCCAGAGTTAAACAGAATGAAAGTAAATTTCCTTATTCATAAAGTACATTGGGGAAAAATTGGAACAGAAATATTACTTCAAGAGATTAAGAATTTTGTGAGATTGCATCAAGTCTGAGCCATTAGAAGTCACCCGTATTTAATGAATAAGATAAATCACAAGCATATTCAGTTAACTATTCATTTTAATTATTGCATAGCAGCTTAAAATACCATACTGTTAACAATTAATTATCGTCAAGCAGCATACTTCGTGCAAGTTTTGAAAAACTTACCAGTCATTTTAGTGATTTTGTTGAAAAGTTTTTATATAACTATGTTGGAAAATGTTCACCAGACTGAAGCAAAATTTACCAGACTTGTCTTGTGGTCTAGTGACCTGCATATATATTGATTTCCGAAAATGCTCATTGTACAAATAACAGCCCTTTATGCAAATTGTAACCCCTTCAATATACATAAAAAAAAATTAGGGGCAATTAATCCTGCAAGTGACATGTCCATTAATGTGCACAAAATCAGTCATAATGATTACATCCCTCTAGTGCATAGCCTTACATGGTCTTTAAGTGTGCATACCTGATTTTATAATATATCAAGGAAATGCTTGTCAATTCAAATAATGTGGGCCCATGCTGATTTCAGTGCCCATTACTGAATTTTATTTGAAAGAATAATGAATCTATGCTAAACAATTCAGTTTCTTTTTATTTCGACAAATTGTGGGTGTTGTTACAGTATCAGAAATTTTAGTGGGGAAAGAAATCTTCCATGAATTTTTAATTTAAAAAACTTCTCACTGCAATTGAGGCCTCTTCTTGACCTTTGGAGCCATTTAAATAATTTAAACAAAATGAAATCTGCATTACAGTTAAAACACTTTTTTCACGCTATTGTGATCTAATCTAATTCCGACTTCTTGAGATTCTACATTACAGTTAAAACACTTTTTTCACGCTATTGTGATCTAATCTAATTCCGACTTCTTGAGATTCTACATTACAGTTAAAACACTTTTTTAACGCTATTGTGATCTAATCTAATTCCGACTTCTTGAGATTCTGCATTACATCAGGACATTTGCATTTTTTTCTTCCTTTCTCTTTTTCTTTTTCATGCATTGTAACCTCACTCCTTTGAAACATTTTTTCCTATCGATTCCTTTGCTTTACTTTCCATCCCAATGTAACCCCACCCTGACCCTACGGACACTAAATTTACAATTAAAAAAGTGGTTTGCATACTGCAAGTTGCTTAATTTCCAAAGAACTAAAATTTCACAATTTGTTACAACAGAACAGTCATGATGGTTTTATTTTCATGTGATAGGAAAATCTACTTAGTTTCCACTATGAAAGCATTGAAATATATGTAATAATATGGGTTTGATTTGGCAGAAAAATGATAAATTGTGACAAAAGTGAAATTAAAAGTGTTAATTTCCTAATCTACACTATCATTTTGATAAACTATGATTTTTTAGTTCATTTACGTCCCTATATGTTAATTTTGTAATCTACACTATCATTTTGATAAACTAAGATTTTTTAGTTCATTTACGTCCCTATATGTCAATCTTTCATTCTTGATTTTGGCCCCTTCCCCATCCAGGCATAAAAAAAAATCTTAACTTTATAGCAAATATATGACACAAATACATTTTTTTCCAGTTTTTATTTAATTTTTACTTCTTTCATTTATGATTCAGAAGCTGTATGGATAAAATGTTTGCTCCATTATCAATTTCTTCTAATTATCTCCACCTTGGAATGAGGCAAAGTCTCTCATTGGAAGAAAATTAAATCCCTTTAACCAAAGAATGCCAAATTTGGTTGATATTGGACAGACGATAGACAAACAGACAGACTTCTTCAGCCTTTAAATCAATGCTGTGTGTTTCACAGTGCTTTTGACACAAATTCCTGGCAAACATGCCATCTGTATGAACTTCCAGTTCCTTGATTGATTAGTCATTACATAATTTGTTAAAATTTTAAAGAGAAAAACAAGCAGGAAGAAAAAGTCAAAACATTACCTATCAATGATTCCTTTGAGGAGCTTGCTAATGTAAATATATATAGATAATAAAAAATTATGCAACATTGAGAAATTGTCAAAATAACAATAGAGAAAATCAAAGCGAGAAAGGGGCACCTGCTCAAAGTATGTTTTGTGCATCAGCACCAGTATGTATGGATTAGATGTAACTTAGGTCATAATATATTAACTACACCAATATATAATTTGAGATAGAAGGGAAATATGATTTTTCATTAGCCTGTCATAATCTGGCTTTACTGTATAACCTCTACCCACATGTTTCACAATGAATAAGTACTGTTTTACTTATTTTTGTTTTAAAATATAGCTTATTCAAAGTTAATTTTAAAATAAATGCCGTTGTTGACACTATAGAAAATTCCCTATTTGTTCTTTTGATACGATTTTTCCTTAATGAACACATATGGGTACCATTCCCAAATGGTAGGGGAAAAAATGCTCTCTTAGTATGTCATGTATCTATAAACTCTCAAGTACAGTAATCTAAATATTTCTTTATGTATAAGAATCAAATATTTCAGCAATGGACAGAGTATATTTTGAACCAATTTCCTTGAGAGTTATTAAGATACTAACATGTACTAAACTGATGTAATTGATATTTATGTTATAATAATTGTTCAATAAAATCATTCCAAGCATACATCATACAATCAAACGAATGACAACACGGAACACACCTTGTATACAATCAAATGTATGACAACACTGAATACACTCTGTATTTCATCAAAGTCTTAAACAGCCTTACCAGAACAAAAACACTTTTTCCCACATATCTCCCCATTTTAGTCACTTGCACCTTACAAATTGAGCCAAAACAATGGACTGTCCCCCTGCAGCTGACCCTAAATGCCGTATCAAACCTGACATACAGTAGAACATAGTTATAACAAACCTTCAGGACCAGCTGATGTAAAAGATACTGTGTTACAACCAAATTTCATTATATCAAATACAAGCTTCATTATTTTCTTTTCATATGGAAATTAATATTATTTCGCAATAAGCATGATTTTTTATAAGCATGTCTTATTGTATTTTTACATTGGTGTTACACTTTTAACCACCCGAACCACTAAAACAAACATTGGATCAACTCACTCCCTCCACATCTGTTTGTAATGAAACATCAAGCAAACTGCACACACAAAGAACCATGTGGCGTGACCTTCACATTGTAGAAAGAGTTGGTTACACTTACTCTTAAATGAAGGCTTTTTCTTGACCTTTAATGGTTCGTCTACCGCTAATGATGGAGATAAAGGTGGCACCATATCTGTGCCACCTCCCTGTAAAAGGCGTGACATTACATCATATTTCTACATGTACTCCAAGATTGCAGAACATAATCAACTGTATTCCATTAAACGAAATTACCATTCTTTGTTGTTTTATCGGGGTGATGAACGTAGCAATCAATTCATAATAATTTGCATAATTCTTGTTATGAATTTTTTTTTTCTACAATGCTAGCTACCTTCATCACCTGATTAAACAACAAAACAAGCATCTTATCATTCAACACATGTACCTAATCATACTTCAAAATGTAATACAAAAAAAACCCGGAATAACAGCAATTAAATGCAAGGTGATTTTTTTTTTCATTTATATAGCTAGTTTATTTTTACAGATAATGCACTTCTTATAGGAGAAATACTCACCAGACTTCTAATAGTTTTATCAATTTGAACCAACCAACTTTGTAGCATGATATCATCGTCAAACTGAAGTATGTACTGGTCCCCTAGACTTGTTGTTAGCTGTGAATAAAACAAAAAACATTAGCTGGTTCTCAAGGGCTTTTCTGGGGCCATGCATCTGTCATTGGCTTTACATAATTTCTTAACTGGTCTAAATCTGCTGTCAATTTGGGTCCAGTTTCACTCACAGCATAGCAACACGTCAGAATTGTCCTAATTAAGAAGGGATTTATAGGTCACAGCTAAGTGTAACAACAAACAAAATAGTGGGTATACTTAGGTCTTGGACACCCAGATAAGTTGATAATATGATCTCATCAATTCGCAACTTCATTTTGCTTTGCAATTTACATTGTTATAAAATGTAAACATTCACTATTACAGACTTGTTGAAATTAAAATAATGAATAGTAATCAAGTTGGGGGTAAACATTTGTGAACTTGTGAACTTTTTAAACCTATTTAGTGCTAATATTCACCAATATGAATTAAGTTAAATAATTCCCTTATCATTTATATAATTAAAATGTATTTCAGTTGAGTCATGTTAAAAATATTTTTCATTTTCTCATTAAGTTTAGAACATGCAATATTACTGGCAATGGTATAAATGTTTGTAAAAAAAACAAAAAAACAGTTACATACATTTACATTTTAATTGTTTACCCAACATTAATCAATGTTAGTGAAATGTTTCAAATTCTGAGCAACAATATCTAATGGTCCAAGATTTTCGAAAGACTTAATTGATATGTGATAAATAAAACATCAAAACCAGAGCTGACCAATGACATCTGGTCCATCATCTTTGTTTACAGCTAAAGTGCAGTAATGTTAACATGTTTAAGTGCAATAATGTTAACATGTTTAAGTGCAGTAATGTTAACATGTTTAAGTGCAGTAATGTTAACATGTTTAAGTGCAGTAATTTTAACATGTTTAAGTGCAGTAATGTTAACATGTTTAAGTGCAGTAATGTTAACATGTTTAAGTGCAGTAATGTTTAAGTGCAGTAATGTTAACATGTTTAAGTGCAGTAATGTTAACATGTTTAAGTGCAGTAATGTTAACATGTTTAAGTGCAGTAATGTTAACATGTTTAAGTGCAGATGTGTATTATATTCAGCAAAATATGGCAGAAACATCACATCTGAAAACCATCTAGCCATTCAGAATATGAAAACTGGATGTAGGTCGTGTCAATTTGAATTGGCTACAATACAGAGGAAAAACATGAAATTTGATAACCACTGTTGCATAGTAGGCTGCTTAATAGAGTTATATAGGTATTTTTGATCGGGCGGGCAATAAAATGACCACATGAGACAAAATGAATGCTTCATACAGGTGACTGATATGGCAAGTATCACTTGTTTCTGCCACAAATATGATGTGTGAAGATAATTATTATAGTGAAGCAATTTGTTTTCAAATGGCCACCGCCCCTTATTATCAGCAACTCCTTACCTTTAAAATTTTTTTGCCGGCCTTTTCTTTGCCGTGTTTCTCCACCCCTGCTCCATGTAAAGGCACAATGAACTCCGGCCGGCCATTGGGTGATCCAGGCTGGCTTTTTGATGCCCTTAAATCTTTGTAAAACACTATGTTGGATCCAGACAACTTGACATAGTTCTGGTTTGAGCTTTTCCTATAACAATCAGATTAATAATAAATTTTCATTATCTCAAAAAGATGGAAATTTACCTACATTCATTACACAAATTAGCAACATAAACCTTGCATGTGGGATTATTTCCTTGATCCAAGATTTGCAATACACAGCAACTGCAGCATGAGAAAATATTTGCATGAAAAGAATATTTAAGCAGAATTTGGTATAAATCACAGGCAATTATATCCCTTGGGTCCAAATTTACTTTTAATTCCAGCGATACAACTGCCTGTGGTGTAAATCATCTCCGCACATAATACAAAATAATTAGCTTTTGATTTTGATCCCTCTTATTGTTTGATATATATATATGGAATCACTGTCCAGTATGTTGGAAATATGAGGTAATTAATGCCCATAGAAAATGCGATTATTTATGCTTAACAGCAAATGTAAATCACATTTAGGTTAGAATAGGTCCTCAGTATCCCTTGCTTGTTGTAAGAGGTGACTAACTGGGGAGGTCCTTCAGATGAGATCGCAAAACCCAAGGTCCCATGTCACAGCAGGTATGGCACGATTAAGATCCCTCCTTGCTCAAAGGAAGCAGGCGCCAAGCATAGGGCCTAAATTTTTCAGTCCATCACCAGCAATGGTGACATTGCCATGTGAGTGAAAGATTCTCCAGTGGGACATTAAACAATATACGACAACCTCACGCACCCAACAAACTAGACAGGGATTCCTTACTTAAACCACTATGTCTTATTAAAGTGCAATCCTTACTTCTTTGGTTTTCCAGCATCCATGATTTTGGCAACCTTTATGGTTCCTGAGAGGCCCTCCTGGTCAAAAATAAAGCATAGTTAATGCATGTGTTCTTAATTCAGAATAATGTAGAAGCAGAAATTTTTGTTGATTTAATTTCATTTATTTCAAGGAAAAGAATTTGCAACAAAATTAAATCCCCAACAAAAATTTCTCTTCTTCATAAATATCTATATATCTATATCTATATATATATATATATATATATATATATATATATATATACAGAGAGAGAGAGAGAGAACATAAACATGAAATCCATGAAATAAAATCCCCATAAAATCGTTCAGGAAAAAAAAAACATGAAATTTTAACGCCACGAAAATTTCTGCTTCTACAGTACATTGCAACTTTATCACAATCAGACACATTATTTGATGAAGCCAATGTTTGAGAAAAGGGTCTTATGACAAAATTTTGTTTTAATCTATTCTTGTAGAGATAAAATTGAGGAATCAGAATATATCAAAATTATTATTCTGTCTTGCTGATTTATACTTTAAATTTGGCTTTATTTGACATTAACATCAAAATTCTGACACCAAAAAAATTTGCAAGTTAAAACTTAAGTGCTACGCAAATAATGTAATTGACGTCTGAAAACTTTTCGTACAAAGGAATCAAGTATAGTATATCAAAGTAGTATATGTATTTATAACTCACAAAAGTATTCCACTGTCAATGTATGTTTAAGTAAGAATATTGTTATTCAGTAAATATACTAAAATTAGTTAAAATCAGTTAAAATATATCAAACTTTCAAATGATCTCGGTCTGGGTCAGTACCAATCTTGGCTTTTTGGTCGAACAAATGACCTGACCTTCCTAATAGATACTGTTAACTATACTGGGGGCATAATTTCTATTGTATAATGCTTCCAACATTAATGTACGTATTAATTACGATGTTATGTTATCAGATGTTTTTCTCATACATTAGCTCATTTTAAATTAATGGTTCATTTTCATGATTTATGTATGACAATACATACTTCCACATATTAGTGCAACCATAAAACTTCAATAAATTAGCTCTCTTGCTTTAATGTCAACTACAATAAAATATTAATCCACTAAAATAATACAAATATAGTATTTAAATCAAATATCATCGAGAGTACACTTGTAATTATTTACTATTCAGTGGACCTTTACCCCCCCCCCCCCCCCACCCACACACACGCACACACACAGACAGACACACACACACACGCACACGCACACACACATAATACAAAACAACAAAAAAACACCTTTGCAATTAAGATGAAACTTTGAAAAAAATAATGTGATTCCTTTACAATTTGCCACTTACAATTTTCTGAATGCACAATTAACAAAAACACAAACAAAAAAACTAGTATCGTTATGGGGGGCATAGTAGCACTCCGTCAAATATACAAGTGGAGACAATTTTAAAGTAAGAAGTTTTTGTGAAGAGGCCTGACCACTACCTTTATGTTTGTCATTTTCATCCTTAAATTGATGAATTACTTCTAATAATATTTAGCAAGGATATATAAAATTTGTGATAGATTTTATCCATTTATTTCTTAAGCATCATTAGGACATAACTGAGCAAGCCACATTGTAATTAGCAAATGGCAAAAACTAATAAAAATTTCATTACCTGTATCTGTGGGGCTAAGGTTGTACTTCTTTGGTCATTTAATGGAGTATTTTCCTATAACATCAATAAAAATTTATTAATTTTGAAAAAGAACTCATCGATTACAAATAATCGATATTTTCTGATTAATTTTAGTGAAAATTATCTCCTAAGAAATTATGAAAACAATTCATAAACTTCACAGATCAGGTTTAGTCCACTGGTATAAATGTATAATTACTCATGCGCCATCATAAAATGCTTCCATAATTGTTGAAGTTGTTGTTATGTTGATCTTTAAAATTAAAATGACTTCCTCAAACAGTTATTATTTTACATAGGATTCGATACTCAGCACATTCTTTACCTTCGAAAAATTTATAAACAATGCAAAAAAAAAATAAAAAAATAAACTACAGTAAATTCTACTTATATATTACATGTACTTGTATTATAAAACTGAAGTAAACTTGAAGAAGTTGAGAAAAAAGCTCAAGATAGAGGAGAGTGACAACCTTTAGGCCTTGCACTGTGTGCTTCTGCATACTAGGAACAAGGTACAAGGAGGGAAATTTAGCAGAGGTGGGGGGTTTTTTTTTTGGGGGGGGGGTGGTTTGTTTTGTTATTTGGGGGGAGGGGGGGTTGGTGTTTGGTTTTTCTTTTCTTTTTTTTTAATTATGCTTTGATGCATCTCAATTTCCCCAATGATACATCGGATATGATCCTCTGAAAGCCTCATGGTGTACGAGAAAATTTAAGGTCTCGACACAATATTACCTCACAATGCACATAGCTGTGATATATATCAGTTAGGAAAATTGATTTCATTAGGAATATAAATTTTCAAATACAACTACAAAATAAATCGACACAGTCTCCTATAAAAATGAATTCAGATATAATGCAATATATACCTATAAAAATCGCAATTATTTTTTCTCTTTTTCAACAGAAAATTACATTCCTGCATTTCTTTAGATTGACTGAAATTGCATTTACATGTAAAAGAACATTCTTGGTATATTCTCTTTACTTATCATCAGTCGAACTGGCGAATATTTGAGGGGAGCAGTAAGCCTTAATTGCTGATGTAATTTCAAGAGGGGTGCACATGTTACACGGAACATCAAAGTTCAATTTGAGGATATTGTCGACACATCACATACATATTAATCAGCGGTAAATAGATGTCCAAATATCAAAATATTTTACCATTTATCTTGATGGTTTCCATTCATATATACCACAGTAAACTTAATCAATCTGAATATGAGCTATTAAAATATAATTAAAATGAACATGATTTTAGCTGCAAGCCTGCGGTACACATGATTTGGTGGCAATAAAATACTTTATTATTCATACTTGGGACTAAAAATGCATATATATTTAATAAGTTGTGTTAATTTCAAACACTTCTAGGAAGAAAAAAAATATTCATAAATGCAAACAAATTAGTAAAACATTTCAGTCTCATGTGTTCAAAATATATTTGTTAATCAAAAATCATTTCCAACTGATTGTTTTAGTTAATATAATTCTCTTCTGTTACAACTCTTTAATTTGACACCTATATATTCCATTACACTGAATATTTCAGTCCTCATTTTCATTTTGAATTGACTCTTTTCCATGTATTTTTTTTTTACACTACACAATTCAACATCCTTGAACAGGCTTCTCTGATAAAATTTGTTGCCCTGAAGAAGTCTACTAGAGTTTACTATTACAATTCTCTCGAAAAACTACAATTTATTTTTGTTGATAAGAATACATACAAAATATTCTATAATTTTACTATTTACAATAATCCATCGCCAGCTGCTGTGAAAATAACGAAGCTTCATTTGTACCACCATTAAAAGTAAATACAAGAACTTGATGATCAGTTAAAATGTCCTATTATTAAAAAAAAACTTTTTTGTTTGCAAACTCAAATTTGAATATAATCACTAAGTAAATTTAAATTTCTTTAATTTCAGTTTGATAATCTTGATTATTGAATTTAATTTTGAATCCACATTGCAAAATTCAATATATTCTTTGCCTTCTTATTTTGTCCTTATATTTCTTCAGACTCTAAAAACTTTTGGTCAGACATTTCCGAAGATTTCAAGATGAGTTTACATGCATGCGAAATGAAAATGGGTAAAACCGCAAAATGCAGAACACTCTCTTAAATAAAACAAAATACAAACTAGAGGTCAGTGGGACACATCACTCACCTGAGAAATTGCAATTTCTTGAGAAAAAATTTTTTAATGAGTTTTCACCATCTATTCATATTTAACAATTTAAAGGGGGCATGAACACGATTTGGGCTGAAAATTTTTCAATTTATATTTTTCATTTATAATGTTTACAGTGTTTAATTAAGGTATTTCTAATGATCAATAAAAATTTGAATGTCAGTTGTTGAGTTACAAATGAGATACAGCATTCGCAATTCTTCATTAAGTAAACAAGGCTTGCACTGTGTTTTTATTTACGTATAGGTTGCTTAATAAAAAAGTCATGTTTAAAAAAAATGAGATATGACAAAGACTAGAAACTATTTAACTGTGTTCAGAATTAACTTTTAAATTAAAAAACCTGCTTTAAATGAAACTTTTACAGGTATATTTAACCTATGTAAACAAAAACATAGCACAAGCCTTGTTTACATAATGAAGAATTGAAAGGTCTATATCTCGTGTGTAACTCAACAACTGACATTCAAAGTCTTGCTGACCATTAGAAATACCCTAGTTAAGCATTCTAAACATTAAAAATGGAAACATCAACTTGCTCTCTCGAGATCCTAAGGCGTCAAATTGAATATACACTACACTACAAATGCCTGAAAATGAATTTGACAATTTGTACCCTATTTCAACGTACTTCTAACTAAACTTTTAACCTCTGTCATGGTCCTGCCATAGCTCCAGAACGAGGCACATTAAAACACTTGAACCTTCTGAAGGACAGAGTCAATTTAACGTCAGAGTAAACTGACAAATTTGATCAGGACAGTGAGCTATGCTTAACTGATAAAAATCATGAAAATCAAGATTCGCATGCACAAGGAAGTACATAAACTAGTTAATAAAAAATCATTTTGATGTCACTGAGCTTGTACACATGTATGTTGAAAAATTGGCATACATGATAAGAGACATGCAGATTGACATACATATTGAATACTTAAAAGCTGAAATTGAAAAGAAAATCTTCAATAAGTAACTTTTAATTCATAGAACAAAAACAATGGAACGAATAAATCAATAAACAATTGAAATAATAATCAAGAAGGAAGTATATATGCCCTGTTTTAACCATGCATATGACTGGCTCTTCAGAAGGAATTTTAAATATATTGAACTGTACATTCATACACTTTAGATAAAAATTATCATCAACAAAGAGGATATTCAATACATATACACACACACACACTACAATGAAATTGACAAGGAGCAACAGACTGTTTCCCTATATTAGTGAATCCTTGTCACCATGACAACATACCATTAGTGGGGTAGACATGTTGGCAGGCAGAGTTTGTGACTTTGGAATTTGTGAAGATGTAACAGCAGGCACAAAGGGCTGAAAGTTAATTTTGTTTCCTATTACCAGGGACTGGGCTTTTACCGATCGTCCTAACCGTGGGGACCCTCTAGGGGACCGGGTGGGTGGGGGGCCCACAGGAGGAGGGCTACTTGGCTCGCCTCCATCAATCTGTAAAAAAATGTCCATACACAAACATGAAGGTTAGTAATTCATTGACACAGTCAGTATTCTAATCACCTTCAGTTACAAATGCATACTTAAAGTGTGTACTTAGAATAAGTAAATCCAACATGTTTGTAGAATTATGTATTTTTATGATTATCTGATAATTATAATCTTTTAATTAGCTACGTATGAGGAAACTCCCTTCATCGCAATCAATGAGCTTACAACACACAACAGCCACCACCTCATGCATGTGAAAACCATACATTATAATTAAATGTATAAACATCAAGGCAACCACCTTCCAACAGTTTTACAATTATCATGTGGACAAGTCAATCAACAATCTGCTCTCGAGGTTTTATGGCTAACCCAGTGGTTAGAGAAGGTCCTAGTCTGCTTTGATTCTCGATCCAATTGCTGCATCAAACCCTAAATGTTTAACTTGAGTAGCGAATGTTTCTTCACCAAGCACCCTACATTAGAAGTGAAAGTCCAAATTCTTCAGATATGGCATTAAAAACCGACATCCTATGTTGCTAAATAGGAGATGGCACAGTAAAGAACCCTTACTGCTAAGACCCTTTGAGTGCCTTGAATATACAAAACTTTGTGGCACTTCATCTATAGCTAGTGACTATACATGTGTGAAAAAATTAAATAAAACATACATAAAACACTTTCAGCACTTTTAACATCAGGAAACCATATAATGATATACTGATTGGTTTTGTTTGTGTAAAAATAGTTGCCCACATTACAAATACATTTGTGTCTGTTTAAAATGGTATATTTTCATTGAAGAAGCACACTATACAATTTTAATGCAACTTTCTGACAGAATACAAAACCTAAGTCATTCTCCATATGACCAACTAGTGATAAATATAAAATCCATGTGACGTATGCCTTATCACACCAAAGCCTTGCCCTTTAAGAATTTTTTTCATGGACTTCATATTCTGTACATACTCTAAATTTAAATAAGAGAGACTTACAAGTCACTGATAGGACGCCTGTTTTATTCTGAATTTACACAATGCAGTCATATGATTTCAAAGTTTTGTCAGCCCTCAATACTTTTGGTGCAGCCGATACATGTGCAAGCATTTGACTTCGCAAACATGACATCATATGCTGCATTACGACTGTCACACCTTTACAAGAAAGAAGGAAGTCAAGAACACCGGAGTAAAGGTACATTTTATAGAGAGAGAGTGGAAAGGGGGGGGGGGGGTGACGGCAATTTGTGTGAACTTATTGGAGCAGCGAATGCAACGTTGATCGGTGGTTAAAGAAGCATCAATTTTAAAATCTATTGTTCATTTCTGGATGCTTTTCAGAGGCTTCAGAATGATCAATACTTGGAAGATAGTGATTAACATTTTGAACCAAGAACCTACCGAAAGGAAATCTGCTATTTTCTTATATTTACAATTGTCTAGTGTATAAATCAAAACATTTGATTAAACTTTGGTATTTTTGTAAATAATGTGTCATCAGGTTAATGACAAAAAGAAATAATTTCGTCAAGATGTTGATGGAAATAAACTTGAACACCCCTCCCCCATCCCAATCACCTGTAAATGTTAAATACCTTCAGATGCCCCTGGGAAGTATGCTTATAATGGCATAGAGAAGTTTTCACCTTTCCCAATATAGAAAAGGGACCCAAAAAATTTGCAAGCTTGGTCAAGCATGAAAAGCATGAAAACCTTGTCTACACATTAAAGAAATCATCATTCTCTGTATTGAAAAATGAACTATATATATATATTTTTTTTTTAAAAGTGCTAGAAACTACAGACCTATTGTATAATTCAAGTTTAGTAAGTTTAGTGGTGTCCCACTGGGTTGTGTGATCGGGAGCTTTCTGACGCAGCATAATCACTCCCATGAGGACCCGGGTTAGAATAGATCCTCATTACCCCTTTCTTGTTGAAAGAGGCAACTAAATGGGGCAGTCCTTGGAATGAGACCGCAAAAACCTAGGCCCCGTGTCACAGCAGGTGTGGCACAATAAAGATCCCTCCCTGCTCAAAGACCCTGAAAGTCGAGCATAGGCCTAAATTTTACAGCCCTTCACCAGCAATGGTGATGTCTCCATATGAGTGAAAACTTTTCTAGCGGGACGTTAAACAATATACATTCAATCAATCCACTACCCCTTACCTACCCCCCACCAGTTCATCAACTGGTATTGTATATGTCACAATGCAGTTCTGTTACAAGTTCACATATCCTAACTAGTCCTACTTTGTGAACTGAGGTCACATCCATTCTTGGAAATTTTAAGATCTCTTGACATTCAATATGAGAGTGTTTAAAGTCTGTTACAGTCAAAATGCCAAAATCCATCACAATTTTAAATTTTTCTTTTGCCTGAAATGACCTTGCAAGAAATTGGAAATTCATTGGTCAATCAAAATGTAAATGCACATGTATAAAATTCATAGGGCTATCAAAATGTATAGGTCTGTACAAAATTTATAGGGCTATCAAAATGTATAGGTGTGTACAAAATTTATAGGGCTGTCAAAATGTAGCCTCTGCCATATAAAAAGTTACACAACAACGGGATCCTTACATCCAAATAATTAAAAGTTACACAGTGTATCACAACAACGGGATCCTTACATCCAAATAATTAAAAGTTACACAGTGTATCACAACAACGGGATCCTTACATCCAAATAATTAAAAATATAATACAAGGAATTCATGCAAGAATCAGCCATATTTTTGAATATCATATTTGTTTATAGACGTTGTGAGGTGGTTTTAAGACTGGTATCAAACAATATGGTGGTATATCATATAGCCAGTCCATACGGCACCCTACCACTCATTAGAATGAGGAATTACAGCTTAGTCTAAGATGAACTCGTTCATAAACTCTCTACCAATCAAAACTGCAAGACGTTCAACCAATTTTATCTTTTTTTCAATAACATACAAATACCAATGAAAATGTCAAAGACTTTTCATGACCTTTACAAACCATGAAGTAAATTTTAATAAAATTATTTGATTAAATCTACATTACCAATGATTTTCCCTTTGATATCTTTACAAATTTTAATGACACCATTTTATCATGAATACAATGTAGTTATGAACAAAGTGTGTATGAATCTTGATAAATATAGTACATTTATCATAACAACTGAGAATTCTGACAGAATGAAGGTAGAACGTAAATATAAAAATTAAATTCCATTAATAAAAGTACATGAGGGTATGAACTGCAATGCTTCATGCCAGCATACTTAAATTCATGAAGATCTGACACATTTCCTGGAGTATGCCAGACTTAAGCCTAACACTTCAAGAAGTATGCCAACATATAGCACTAGCCTAACACATTCTATGAAGTATGCCAACATATAGCACTAGCCTAACACATTCCAAGAAGTATGCCAACATATAGCACTTGCCTAACACATTCCAAGAAGTATGCCAACATATAGCACTAGCCTAACACATTCCAAGAAGTATGCCGGCATAAAGCACTTGCCTAACACATTCCAAGAAGTATGCCGGCATAAAGCACTTGCCTAACACATTCCAAGAAGTATGCCGGCATAAAGCACTTGCCTAACACATTCCAAGAAGTATGACAGCATATAGCACTAGCCTAACACATTCCAAGAAGTATGACAGCATATAGCACTAGCCTAACACATTCCAAGAAGTATGCCAGCATATAGCACTAGCCTAACACATTCCAAGAAGTATGCCAGCATATAGCACTAGCCTAACACATTCCAAGAAGTATGCCAACATATAGCACTAGCCTAACACATTCCAAGAAGTATGCCGGCATAAAGCACTTGCCTAACACATTCCAAGAAGTATGCCGGCATAAAGCACTTGCCTAACACATTCCAAGAAGTATGACAGCATATAGCACTAGCCTAACACATTCCAAGAAGTATGACAGCATATAGCACTTGCCTAACACATTCCAAGAAGTATGCCGGCATAAAGCACTTGCCTAACACATTCCAAGAAGTATGCCGGCATAAAGCACTTGCCTAACACATTCCAAGAAGTATGACAGCATATAGCACTAGCCTAACACATTCCAAGAAGTATGACAGCATATAGCACTTGCCTAACACATTCCAAGAAGTATGCCAGCATATAGCACTAGCCTAACACATTCCAAGAAGTATGCCAGCATATAGCACTAGCCTAACACATTCCAAGAAGTATGACAGCATATAGCACTTGCCTAACACATTCCAAGAAGTATGCCAGCATATAGCACTAGCCTAACACATTCCAAGAAGTATGCCGGCATAAAGCACTTGCCTAACACATTCCAAGAAGTATGCCGGCATGAAGTACTTGCCTAACACATTCCAAGAAGTATGCTGACATAGAGATAACTTAACACATTCGACAAAGTATGCCAGCATAAAGCATCAAAGTTAATGCACTCACAAATTTTCAAAAATGAAATTTATTTATTAAGTATCTTAACAAAGGGTCATAATTATAAAAACATGTACTTATTTTGTACATGTTTTCAAATGTAAATTGTTCTAACGAGTTGTGCATTTCATTAAATTTTCTTTTCTGTTGTACTATATTCAGATGATCAAAGTAAGGGAAAATGTAATAAAAATCATATTTGTTCAAATGACTTCGGATTTATTTCTGACAAGGATGCCATAAATTCAGCACTGTTCAACTGTAAATAAGACCCAGCTTTTATTCTATAAGGTTTCCTGTATTAATTACTGTGATAATATGATTTATGAAAATTTACCATCTTTGCTTATAAATCCCTCAGAGAAAAGTCCTAAGATATAAATTGGTGAAATTAATCTCCCAGAAATATAGTGCATCAAGTACACACAATGAAGCAAACGCTGAGGTACGATTTTCTACCATAAAGTTTTATCAAATTTATACAACTTGATCGACATTTAGCATAACTTCCTGACTTGATTTCTCAAATGTATGTGGAGAACTCCTCCTGGAGGGATGAATCACAACTTAGTTAAAACTACATGTTTCCTATTTGAGTCAATTCATATTGATGATTGACACTGCATTGAAGAATCCATGAAGAATGATTTAAGCAGGTGCTCAACAGAGAAGTGAACCCCTTAACACTATGTCATACTTCATAACAAGTCATCCTTTTCTGTTGATATATACAACTAATTTTGGAATTTCCATTTTATATTTTATTTTGGAAACTGTCTTGAGCCAGCATGATTGCACATTTCTTTTTGTCTTTGATACAGTATCTCTACAATATTATATGAATTGACTGGAATAGAAACATGCCCTAAACTGTATAAAAACCTTATAAGGACAACAACTCCCACAAATCCTACATTCCTAATCTTGTCTCACCCCAACATATTTTTATGGAACCAAACATTGAAAATTTTATTCAAAGTGTTGTGATACTTCATTGTATGTATGTGAAGGCCCACACACACTCAATGTATATAAAGTGTATATTGTAGTACAAAGACTAATATTAAACATTTGGGGAAATTGGGCCAGGGGTTGAGTACCTTTGTGTAATTTCAAAAATAAAAAAAAAGAAATAATTGCAAGTTGATATGATGTCATATCATCACTATGTCAGGGGCTCGACCATCCAGACAGGAGATCACAGAGGAGCTGTAACCCTGTTGGCATAATGGGTCAAAATTCCCTCATTATTATACAGTAGATAAATCAAAACCACCACACATAAAGGCAATTAACAGTACACAGATCAGGGGCATTGAGAGTACATATAAAATAATGCAACAGTATCCAGGGTATAGTATATGTACATGCATTAAATTGTAATGACCAAGGACACACCTTCGGGAGTTCCCAAGCCGACTCATCGCCATCTATTTTGAAGTAATATCGCTGACCGTCTTCGTTGACTTTTGAAGCCCACTACAGCACATGCACAAAGTAGAGAAGATGTGGTTATAAACAGAAAAAAGGTTTGGGGATATACAACAAATGCTACTTCTATTGGGTGATAATACTGAAAACAAAAGGTCACTTGAGTTAAAATTTTCACATCTAAAGCCCTTTAACCCCAGAAACATTCAACCTTGTGAAATCACATTTTCATACATTCTAGGCATGTGGTTAGTTTTATCAATAAATAGTTCAAATTTTGAAATGAATGCCTGTTGAAAATTAAGATTCATTCATTTTAATTATGTCAACCTAGATTATTATATACATTAATGATTTCACAATATTACTATGATATTTGAAGCAATGCATGCAATGAATGAGGATGCAGATGAATTTTACACATATAAAAACAAAGATCAACAATTTTATTTCCAGAGACAGCCAGAAATAATAAATGCATACACAAATCCATTAAAACATTGCTAGAAAATCAGGAAGCATTTAAAAACTACAAGGAAGATCAAAGAAGGAAATAAGAACAATAATGAAATATAAAGTATTTCTACAGCCTTTCTAAACATTATAATTCCCATAATGGTAATTAACTCAGCAAAGGTATTATTAGTAATATAAACTTTAGTCATGTGGCAAAATCTTTTTTTTTTTTTTAAATTCAAATTTAGAAATATAGGCTGTTAGGAGATAAATACCATTAAATTATGATCTATCAATACACATCACTTCATCTTTTTTTTTTTTTTTTTTACACTACAAGTAAATAATAAATAGAGGTGTAATTCAAGATACAAATGATTATTAAGAAAATTATTACTATGTATTTTGGGTCCCTCTGAAAGATACAGACTTAACAATATATTCAAACTGAAGCCATCACCCTCCCTTGAACTGCAGTTGATTAGTCACACTACGTCTATATGTTTTAAATCTTTAGCTTTTCACAAGACACAGCAAGTTAATGTAACTACAGAATATTGTCAAATTCTCCCCCACCTTCTCGTGTGTGGCCGTACTGACGTATATTTTGCCAGCAGCACTGTCTTCCACTCGCCACCCACTTGGTACAGTGGGATCGTGGTTCACATGGATTTCAGGTAAACTTACTTTCCTGCTATTCAGGGCTTCTACCTACAATTATCAATTAATACCTATACCCAGTAATTACTATCTACAATCAGTAATTATTATGAATGATCAGTAATTACTATCTACAATCAGTAATTATTATGAATGATCAGTAATTACTATCTACAATCAGTAATTATTACCTACAATCAGTAATTACTATCTACAATCAGTAATTACTACATACAATCAGTAATTACTACATACAATCAGATATTACTAATCTATAATCTGTAATTACAATATTACTACAATCAGTAATTCCTCCATATAAACAGTAATTACAATACTACTACGATCAGTAGTTATTACTTATGACCAGTAATTACTATACACAATCAGTAATTACTACATACAATCAGTAATTACTACATACAATCAGTAATTACTACATACAATCAGTAATTACTACCTACAATCAGTAATTACTACCTACGATTAGTAATTACTTACCCTTGCTAATGATATCGAATGTGCTTAGTAAAATGTTTGATTTTCAAGTCATTGCTTCATACAATTTCAAGTTTGTTTAGTAATTTTATTTCATTTATATTGAAAATTATAATCCTTATGATACAAAAGTAATAAAATGGACATGAAATGATACGGCATATAAACATCACTCTTGTGTACATGTAATATATCATATAAATAATATTGATAAACAATATAATTATGAATGTTTTCTCTACATATATATGACCATTCAGAAGATTTGGAATATCAAATGTAATCCAGAATACAAGTAATGAACTGCTTCATATTGTTTGTACATGTATAATTTTCAGAAGACCATTAACAGGTATATTCAAGTACTGTGAAATCATTTTACTTCACTGACTCAAATTTTTTAATTTAAGATGCCTGTTATAACTTTTTTAATTTTTTTGGCAAAGATATTAATCTTTACAAAAAAAATAAGATGCAAGTTTAACATGAGCATAATTTTTGTTTTGTGTTTTTCAACACATTCATTGATTCACTTGTTTTTTGTTGTCCCCTTATATAACTGGTACCGATTAAAATAAATGGTACCATTCCCAATGCCAAAAAATGTTGATTTTTCCCAATTTTGAGACTAAAAATTGCCAAATCACTTGCCGAAAAATAGACTGCTGACTTTGTAATTTACTTAGTCTGAAACATCTTATGAGTGAACTAAAATGTTCACTTCCGGCATAAAATCGAAAGTACAGATCATGGCAATGAGCATGTTGTAGAGCTATGACGAATCTAGAATGACGATTCCTGATATCTCACAACAGCAAATACTACTGTAAAAAATTGAAGAGAGATGATTCCTGTTGAAAAATTACTTCTTGTTTTGTTCTTTATTTTTTTTTTTTTTTTTTCTTTTCGTTGAAATCATTTGCTGATACATTGGTAGAAAATTCCCAATTTGTTTGATTTTGACGCCAATTTCCCCAATTGAATGGGGTACCAGTACTATTACCAGTGGATAGAGGCTATAAACTGAACAAATGAAAATTTGGTTCCCATTAGAAATAAAATCATTTCACAGTACAATCCTTCTCATACATCTGAAGTACATACCTTTCTCTGAACATAATGTTCTTGGACGTTATCATATGGGTTCACATAATGTGTCACTACCTACACGATGGACAGTATTCAAAATCATGTAGGCTAAGTACATTCAGCAAATTTACGTTACTCAATGATTAGGTTTTTTTTTTTTTACTGCCATCCCTCCTTCACAATTAAAATCACATGTAAATCACTGTCTCTCAGGACAATTAGAGATTTATAACATTTCCCCCTTTATCCCAAATATTGCCAGTCTGAGCTTGATATAAGTGAGAGGCTTTTGAGAAACACCTGTAGCTCAAGAATTACGAAAATGTCAGGAAATGGCCCTACTTAAGCTTTCAGCTCAGGTGAGCTAAAAATACTGCAAACCTATTTTTACAGTATATAAAGGGAAAGAGTACGCCTGCACTTAACTGCTATTTACACATCTGAGCTGGGGTAACCAGTTGACCCACATGGTCAAATCTGTCAGCCAGGGCCTGATCTATTGTCTCGTATTTGATTGACAAGCAGTATGTTTTTTACCTTCCTCCAGGTAAATTTCAAGGAAGGACTGTCTTCACATTAACAACAATGGAACGGTGGTTCACAGTCTTCATTGCTGGATTTTAGCACCTTCCCCCACCCCAACCTCCAACTCCCTCCACCCCCACCCCATCCCCATAAAATAAATTCACAGATCCCATGTAATTCAATAGTTAGTCTTTGATAAACGCAATAAGTTTTTATTCAAAATTATAAGGTAAAAAAATTGTATATTCATGAATGGCATAATTGAAAGCCCTATAGATTCACAATTTCAACAAATACAAAAGTTGTGAAGAAATTTATAGGTTTACCTTTAAAGATAAAGAGTTTAATACCTACCAAAAAAATATTTAATATCTACTAAAGTTTTAAAAGACAACATGCATATATTTTAATATATTTAACGACCAATATTTATATTAAACCAGCCAACAATCAAAAAGATTTTATTGATTAATTATCAACCATTCATTAATGATCCTACACTTAGGAAAACTGGACCAGAGGCTATGTTTGTTTGTTTGTTTTAAGTCCTATTGAGAAATTTTTACTCATACAACACATCACCAGTGGTGAAGTGCTACAAATTTAGAACCTATGGTTAGAGCTCTGGGCCAGAGCAGTGAGGGTTCTTTAACATGCCAACATCTGCCGAGACACGGGACCTCCGTTTTTAAGGTCATATCCGAAAGACCCATGACTATGATTATGTCTTAGGTTTGACGTGGCCATGGCACAAGCAGGACTCAAACTCATGACATCCAGGTAACAAAGTGAATGTTCTACCACTGAGCTACCGCACTTAACAGAAAGCTTTTCAAAACTGGCACATTTTGCACAATTTTAGAAATGTTGTAGTTTTTGAAGTTAACAAACAAATGCTAGTGAATATGACATCATAATGAGAAACACTTAGTCAACATGAATCCCAATGATGATTCACCATAATGCAACCAAAACAATTTTTATATTTTGGAAAATTTGCAGGGCCAAATTATGCCATTTATGAACCTACCTCTTCTATGTTCTGGGAGGACTTTTTTTCATACCTGTTTTTGCCTGTCCACAGGTCGTGGAGGTTTGAAGGTTCTTTCTTGGGTGTCCTTGTTGACATAAAAGATTCGCTTCGTGACAGGGTCCAGATAACTATCCCACACCCCTAACAGAGTCTTTAGGTAATTCCCCATCGGGGGCGGTGAATCAGGGGCTTGGTTCGTGATTTCCTCTCCCCGGAGATCTTGAAGATTGGCATAAAGATCTTCTCCATCCTAAAAATACACATATCAATGAAATAGAATTCATACTTCCATAGAGATTTATAGAATCCTTCATTAGCAGAGTATGGAATTGTGAACTTTCACCAAAGGGACAGGATTTATAGCCTAGGACGTGGCTTTGTTGATCGAGTCCTAGACAGTGAATCTTGTTCCAGAGGTGGCATTATTACACACAAGTAAATAATGATGGATTACATTTTGAACATTTTATCTACAATCAATGGTCAAATTCAGGTGTTTAAAATGGAAAAAATTCAAATCTTGAAAACCAAAAAAAAAAAAAAAAAAAAAAAAAAAAAGAATTACTTGCTATTTTCAAGAATGATTCCATATAGTATTTTGAAGCATGATGTGAATATTCAAGAATAGAATACAAGCAACTGTCTTCTCCCTTTTGAAGCAGTGGTCTTTTAGAAGATTTAAATGGATTCAATTTTTAACCACTGTCCATTTCTGTACCAGGTGTCACAACCATCAACAGAGGTCCTCAGGCTCATTACCCAATACATTTTTTGCACAAGAAATCTATACACATTGTACTTCAATGGGACAAGCTGCTACCAACTTTCATTCATCACACAGTGCACTGTGGCCCAGTCTAATAACCCCCCCCCCCCCACACACACACACACAGTGCACTGTGGCCCAGTCTAATTACCCCCCCCACACACACACACAAACACAGTGCACTGTGGCCCAGTCTAATAACCCCCCCCCCACACACACACACAGTGCACTGTGGCCCAGTCTAATTACCCCCCCCCACACACACACACAGTGCACTGTGGCCCAGTCTAATAACCCCCCCACACACACACACAGTGCACTGTGGCCCAGTTTAATTACCCCCCCCCCTCCTTCTCCTTATATACACACTCATCAGGTTGAGAGTATGGAGAAGGTGGATGGGTTTTAAATCAGACTGACTGCTACCAATGTCATACCTCATCTATTAACCTCGGATGTATGAAGCACATACTTGTGCACTACCATTTCTATCTTCATTATGTTTTTACATACTAGTACTTTATAACATATACATGCCCCGTGGGGATCCGGGTTAGAATAGATCCTCAGTACCCCTTGCTTGTCATAGAAGGCAACTAAATGGGGCGGTCCTGTGCCACAAGAAATAATTTGGATAAATTTTCAGCAAAGAAACATATGGTGTAAGGTGCATGTATATCACATACCATGTCATAACTGAAGTTAGAAATTGTATATCACATACCATGTCATAACTGATGTTAGAAATTGTACATCACATACCATGTCATAACTGATGTTAGAAATTGTATATCACATACCATGTCATAACTGATGTTAGAAATTGTATATCACATACCATGTCATAACTGAAGTTAGAAATTGTATATCACATACCATGTCATAACTGATGTTAGAAATTGTATATCACATACCATGTCATAACTGATGTTAGAAATTGTATATCACATACCATGTCATAACTGATGTTAGAAATTGCCAGTTGCATTCAAACATTGGCATCACATGTATTTTTGCTAAATTCTTAAGATTAAAAAAAAATTCTGAACAATACATGTAATATGAGAAATGAAAACTCCAAATATGGATCATATCATTTGAAAAATATATGACCCATGAATTTTGCAAGCATGTAATGTTACAGTATTGCTGAAAAGCATTCTACAGTCACATTTACCACGACTATTACCACTTCACTTTGAACCTTGTTATGTATGCAAGCATTGTAAGTTCCCTGGACCATGTTTACAAGCAATTCTATATATTTCCTGGATTATGTATGCATATATATTTGTATATATTGCAGAGAGGGTACACACATGTTTTTGTGTGTTTCCTGGATCATATACACACGTTTTTGTGTGTTTCCTGGATCACATATACATGTGTTTGTGTGTTTCCTATATCAGATACATATGTTTTTGTGAGTTCCTGGACCACATACACGTTATATGTGTTTCCTGGATTATATACACGTTTTTGTGTGTTCCCTGGATCACCATACACATGGTTTGTGTGTTCCCTGGATCACATACACACGTTTTTGTGTGTTCCCTGGATCACCATACACATGGTTTTGTGTGTTTCCTGGATCACCATACACATGGTTTTGTGTGTTCCCTGGATCACATACACATGGTTTTGTGTGTTCCCTGGATCACATACACATGTTTTGTGTGTTCCCTGGATCACCATACACATGGTTTTGTGTGTTTCCTGGATCACATACATGTTTTTGTGTTTTCCCTGGATCACCATACACATGGTTTTGTGTGTTTCCTGGATCACATACATGGTTTTGTGTGTTCCCTGGATCACCATACACATGGTTTTGTGTGTTCCCTGGATCACCATACACATGGTTTTGTGTTTTCCCTGGATCACCATATACATGTATTGGTGTGTTCCCTGGATCAGATACACATGTATTTGTATGTTCCCTAAATGAAGTGAGCATGTTTTTGTTTATGTTCCATGGATGATATATGCATCTATATTTATGTTCTGCAGACGCATGCATTTTTGTGTTCCCTGGGTCATGTTTATATGTCTTGCCTGTGTGTTCCCTGGGTCATTTTTACAAGTCTTGTCTGTGTGTTCCTTGGGTCATATTTATATGTGTTATCTATGTGTTCCCTGGGTCATGTTTACATGTCTGTGTGTTCCCTGGGTCATGTTTACAAGTCTTGTCTGTGTGTTCCCTGGCTCATGTTTACAAGTCTTCTCTGTGTATTCCCTGGGTCATGTTTACAAGTCTTGTCTGTGTGTTCCCTGGGTCATGTTTACAAGTCTTGTCTGTGTGTTCCTTGGGTCATATTTATATGTGTTATCTGTGTGTTCCCTGGGTCATGTTTACATGTCTTGTCTGTGTGTTCCCTGGGTCATATTTATATGTCTTGTCTGTGTGTTCAATGGGTCATGTTTACATGTCAGTGTGTTCCCTGGGTCATGTTTACATGTCTTGTCTGTGTATTCCCTGGGTCATATTTATATGTGTTATCTGTGTGTTCCCTGGGTCATGTTTACATGTCTTGTCTGTGTGTTTGCTGGGTCATATTTATATGTGTTATCTGTGTGTTCCCTGGGTCATGTTTACAAGTCTTGTCTGTGTGTTCCCTGGGTCATGTTTACATGTGTTATCTGTGTGTTCCCTGGGTCATTTTTATATGTCTTGTTTGTGTGTTCCTTGGGTCATGTTTACATGTCTTGTCTGTGTATTCATTGGGTCATGTTTATAAGTGTTATCTGTTTGTTCCCTGGGTCATTTTTACAAGTCTTGTCTGTGTGTTCCCTGGGTCAGGTTTACATGTCTGAGTGTTCCCTGGGTCAGGTTTACATGTCTGTTATCTGGGTCATGTTTACAAGTCTTGTCTGTGTGTTCCCTGGGTCATTTTTACAAGTCTTGTCTGTGTGTTCCCTGGGTCATGTTTACATGTCTGAGTGTTCCCTGGGTCAGGTTTACATGTCTGTTATCTGGGTCATGTTTACAAGTCTTGTCTGTGTGTTCCCTGGGTCATTTTTACAAGTCTTGTCTGTGTGTTCCCTGGGTCATGTTTACATGTCTGTGTGTTCCCTGGGTCAGGTTTACATGTCTGTTATCTGGGTCATGTTTACAAGTCTTGTCTGTGTGTTCCCTGGGTCATGTTTACAAGTCTTGTCTGTGTGTTCCCTGGGTCATGTTTACAAGTCTTGTCTGTGTGTTCCCTGGGTCATGTTTACAAGTCTTGTCTGTGTGTTCCCTGGGTCATGTTTACAAGTCTTGTCTGTGTGTTCCCTGGGTCATGTTTACAAGTCTTGTCTGTGTGTTCCCTGGGTCATGTTTACATGTCTGTGTGTTCCCTGGGTCATGTTTACAAATATCTCTGTGCATTTCCTGGGTCACTGTATGTTTCCCATATTATGTATTTGTAACTAGTCATGGTAAGCTTAGTGGTATAACATTTGATTCGTAACCATGAGGTTATGAGTTTGAGACCCGCTCGTGCCATGGCCATATCAAACCAAAGACGTAAACATAGCTAGTAATCGCTCCTTCGCCAAACACTCGGCTTTAGAAGTGAGAATAATGGATCTTTTGGAATCAACTTGAATCAGAGGTCCCGTGCCACAACAGGCATTGCCATGTTAAAGAACCTGTCACTGCTATGGCCGTCACAGACATTAAGCATAAGTCTAAATTTGTGGTATTTCACCTACAACTGGTGACATCTCAATATGAGTGAAAAATTCTCCACAGGACATAAAATAAAAAACACACAATCTTCTAAGCACAATTTAAAAGGTGTTAGGGCAGTAATTACTTATGTTGTGCATGTACCTCTGTGTCCCCTGGACCTTATAATGTTTATTTATATGTTACCCAGATGATCATGATTACACATATTTTAAATGTATATATTCCTAGATCATGATTACACGTATTTTAAATGTATATATCCCTAGATCATGATTACACGTATTTTAAATGTATATATCCCTAGATCATGTTTACACGTATTTTAAATGTATATATTCCTAGATCATGATTACACGTATTTTAAATGTATATATCCCTAGATCATGATTACACGTATTTTAAATGTATATATTCCTAGATCATGATTACACGTATTTTAAATGTATATATTCCTAGATCATGTTTACACGTATTTTAAATGTATATATCCCTAGATCATGATTACACATATTTTAAATGTATATATCCCTAGATCATGATTACACGTATTTTAAATGTATATATCCCTAGATCATGTTTACATGTATTTTTGTGTTCAACAGACCATCTTTAGATGTTTGTTTCCAGTATTATGTTTACACATATTCATATGTTCCCCAGATCATGTTTACATATATCTGTGTTTTCCCACGATCATGTTTACATGTATTTTGTGTTCAACAGGTCATCTTTAGATGTATTTGTATGTTCTCTGGATCCTTTTGTGTATGTTTACACATATTACTGTGTTTCTCAGATCATGCTTACATAATTTTTGTATTTATTCCTGGATCATGTTTACATAATTTTGGTATTCCTGGATCATGTTTACATAATTTTTGTATTCCTGGATCATGCTTACATAATTTTTGTATTCCTGGATCATGTTTACATAATTTTTGTATTTCTCCAAATCATGTTTACATATATTTGTGTATTTCTCCAAATCATGTTCACATTTTGTGTATTTCTCCAAATCATGTTTACATATATTTGTGTATTTCTCCAAATCATGTTCACATTTATTTGTGTATTTCTCCAAATCATGCTTACATATATTTGTGTATTATCCAAATCATGTTTACATTTTGTGTATTTCTCCAAATCATGTTTACATATATTTGTGTATTTCTCCAAATTATGTTTACATATATTTGTGTATTTCTCCAAATCATGTTTACATATATTTGTGTATTTCTCCAAATCATGTTCACATTTTGTGTATTTCTCCAAATCATGTTTACATATATTTGTGTATTTCTCCAAATCATGTTCACATTTATTTGTGTATTTCTCCAAATCATGCTTACATATATTTGTGTATTATCCAAATCATGTTTACATATATTTGTGTATTTCTCCAAATCATGTTTACATATATTTGTGTATTTCTCCAAATCATGTTCACATTTTGTGTATTTCTCCAAATCATGTTTACATATATTTGTGTATTTCTCCAAATCATGTTTACATATATTTGTGTATTTCTCCAAATCATGCTTACATATATTTGTGTATTATCCAAATCATGTTTACATATATTTGTGTATTTCTCCAAATCATGTTTACATATATTTGTGTATTATCCAAATCATGCTTACATATATTTGTGTATTATCCAAATCATGTTTACATATATTTGTGTATTATCCAAATCATGCTTACATATATTTGTGTATTATCCAAATCATGTTTACATATATTTGTGTATTATCCAAATCATGCTTACATATATTTGTGTATTATCCAAATCATGTTTACATATATTTGTGTATTATCCAAATCATGTTTACATATATTTGTGTATTATCCAAATCATGCTTACATATATTTGTGTATTATCCAAATCATGTTTACATATATTTGTGTATTATCCAAATCATGCTTACATATATTTGTGTATTATCCAAATCATGTTTACATATATTTGTGTATTATCCAAATCATGCTTACATATATTTGTGTATTATCCAAATCATGTTTACATATATTTGTGTATTATCCAAATCATGTTTACATATATTTGTGTATTATCCAAATCATGTTTACATATATTTGTGTATTATCCAAATCATGTTTACATATATTTACAGTACCAGGTTTAAAAATCATGTACACGTAATCCAATAATAACAAAAATAAACATTACATAAAAAGTTTCCTGTTTGAGTTGCAGACCTCTTCAAATCAAATTAAACCACACAAATCAAAGTCCTAGTTATATTTTTTTTGGGGGGGGGGTATGTTGTATTGTCATTTTGATATCAATCCACTTCATCCCATGAGAATCCAGGTTAGAATAAGTCCTTAGTACCCCTTGCTTGTTGTACAAGCCAAATTACCTCAGAACATTTGGATGAGACTACAAAAACTGTGGCACAGTAGGTGTGTGGTATGATAAAGATCCCCCTCAGCTCAAAGGCCATAAGCACTGGGTATAAGGCCAAAATTTTGCGGTCCTTCACCGGCAACGTCTCCATATGAGTGAAAAATTCTCACACAGTATATAAATGTACAGATATGTGTACCCCTTCTAACATACTGTAGAGTCATTTAAATTCACATGTTCCAATTTTTGTGAATTTGCAGATTTGACACTTCTGTTGAAATTTCATGGCTATGGTTTCTGTACTTTGACACACTGAATATCTTGCGTTTTTTATTTGTGGTTTGAGATTCGTGGAATAGGAGTCCCCATGAAATTCACTAAATTTGAGTCCCCACAAAATCCAATGATTCAACAGTACCACAACAATTATACCAGTACAAAATATAATGGTCAATTTTGGTGATCTGTCAATTAAAGTACTCCAGGTACCCACACACCCCTAGCCTTACATGCAGTTTGGAATAAAGAAGTACAAGATACAAATTACTAAACTGAATATTAAAGTTTATTTCTAGTTTAAAAGCTATTTTTTTTATTATACCCCCCCCCTCTCCCTCTCAAGAGGAATCAGGTAGTCCTTTTGCACATATGTCTATACATATTTAATTCTAATTTCCTTTGCTGCTCTCAGAGGTAACTGCATGTGAAATGCATGTATAATACATGTAATTATGGGGGGGTGTGAAAATTCTAGCTTTTGTTCTTACACGGGATGGAATGGAAGAGGGGAGAACTTAAAAAGACAGTATATATACAAAATAGTTTATGGCAAGAAAATCTCCGTTAAGTATAGTAAAACACACTTATAATGTATTCACGCTTATTGCAAAGTGATTTTTTTTTTTACTGTATACACTTTCCTATGAGAGGATAATTTTATTGGAAATAACAAAGTTATGTTACAACAAATTGTTTGTTGCTGGTCTGGGAGGGTTAATTTTTATGACGTTTCTATCATGTTTTACTGTAATAATCTAAAAGAATGAAGAATTCTTTAAAATGACGTCTCACATTGTTGACCTAGATAGAAATAGCTACCCCATTCTCATCACCTTCCTATAACGAATCAGACAATAGATTATTGATCAAGTCAACAATTTCTGGAATATTTACAATGAAATATACAATGCTTATAAGAGCTAGATTGGTTGATTGTGTATTATTGACAATCTTTAATTCATGTAAACTCACCATTGCCAGGGCTGCGAAATCTAGACATATGCTCAGAACTTATGGCACTTTGAGCAGGGAGGGATGTTTATCGTGCCACACCTGCTGTGACACGGGGCCTCAGTTTTTGCGGTCTCATCTGAAAGACCGCCCCATTTAGTCACCTCTTAAGCAAGGGGTACTGAGGGCCTATTCTAACCCAGATCCCCACGGGACTTTAACAGGTCGGAGTTATCAAAATAATTACAGACAAACCTGATGCAGATTACATCTATCAACTCAATCAACATTTTTTATGAAAAATACAAAACAAGCACTGTTGATAGGTGCACCCCACCAGACATCAGATAGACGAATCCAAATACACAAACCCACGTAATATGGACTTTAAATACTACCTTATTTGTATCAGTTAATCTACATAGATAGGGTTAGCGAGATGACTCCACAAAGTAGATCTTAGTACAACTGTAAAGCTGGGCAAAGTACTAACATATCAAACAGGACATAGTTATACGCCACTACAGTACTGGTGCCATCCCTTTGTCATGCAACACAGCGAAATTTTCTCTTTTGCTAAATTGTGACCAAACGCATTCAATAAATGCAGATCAACCACAATTTTGTTTTCAAAATGTAAAATATCAAACAGTATCACTGACTGTCACAAAGAAATATACAGCTCTATAATGACTATACTGTAGTACAAGTAATACTAAGTACCTGCCCAAATGGCTCCTCAATAATATCCGACGTCCGTGGACTATAATCCGAAACTAAATTATAATACAACGACATATTTCATGCTAACAGTAATCCATACACAAGCTGAAATTTTTATTTCCAAACTGAAACTAGTTTGAAAATCACTCTACAGAGGTTAAATCATACTCATAACAACAACTCTGATACTCCAACTGAAAACAACAGGATCAAAATTTTCAGGAAATGTTATGTAGGAGAAGATAACGTAAATTTTGAGGAGGGTGTTGATCCTCACAGCCAGTTTCCTTACACTGACTTATACTAATAATAGTGTAGCAGTTGATGTGAACATCCTGTTGCCACATTTAATCCCTGTGTTTGAAGAAGACCTCTTATATCCTCATGCACAAATGAAGTATGTATCACATACAAAACTGTTGCAACCTATTTTCAGTTCTTTAAAACATTCCAGATGTATTGTCATGTCAAATATTCATTTAAGCGTTTTCTTTGTGAATTTAGAGACATATAATATATCAAATACTAAATAAATCATACAATTGTAGAGACAAAAGAATTCAGATTCCCTAAACCAACCCTGAATATTTGATCTGCCTTAGAAGTAATGATTTAGATTAATTATTGTGATCATATGCCAATAGTAGATCAAACAACGGGCACCCTCACCCACCCACCCACCTACCTGGGGGGGTACAGTGTCTGGTTTTGATTTAACTGGGAATTTTACATTGAAAATTTGTGATTTTGTAAAAATTACTTTGACAAAAAAGAATAATGCAGAGTCATCTATATATCATGATTCAAGGTACATCTGCAGCATTTTTTTTTTTAACCTTAGGTGTTAATAAAGATAGAAACGCAATGTACTCAGTATTCTGTGAATAAAACAAAAAACTTTAATAAATGCATGTGCATACAAAAAACTATGGTAGAGATATAAACTTAAATAGTCTAATTAAAAACACAAATCTACTAAAGATTCAAGTCCCATGTCTGATACAGAGTCACTGAGTGTCTACAATTTCCACGACAACTAGGATTGTCAGTTTTCACAAAGGAAGTTTAGGCATCTTGGTACATATAAACAACCAGCATAGCCTCCTCCTTCAGTCCACATCACAAAAGGCACATGTACAGGTTTAAAAAATAACACTGTTTTTAAAAGATTAGAGTTTTCAAAATTCATTTTTTTAGTGATCTTTGAATACAATGCTGCATTGTATATGCAGGACATGATTATGATGTCACACAGTAAAGATTTTACATCTAGAATTACATGTCCTAGTAAACATGACTTCTAACATATGCATGTTAAAATTCTAGCTGTACAATTCAGTATGTGTGTATATCAATCAGGAAGTTTGACACTGCAGGGGAGATTACTCTCTGTCTCAATCTCACTATCAAGGAATAAAGAATGAATAGCAAACCATGTTAGGACGGTATAAAATGGATTTAAACGTTTAGGGTTAGTTAATAATTCATGCTTCATACACCATGAAGCACTTTTATGACAAATAGAAAACTTAGTGATTCACTTCATTTCTTTTCATCTCATTCTAACCAAAATCTCATTGAAATCATGTATATTGTATAGATCTGCAATGTCATGCAATATCATAATTATATTTGTGATAAATGTGTGTGTGTGTGTGTGTGTGTGTGTGTGTGTGTGTGTGTGTGTGTGTGTGTGTGTGTGTGTGTGTGTGTGTGTGTGAACCATACTAATATATATATATATATATATTCCATGTTACAACTGAAATTTAATATTTATGTACAATTTATAAATCTACTGCACAAGTTTACATATACATGAAACTTACATTACATTTCAACACAAACTTACTCTGACCAGTTCCACTTAACAAATTTAACAATTCAGGCACATATAAAAGTCACACTCACTGTACAGCCAGAAAAATAATCACACTGCAAACATATTCAAAATAAGGAGGTACTGTATTAATACATCAGAAGAAAAAAAAAGACAGTTACGGATAGAATGAGGTGAAAATCTACAATAATATTTCGAAATTCAAGGTCACCCGGCGAAAAAAAATGAAAACCCTTACAACCCTTGAACTCAAGACATGAGTTAACCAACTAAGCGATGAAATTGAAACGGACAAGGAATAATTTTTTTTTTTCATTTATTGTTCAAAAGAAAGTCGGCCATTATGACCATGTGTTATTCATCCTTAAGGTCACCCGTCCCTCAGGACCTTGACCTTTTGACCTTAATAGTGTGTCGTTTTCCTGTTGGCACAATAGTCACTTCTTTCACTCCGTATATGATAATGACTCACTAGTCCCTGTTGTTTTCTGATGTACACAACTGATTATTTATAGTGGAGCGGGACAAGCAAACACTCTCAGGACTCTCATCACTGAAGTTTGTTTTTTTTTGGACAGAGTCCTGATGACCCTTTAGATTGGGAAATTCTTCAGAATATTTTGTTCAGATTGGAAATTTTTTTAATCAACCCAAGTTTTTGTTTCAGATAAAGAAGCACTTCAATCTTTTCTGAAGACAAAGGAATCTCTCACTCAGTTACAGCAAATTGAGACTCAACACACTTAGTTACAGCAAATTGAGACTCAACTCACTTAGTTACAGCAAATTGAGACTCTACTAACTCCGTTACAGCAAACTGAGACTCAACTCACTTAGTTACAGCAAACTGAGACTCAACTTACTCCGTTACAGCAAATTGAGACTCAGCTCACTCAGTTACATTCTATCTGTAACCCCCCTCGCCATCAAAATACATGAAATCAGTCTAGAAATCTCTCTTTTTACGTGATCATTTGAGAATGTATCTTACTTGGGAATTTCTATACTATTCATTAGGACATATTTGCTAATTGAGATGGGTCCTTTTATCAGACAATTTCAGGAGATTGACGGCCCTGACTCTCTGAGAGGATATCAGCAAACTCAATGCCTCTTTTACCCTTGAATATACTGCCCATCCATTCCATGGGTAATGTTGCTCTCATCAATGGATATGAATGGCACAGTGTACAACATTGAAAAACATGAATCATACTGACTTAGGATTTACCTGTACTGTTTTCAAATTGACTTTTATTGTTTTTTTTCTCTGTATTTAATCCTTCATATCTGCTTTGCTTAATGACCAACAACAGCATTTACTCTGTTTTACACAGAAGAATTCCGAAAATACAAAATACGGATTTCATGGTACAAATGACATTTCCCAAAAATACAAACTATGAAAACATAAGAGTTACCTCAAATGGCTGAGGATTGAGCAATTACACAACACATAACTGTATAATGTAGCAGTCAGACAAGTCCAATCACCACTGGCCAGATAGCTCAGTTAATAGAGCAGCGACATGACTAGCAATCCGGGGGGGCCTGGGTTTCAATCTTAGTCTGGTTTATTGCATGCTCAGAAGTCCCTTCCTATTACATTTGGTGCCTTAGACCAGCCCAAGAAACTGACAGGTGAAATTGCTTGCCAGGGGGTAAAGATCCTGGGTCTATGTCTTCAAGGTGTGAATTTTAGGAGAAAGGAATTTAGCAGTCAGACAGGTTCAATCACAGTGGCAAAATTGCTCAATTAGTAGACCAATTAAGTAATTTTTACTTGATTATAAGAAGCAGGAAATAATCCCATACTTGATAAGTGAGTGTGGACCCCTTAAGGAGTATTTAAATAGGTTTCTACACAACACGTGTGTTGTCATTCTGAATCACATGATGTAAAATGTCCGAGTCAGCTAGAATAAACCTTTGAATTCTGGATGATCTTCAGTTGAGAGCAAATAAATACATTACTAATGTTCAAAATTTTCAGTATTGATATGATTTTTATCATTTTATCCATACATGTTTCCAAAAAAAACATTTTAATGATTAAAATGTGGAAAATGAACTGTAGTGTCTCTTTAAACAATATACAACCAACCCTTCCTGTTACAAGTATATGCTCATACTTAGCAAAAGCATTTAAATTATTAAAATGATAATCTGACTAAATATATATTAAATCCACCATACCAACTGTATATCATTGCAGAGTCAGTACACATACCCATTAAAGTCTTATAAACATTGGTTACCATAATGTTACTTCATTTTATATGTAATACGAGTTAGAGAATTGTATTAGATATTTAAGCAAATTTTAATTCATTTCATACATTCGTAAATATCACAATAACATTTAAAGATTCCTAACACGATATTTACATTATTACTACATCATTAAAAGCTGTGCAGGCTGTTGAAGGATGTGGAAACATGCACTCTCCATTCAATTACATATTATATAGGAACTAATTGCCAAATTTCGAACTCTTCTGAAGTTTAGAGCTTTGCACATGTATTAATCACATACTGTAGCTCTCATGTTCTGCACCATCAATATATGATAAAACAACAAGAGAAATCTGATGGGGTACTTCGTGTTTGCTGCCATACTAAAAAGTCCACGAGATCCTAGTCCATGTATTTCTGGTAATTTTGGACACTTTCATTTTTAATTCGAACAGAAAATTATATGCATAAGTTATTTTACTCAAAAAATAAAAATTTGGTTATTTTTCAAATCTTATGGGGGTTATTGATTTTGTCTGAAATCTTTGGGGTTTTTTTATATAATGCATTCTGGGATTCCATTACATAAAAGAAAATGAAGTGCACTAAGGGTCTTATAAAATGGTGCAGTGGAAGACAGTTTCGATTTTGGTATGTAGGTTAACATCCATTACAAATACTTTTCAAAATTGAAAATTGAAATTTGATAGTAGTAAACTGTAAACTGAGAAACATGAACAACAAAAGAAAAAAATTCTGGATCATGGTAGCTCAGTGGTTAGACCATTTGCTTTGTAACTGAAGGGTCGTGAATTCAAGCCCCACTCATGCCATGACCAAATCAAACCTAAGATGTTAACAAAAGTAGTGATTGCTCCACCAAACACTCAGCATTTAGAAGTGAGACCATGGGTCTTCCAGATATGACCTTAAAAACGGAGGTCACATGTCACGGCAGATTAAAGAACCCTCACTGCTATGACACCGGGTACTAAGCATAAGTCTAAATATGTGGTACTTCACCTACAGCAGATGACATCACAATATGAGTAAAAAATTCTCAACGGGATGTGCTAAAACATACAAACAATCGTAAATAAAATATTTACGGTCAGAACCAACATGTAGGTAGGGTCAGGAAACCAGAAACACACATATATTTTATTTTAGCTTTGGTATCATTTTACTGTTACTTTGAGGTTTGGGTGATATTTTAATCAACAAACAATTTTCTGCACTTCTCCAAAGACTTTGAATATTTTTCCTGGATTAAGCAATCTTTTAAATACTAAAAAAATAATTTTTTTCACCTTGATGCACTACAGAAAATCTTGGTCCACATGATGCAAAGTTAGGGCATATACACAAAATAACATTTATACAAGTTAAATAAAATTAACCTGCTTGAGTTATTACTGAAAGGAAAGATTACCGTGCAGTAATTGACGAAGGACAGAAGCAAAGGAGGGAAACTCACAGTGACAACAACAAAAAACAAAAGCAACAATTACTTGTGTGTGTGTTTGCACTGCGCCCCTGATTATCATGTATGATTTTTAACCAATTTCATTGATATGTCCAAACAGACCCTCAGTAGAAATCATTGCATAATATGCCAAAATATGTGGCACATAAAACTATCAATCACCTGAGTTTGCAATCAACCTAAAAATGGGGGGGGGGGGGGGGGGGGGGGGGGGGGGGGGGGGGGGGGAGGGAATACAACATATCAAATATCAATATATATATATATATATATATATATATATATATATGTGTGTGTGTGTGTGTGTGTTGTGTCTGTGTGTGTGTGTGTTGTGTCTGTGTGTAATCTGAATCTAAAACGTCTCACTCACTAGATATATCTGTCTCAGAAGTTTCCATGTATGTATTTGATAATTAATTAACTCAACCCTCCTTTTAAAAACATGATGAACCTGCAGGGATTTTTTAATCTTTGATTTCACATTGAAAAAAAAAAAAATATTTGGTTGAAAGTGGGAAATATAATTATATTTATTTTAAAAAACGAAACTAATTAATTTTCATCTACTCATTTAAGGAAACTTGAACTTCCTGCTGTTTGTGGTAAAGAAAAATTGAAATGTTCCAGTAAAGCCTTGTCTAAAGCATAGTCCAAGTCAGATTTTATCAAAGGAAATTGGCATCCGTCTCCAATGTAAGTGATGAATGAATCACGAAAACTAAAATCAACAACAAGTTGAGTATTTTCACTTTCATTATCATTCTCTGAAATCTGAAAAATTCCCTTGAAGGTTTTTGTCACTGCCATGACCATGTTCAATTCAGACCCAGTCTCTTATTGATTTCCCACCACCTCACCTGTCACAGTGGTCAAGGAACAGAGGTTCGTTCCTCTGTGCTCTCATACTTAGGGAATTTTTAGGTTTTTTTTCTTTTCTTTTTTTTTTTTTTGGGGGGGGGGGGGGGGGGCAACTGCTTTTCTGCATAGGGAATGGGGACCAAAAATTCATCTTCCCGAATCAAGGGTTTCTGCTCTGCTCCATATCAAGGGTTTCAGCTCTGCTCCATATCAAGGGTTTCTGCTCTGCTCCATATCAAGGGTTTCTGCTCTGTTCCATATCAAGGGTTTCTGCTCTGCTCCATATCAAGGGTTTCTGATCTGCTCTGCTTCATATCAAGGGTTTCTGCTCTGCTCCATATCAAGGGTTTCTGATCTGCTCTGCTCCATATCAAGGGTTTCTGATCTGATCCATATCAAGGGTTTCTGCTCTGCTCCATGTCAAGGGTTTCTGATCTGCTCTGCTCCATATCAAGGGTTTCTGATCTGCTCCATATCATGGGTTTCTGCTCTGCTCCATATCATGGGTTTCTGATCTGCTCCATATCATGGGTTTCTGCTCTGCTCCATATCATGGGTTTCTGATCTGCTCCATATCATGGGTTTCTGATCTGTTCCATATCAAGGGTTTCTGCTCTGCTCCATATCAAGGTTTTCTGATCTGCTCCATATCAAGGGTTTCTGCTCTGCTCCATATCAAGGGTTTCTGATCTGATCTGCTCCATATCAAGGGTTTCTGCTCTGCTCCATATCAAGAGTTTCTGATCTGATCTATATATGGAGGGGATCAGAAACCCTTGACTTGGGAAGATGGCAGAATTTATGCCTTCTACAGACCCTTAAAAAAATCCCCAATTTGTATATCATGGCAATTAGTTTTTGTATCTAAGACTGAATTGTTAAATACTATGTATGTTAGTTAAAAAATATTGAATAATCTACTCATATAGTAGCATGTTTGTCCTTTGAAAATGACACTCATCAACATTTCCTTCTATCACAATAAGCTTAAAATTCTATTACATGATATTACAGGAAGGTTATAAATACATATAACAATGTGGCACTAGGAATGAGACTTACAATATTGAATACAAGTATTCTGAATTAAATTAAAACAAGCATTCTGAGTGTATTGCCGGCAATACACAGTCTCCTACAGATAACTCAGTCAAAAGTAGATCAAGTGTAACGAAATTCAAACTTCATCTGTAACTGTCCAACACAGAGCCATGAATAAAATTTCATTTGAATATCTTCATCCAATCCAAAGAAAAGTCCAGAAAACCTCAAGCTGAATGACAGAAAGATGGACAGATTGAAGGGAAA